>JAVANC010000004.1:61013428-61608158 GCA_033319125.1 Parnassius glacialis
TACACTTTTGCCACCTCCCCTTCCAAGCATTTAGACCGTTGAAAAAAAATGATTCTTCCTTAGAGTCAAAATATGCGTCTACAGCTGCTTTGACCTCGTCGTTTGTCGAAAATCTTTGACCTCCCAAGTGCTTTTTTAGGTTAGGGAACAGAAAGAAGTCTGATGATGCCAGATCAGGTGAATACGGCGGATGCGGTAACAGTTCAAAGCCACAGTTGTGAATTTCAGCCATTGACTGTACTGACGTGTGAACACGGGCGTTATCTTGATGAAACAGGACTTTTCTTCTGAGCATTCCTCGACGTTTTTCTTTTATTTCCTCTCGTAAACGACGTAGTAAGGTGCAGTAGTAATCAGAGTTTATAGTCTGACCCCTTTCAAGATAATCAATCATAATCACACCTTTCGAGTCCCAAAATACTGAAGCCATCACCTTATTTGCCGACAAAATCGACTTAGCCTTTTTAGGGGGTGGTGAACCAGGTCTTCTCCACTGTTTTGATTGTTGTTTTGTTTCCGGTGTACAGTAATGAACCCATGTTTCGTCTATAGTAACAAAACGATTCAAAAAATCATCTGCATCGGCTTCAAATAACTCCAAACAGTCGCGTGAAATAGTCAATCGCGTCCTTTTTTGTTCAACTGAAAGCAGTCGCGGAACCCACCTCGCAGACACCTTGTGGAAACCCAACTCGTTGACAATGATGTTTTGAGTTCGTTCATAAGAGATGCCTATAATCTCGGCTATCTCTCTAATTTTTAATCTGCGGTCTCCCATTATTAAATCAAGTACTTTTTTAATATTTTCGTCAGTAGTTGACGTCGAAGGCCTTCCAGAGCGGGGTTCATCTTTCACACTCTCTCTACCACGCTTAAATTCTGCTATCCATTTTTTGACGGATGAATATGACAGAGCACAATCGCCTAATGTACTGACCATGTCATCATGGATGGCTTTTGATGATAGCCCCTTCTTATGGAGGTACTTAATGACGGCACGCTGCTCGATTTGCTCCATTCGCGGAAATTATGTCCGATTACTTTGTTAATAAATTATAAAATCACAACTAATTATCGCACACGTTTCGAACTTCACACAATGAACTAGTCTGAACTGAACTAAATAATGTGGGTAGATTTGATTTTTAGAATTGAATGGACCTGTGTTAGGCCGAGTACTTTTCAATCCACCCTCGTAAACTACCACACCATCGTTTTGATTTAACTGAGTATTTGTCGAATAGGAACAGTAGCTATGTAAAGTGGGAATTGGTTAATTTTTATCTAACCAGCACTCCGTCAAAATTATTATATCAATGCAAGGTTTAAGTTGCGCTAAGTGTATTAATTGATTGTCAAAATTACAATATATACTTGTTATATTTTGAGCTATAATATTCAGATTTCCATATTTAAAAACAGCGTTTGAAGACAAATCATCTATTGAACATTTTATAGACTGTGAAATTTCTGTGTCGTCTAATTCCTGTAGTGTATTCAGAGAACTATTCATGGACGAAGTAAGAAAACTGAGCATAGAATTTGTATTAGGTTGTGTAATGTAAATGTAATGTGAATATGTGTGTGTAGAGTAAATATGTGATTTAATTATTAAACGTATAATTTTATTAAACAGTTTGAGTTTTGTTTGTGTATGAATATTTTGTATCTGTTTTTTGTATTTAATGTAAGTTTTTAAGCAATACAAATTAACTTTAAAGTAACAATATAATAAACCATTTAAACAAAAAATTAAAGAAAAAAGCAAAAAAATATGCAGATATAAAAGATAGTAATAGCCATGCCTCATTATGCAAAGTTAGCTGGTGCAATTGTGCTTCATTTGTTACATGAATGATGGGTGAATTTTCACTTTTTCTCAAGTACACCTTGCCGTAAGATTCTTTCTCACATATACAATTTCCGAAAAGGACGAATCCAGACGACCGACGACCTAGACACGAGCGCTAGACAGAGACAGAGCTAAGTTCTTCGATTATCTTCATCGGTGTTTCTCTTGTACCTGCCTGCGCCTCTCACCCCTGTGCTTACTGACTCAACCACTCCCGACTGACGACACGTTTAGATTTAAACAAAACAGCGAAGTGGTAACGGCGTTTTGTCTTAGCTCAGGTTGTTTTTCAACCTTTCTAATAATTATTTCTGAAATGTAAGAATTTCACCTAACCTAGGTGATCAGTCAGTGTACCGTAACAAGGTAGATATAAGTTAGATGAATAACTAATTCTATATTTAGACAATTACATTGATGTCCAACCTCCATGACACCGAAATCCGTGAGAGTACATAGAGAAGATAAGATAGAGAAGAGTATGAACGGGACATATGCAAAAATACCGATACGAGTAAAAATTATTATTTTTATTCATTGATTTGACCGAGATATTATTAGCTAGTGTTCGACTGAAACAGGATTTTCAACCGAAAACGAACCTTCGGTTCGGGTGTCAGTTTCGGCCGAAACAGAAACCGAAACTTATTTAGACATGTAAATTTTTTTTATTGTATACTGAAATCTGGTATATTTGTTATACATATACAGATAGGTAATGTATGTTTAATGAAAAATGCAAAGTGGCGAAGCAATCAGCTTTGTAGCGGTTTCTAACGGTTGCCGTTGAGCAAACTAATGAACAAAATAGGAGGTTCAGATGGCTGGGTGATCAGTAATCGATTGCTGAAAACAGAATCTGAAAATTCGAAACCGTTCTCGAGATAATCGTGGGACAGACGGACAGACATCGTGAAATCAATAAGTGTCTTCGCAAGCTTCGTCACTTAATAAGTTACTCGCTAAGCGAGAACATATTTTATTGAGTTCACAATGTTGTTAATATTATTCAATGAGAGCATTAACTTAATATATCACACTCACATACTTACACACAATATACACACAACTTAACAAAATCCCAGAAAATATACAAAACCTCAAAGTTCAAAAACTTTAATAAACTAAGTTTGTATAAAAAAAAAGGTTTTTATAATATTAAGGAATTTATGGATGATAATAACCCTTGGGAATGAGTTGATCACTACCAAGCTATTTCTAATTTATTTTGTGTTGTTAATTGTGTTATATATATTGTTCGCGCAAAAGCGCTAATGTCAAGCATCGACGTTAGATGGCACTCGGCTCGGCGCGATACGGGATGAAGTTCGTCCGAGCGTGTTGAACGGTGGGTGACGAAAACGTGCTAGAAAAATTAGGAGTCCAAATTCATCGCTGCGAGAGATAGCACGCGGTCTATTTTGTCGGGAGCTCGTAATGATAGGCGCGTATAGTAAATATACTGACTGGGAATTGTAGCGCGTATTCTTTGCTGAGAGCTTCACCCGGGACGTTTAGGTTTAACGCCGAGTCCGTATAAGTGGATTCGACTGTATTAGTTACTAGTGCGGCATTTGATGTTCTAGAAATAACTGTTGCCACGCGGAACGGTAGTGACCTTTGATCCGGTCGCGTGGTGATAAAGGTTTTTGTTTTAAAACCAGTAGTAATTAAACAAAAGAGTGACTATCAATAAGTATTATTTACAATCTTTATTGAATAAAAAAGTTTCTGTTTCTGTATAATTATGAATAATACACGAGTCACGAACTCATCCGAACGACGCACGATAATCCACGAACACTGAGTTTCGACGCCGCCGAAGGTTCGGCAAAATTTTGCCGAAATCGAAACTGTTACCGAAACTAGATTTTTTTGCCGAAACCGAAACCGAATCTTCGGTCGGTCACTTATTTATTATTACCTTTTTGGATAGCTGATTAAATGGCCATATTTTTTTAAATATTTTTACGTCTCTAAAGTGTAAAAATAGATTTTTTTTATTAAAACCCATCATTTATACTGTGAATACTGTTTGTACTTGTTATGATTGTATTCGCTTGGTTGAAGGTTCAAGAAAATATATAAACTTAAAAGGAAGTGTAGGGGAGTGCAGTGGACTGTATTGAATTTAATTGTGTACTTTAACTTTACTATACTGTGTAGGGTAAACTATGCTAGGGACGGTGGAAGAAAAGGTGTTACTGTAGACGATTATATATTGTAACTATTCACAAGCGGCAGTGGTTAGTATATACAGATTGGAGTCTTCTATGGAGTATTTTCTCTCTTGAGGTCTCCTTTCTTGATGTTATCCCTCGTAGTGCCGCTGCAGATTAACTGCAGTACTCGTGCTGTGGCCCTGATCAGTCTCTCGTAAGAAGAGAAGCGTTCTATCTCTTACAGGTGTGGAGCGTCATTGGTGCTGCTCTGGTGCGCCACGATTTCCTCCAACTCTTCATCATCCCCTGCCTTCTCTTCTTTTCGGTGAGGCCATCTGTCTTCTTCTTCGTAGAGAAATGACGGTCCTGTGAACCGTTGGTCGCTTTCTCTCTTGCTCACGAAGTTCATGCGCGTTGCCTGATCCGCTGCGTTCTGAGCAGTCGGTATCCACCTCCAATGCTCAAATGCAATGTGATGTCTTCTCGGCTATCTCCCCTAATCGATGAGTTACGTATGGAGTGTAATGCGCCGCATCGTTCTGTATTCAGTGGAGCGCCGTAGTAGAGTCCGTCCAATATATGACCCTATCTGCTCTCACTCTGTGTTCGTCCTGTACGAATTCCGCGAGTCGCGCGCCTATAAAATTTGCCTGCAACTCTAGTCGCGGTATACATTACGCCTTAATCGGGGCGACTTTCGCCTTGGCTGCACTAACCTTACCCTAACCGTTCCGTCGCGATATTGTATACGCCAATATGCCGCGGATGCGTACGCGCGTTCACTTGCGTTGTTAAAAACGTGAAGTTAACGCTCTACCACTCCCCCCGTAGGAGCATAGTATCTTGGCAGTCGCAGTCGTGACACCTCCTCGACGACTCGTAGCCACCTCTGGAATTCATCTGCTGCCTCCTCGGGTAGTTCTTCATCCCATCTGACCTTCTTCATACGCCACAGGTCTTGCAGCAGGATCTTGGCGGTGATGGTGAGGTAGCTGAGCAGTCCGAGTGGGTCAAATACTGACATGACCACGCTCAATGCCTCCCTCTTGGTCCGTGGTCGCTGTAGCGTCTTCACCTCATACGGCATCTTATTCATGGACGTATTAAAAGTCAGGGCGTCTTCCTCGGTCATCCACAGTAACCCTAAGGTCCGTCCTGGTCCATCTTGCCCTAGGCCCACCTCCTTAGGCTTGCGCGCCAGTAATTCTTCCGGATTATCCGCCAGTAAGGCGGCATGATCGGAGTTGCAGACTGCCAACGTGAAGCCCGCCTTCTGGTGCACTTCGGTAACCTGCTTCGCTATGTTCACTGCCTTCTCTACTGTCGCATAACTGTCTAATTAATCATCTATATAATGACTTCGTACGATAGCGTTAAGCGCCAGCGGATGTGTTACTGCGTGTGCGCGCGCGTTGAAATCTCTAACGCTATGTGCGAGAAACGGGGAACTTCTCGCGCCGAATATCATTGACATCATGACGTACTCTCGCGGCGGACTAGATCGTTCGTTTCCTCGCCACAGAAACAGTTGCGCGGGGTGGTCGCAACGGTCGATTTTCAAACATAGAAACACCTCCCGGATATCCGCGGACACGGCTATCTCGTTTTCCCTAAACCTAAACAGTATTCCCGGTAGGTTCCGCAACAAGTCGGGCCGTCGAGCAGTCATTAAGATATCTACCTGATGCGCGCGCTGCCACGTCGAACACTACTGTTGTCTTCCCCGGCTTGTTAGGGTTTCGTACTGCGAAGTGTGGCAGGTACCAGCTCTTGGGGTCCTCGCTCTCTGTCCCCTCGACTTCCCTTGCGTATCCTTTTGCCAAGAGGTTGTCTATCTGGGCTGTGTAGGCGTCTCGAAACTCCGGCGACGGGTCCATCCTCCGTTTAATTGTCCGAAGTCTTCGAGCTGCCATCTCGTAACTGGGTGGCATCCGCACGTTGTCGTCCCTCCATTGCTCGCCGACCTTCTTGACGGTGCGCTGGAATATGTCGCCAGCGCTCTCCTCTTCCCGTCGCGGCCTACACTTCAGCAAATTGCCTATGGAATCTTTTTATATTTTTTTTCCGTCCGTTAGCTCCTCATCCTGACTGACGAACGTTTGGATGTCCCTATCTGGCCGTCCGCTGGTGCTCGACAGGTGTAAAACCGTTTCGCTGTCTTGCCTACACGTCACACGCGGCGCGGTCCCTTGAATCACCCACCCTAATAACGTCCTAGCAGCTATGGGCTGCCTCCGGCGCCCTATCCTTAAATTACGGGTGATTACCAAATGCCAGTTGTCGGCTCCTAATAACACTCTCGGCTTCGCGTCGTCATAACACACCGCACTCGGTATGTCGCGTAAGTGCTTCAACCGCAAGCACTCCTTACCGACCGACTGCGAGCCTATCTTTAAATTAGCGATAGTTCGTGCGCTTACATTATAAATTTCATTTCGCGTTTTGCCACGTATCCCTATGTTCACCAACCTACTATTGGCCTCGCGTTGACTATTAGTTACTCCTCTAATATTGAGCGACTTTGTCGGTCCTTCTGCGCCTAACTCGCGAGCTAGTTCGCCGTCGATCAACGATATGGTGGACCCTTCGTCGAGTAGCGCATATGTATCTCTCTCCTTACCGCGCGGTTCGCGCACGGTAATGGGGTACACTTTCAACAATACCGACGCACTACTAGTAACGTTCGACGCGACGAGCACGGTTTCGTCTGGCTTGACAGATGTCTCAGGCGTCCGGGCCTTGCGGGCGTGAAGGAGGATATGGTGGGGGGCGTTGCAGCCGTCGACACCGCACTTTTTGGCCTTACACCTAAGGCGTCGATGTTTGCTGCTTAAACACCTAAAAACACACCCCATCTTCCCTCACCCACTTCCACCGTTTATCCAGATCCATCTGTGCCAGTTTCCTACACTTGGCGAATGGGTTAGGCTACCCCTCTGAGAGAAATTCCCGACCGTTCGACATCCAGCTGATTCTTGTCTGATAACAGCAGCATTTCAGCGAGTGTTTGAAAATCGGCCCATTGCTCTGGTAGCGGCAGGAGGTGGAAGTCAAGTGGCTGTTCACTCAGAAGAGCGCATTTTAGATGTCATTCGCCGGAATCCGAACCTAGGTACACGAAATATCGCTAAATTGTAAAGGTGTCGGGATGGAACAAGTATGTCATACTGTACAGTTGACAAAGTGTTAAAGCGTAACCGAATGCGCCCATACAAAGTGTACAAAGTGCAAGCTTTAGTTCCCGCGATCGCGACCCCTGGCGAGTTTCTGCCGTTGGTTATTAGACCAACAACAACGTGTGCCTGGTTTCATCAAGCACGTCATCTGGACGGACGAGTCGACATTTACTAGAAACAGCCTGTGGAATCGAAGAAATACACATCTAATCATTTCTATTTCCTTACCACGCGGTCCGCGCACGGTAATGGGGCACATCTTTAAAAGTACTGACGCACTACTAGTTACATTTGAGGCGACGAGCACTGTTTCGTCTGGTTTGACAGATGTTTCCGGCGTCCGGGCCTTAAGGGCGTGAAGGGTTGCATAATGGGGGGCGCTGCAGCCGTCGACAACGCACTTCTTGGCTTTGCACCTCAGGCGTCGATGCTTGCTGCTTAGACACCTAAAGCACACCTCATCTTCCTTCACCCACTTCCACCGGTCATCCAGGTCCATCCGTATCAGTTCCATACACTTGGCGATTTGATGTTCACCCCCACAACATAAACACGGGGCATATCCCTTGACCTCCTGGGTGGCGAACGTCCTTACGTCGCAGGGCCTATCCTCTACGCGGCGTGTTACGATATTTTTCGACGGCGGTGCTTCTCGTCTTACGGGCGCTTCCTCAGTCGGCGCTACGGATGTATAGGCGTGACTTAATGCACGGTCAGCCTCTCTCATCATAAACCGGGACAGTGTGACGATGTTCGGTTCGTCAAAACTTCCGTAGTGGTCCGCATAATCGCACCAACCCGACCGTAAGTGAGGGCTAAGCTTACTCGTGACCTCCCTAGTTAGCATCGGATTTTGTAAATATCCTTTGCCGTCGACGTTCTTCATGATGCAAACTATGTTCTGTAACTTAATTGCGAACGCGTTTAATTCCTGGGCGGTTTGACCCGGGCGCGGAAGGCGTTTTATCTCCTCCAATGCACGATCTTTAATCACTTCTGGGCGGTCGAAACATTGCTCCAGTGTCCGTATAAGGGATCTAAAGTGGACTGTATTCACTGATGTTGAGGTTAACTACGCTAGGGGACTGCTTGAAGAAAAGATGGTACTGTAGAACTATACTGTATTCAACTATTTACAATAATCGGCACTATTAACTATAATAATATCTACAGAGAGAGGTCTTCAATTATGGAGTCTTGATTTTCTGTCTTGAGTCTTCTTTGTTGTCTTCTCGAGTGCCGCTTCAGAAATGAACAGCTCACAGACCAATACGCACTTCTTATATGCCGCAAGAGAGCGTCTTAGCCTGTGAGTAGCGTCGTACGATGATGCCGCGCGCTTATTGGTTGCCGACATCGCGTGATCTGCTGCCGGTGTGCGGGGTGCGCGGGGCGTAACGGGGTATGAAGGGGCGACGGGGCGGCGGGGCGGCGGGTCCCTCGCTGTCGGCAACAGTCCGCATAATATCTGCTGGATGCTTTGTGGTTAACAGCAGCGCCGATACTACAGCCCCTCTACAGCTACTCTAGCCTCACCGCGTAAACAGTTCCTTAACCTTGCCATATTTTCCGTATCTGTGAACCCATATAGACGCGTGGATTCTTTCATCGCGGCTTTAAATGCTAACCATTTCGCAGCCGAGCCGTTAAATAAAGGCAAGTCCTGTGTCTGCTTCGCGGCGGCTGGTCTAAATCGTACCATGCTTTCTAAAGCTTCCGCTAGCCGTTCGATACCCCTATCTTTCTCTTTCGGAGTGAGCCACCTACCTCTACCCTATTACCCTCTAGCGATACACGACTCCGGGATGTATCGCAATTATTCGGTGACCGTGACCTACATATACCTACATCGCGACGAGACGGCGACGGTAATCTACGTTCCTCGTGGCGATGTGGCGATGGTGACCTATGCTTAGGCGACAGAGTGCGGCGTTGGGCGCGCGTCGGCGACGTAACCCCTACATGACGATCCACCTGATTCAATTCTACGGCGATTCCACTATTCGTCTGTGTTGTATTTTCGTAACGTGGTTGATCGCGACAGACCTTCCCTGGGCATCTTCGACGTACACGGGTAGCGCAGGATCGTAATTGGTTCCCTAGTTCGGCGGTGCCTGCGCTAGATCGATGTGGGGCGCGGGCTGAGAAGGGCGGCAGGGCGGCTCCCCCTGCACAATCTCCATGTTATCTAACCATTGATCGACTCGGTTTCTATTTTCCACTAATTCGTCTTCATTTAAATAACAGGTCGGACTGCCATGGAGGGATGACGACGTCAGGATGCTACCCAGTTACGAGATGGCTGTTTGAAGACTCCGGACAATCGAACGGAAGAAGGACCAGTCGCCGGAGTTTCGGGACACCTATAAGACGCAAATGAATAACCTCCTAAAGAAAGGCTACGCTAGTGAAGCCGATGGGACGAAGAAGGAAGATCCCAAGAGTTGGTACCTACCACACTTCGCAGTGAGGAACCCGAACAAGCCCGGGAAGATGTGATTGGTGTTCGATGTGGCAGCCCGCGCATCAGGCAGATGCCTTAAGGATTACCTTCTCGATGGCCCCGACTTGTTGCGGAACCTACCCGGTATACTGTTTAGGTTTAGGGGAAATGAGATAGCCGTGTCCGCGGACATCCGTGAGAAGTTTTTGCGTGTAAAGATCGACCGCCGCGACCCGCGCAACTGTTCTTGTGGCGAGGAAACGAACGATATAGTCCACCGCGAGAGTACGTCATGACGTCAATGATCTTCGGCGCGAGAAGCTCGCCTTTTCTCGCACACGTGACTTTTTTACGTGGTAGAGCCATGCTGCAGTTATATTAATAGTATAGTTGTAGCACGAATGGGTCGGCTCGACCGGGGAAAGACCACGCTCTTACAGAATACCAGCGTAAAATAGCAGCTTAATGCTGCTGTGTTTCGTATGGTGAGTGTTTTTTTTTATAGGATAAGGGTGACAAACGAGCACACAGTCCACCTGATGGTAAGTGGTTGCTGCGGCCCATAGACATCTACATCTATCCTCTATTACAAATCAAAATGTAGATGCGTTGTCACCCGTGAGGACTAAGATGGAATGCCTTATTTCCAGTAAAAAAACGAAAAGAAACGCAGAGGTAAACCTCTACTTCACGCTGGTTTTCTGTGAGGTCGTGGTACCACCCCGGTTCGAGCCGGCCCATCCGTGCGACAGCAAAAGCTGCCGCGTGGCTCTACCACTGTTAAAAAGTGAGTGTAGAGAACCGGAGACCCTCTTTAATGGAACAGAGGCATTCTGTCTTAGCCCTCACGGCTGACTTTTAATACGTCCATGAATAGGCCGCCGTATGATGTGAAGATGCTACATCGACCACCGACCAAACGGGAGGCGTTGAGCGCGGTCATGTCAGTTTTTGACCCACTCGGAATGCTTAGCTACTTCACCATTACCGCCAAGATCCTCCTGCAAGACTTGTGGCGCATGAAGAAGGTAGCATGGAATGATGAACTACCCAAGGAGGCAGTGGACGAATTTCAGAGGTGACTGCAAGTCGTCGAGGAGTTTTCACGACTGCTACTGCCGAGATGCTATGCTCCTACGGGGGGAGTGGTAGAACGTCAACTTCACATTTTTAACGACGCAAGTAAACGCATGTACGCATCCGCGGCATACTGACGTATACAATATCGCGACGGTACGTTTAGGGTCACATTAGTAGCGGCCAAGGCGAAAGTCGCCCCGATTAAGGCGCAAAGCATACCGCGACTAGAGTCGCAGGCAAATTTGATGGCCATGCGACTCGCGGAATTTATACAAGACGAACACTAAGTGGGAGCAGATAGGGTCATATATTGGACGGACTCTACTACGACGCTCCAATGGATAAAGAACAATACGGCGCGTTTCACTATATACGTAGCTTTTCGATTAGGGCAGATAGCCGAGAAGACATCACCCGATCAATGGAGATGGATCCCGACTGCACAGAACATAGCAGATCAGGCGACGCGCATGTGAGCAAGAGAGAAAGCGACCAATGGTTCACCGGACCGTCATTTCTCTACAAAGACGAAAACCCATGGCCTCATCGGAAAGAAGAGAAGGCGGGAGAGGATGAGGAGTTGGAAGAAATTGTGGCGCATCAGAGTGACACCAAGGATGCCCCACACCTTCCAGAGATAGAACGCTTCTCTTCCTACAAGAGTGATCAGGGCCACAGCACGAGTACTGCAGTTCATCGATGCCATACGAGGACGGGCACGAGAGTTAACGCTACAGCACATCCAGAGGGCAGAACGGATGTGGGTGGAACACAGTCAGCTCGAAAGCTTCGCTGAAGACATCAGACGACTTCAGCAGGGGAAGAATCTGGCCACCGGCAGCGCTCTTAGGAAGCTCGACCCCATACTGGAAGACGGAATACTTCGAGCCAGGGGAAGAATCGACGCAGCCGATGTGGACGACAGGATGAAGCGACCCGTCATATTGAATGGACGCCACCGATTTATGAAGCTGCTTATAGAGAAGGCGCATCAAGAGGCAAGCCACACCAACAGGGAGAGGTCAATGACTTACGCACCAGATATCATATCCTCCGACTACGACCGACAATACGAGAAGTGCAGCGGAGATGTCTGCGATGTAGGGTACGCAAGGCAACACCACGGCCAGCCTGCCACCCAAATGCTTAGGGGCGTTTGCGCGACCGTTTAAGTACACCGAATTAGATTATTTCGGGCCTTTGTCGGTAACGGTAGGATGACGGCCCGAAAAGCGGTGGGTAGCATTGTTTACCTGCTTCACGACGTGCGCGGTTCATCTAGAGCTTGTTTACTCCCTAACGACAGACTCAATGATATCGGCATTGCGGCGCATGGCGGCTAATCTCGGGTGGCCACGGGTCATCTATTCCGACAACTGGACCAATTTTCATGGGTTGCGACGGGCGATGGAAGAGTGGGCGCCGCAACTGAAGGACTTCGCGCTGACTCGACGAACGGAGTGGAAATTCATCGCTCTGGATGCACCCAACCAGGGAGGCACATGGGAGCGTCTCGTGCAATCGATGAAGACAGCGTTGGACGGCCACTTTCCACCAGAAGAGCCCACGAGAAGAGACTAGTAAATTTACTGACAGAAGCGGAAAATACCGTCAACTCTCGACCGTTGACTTATGTACCGGTCGACGACCAAGAAGCTAACTCCCTACTACTTCATCATGTTGGGACCATCGGGCCTGCCTATCACCGCGCCGTGCTCATCCATCGATCGTCGAGCATGGAGCGCGGGTTGAATAACAGGCTGTCATTTGTTTGACGTTTTGTAGTCGTTCGTTCAACCCCCCTACCTCAGCCTATGAATATTTGGAGAATATATAAAATAAAATATACCCACAGAGATAGGTAATTTAAATAGCACATCTCAAAAATATTAATTACTTAAATTGCGCCCATATATAGTATGTTTCTAGGGCAGGCGGAAAAACGTACATTGACTTAAAGTATTATGTTAGCACCGAAACAAAACAACAGGTATTGCTTCCATACATTTCATTATCGATTACGTATCGTTATGCGCTAAGCGTGTTTGATGGTACGGGATGGGATGAAGGAAGCGGTCATTCAGAGATAACACAATCTAAACCGAAACAATTCCACTTTTAAAATGGCAGACGTGAAAAAACTAATTGAAAAAGGGCTATACAATATTGACGAAATTACAATTACAATATTGATGAAGTGGAAAAACTGCATTAACCACGTCGTAAAAGAAGAAAACAATTTAAATGAATTGGATAATGCTATAAATAGTTTTATAATCAATGTGGCGAACTTTTCCACGTCTTTATAATCAGAAAATTATTCTGAAATAGTTACAAAAGCATATTAGTCTGTCAAGTGTCTCTGACAATCTATTATGAGAAGTTTTATGCATGCTTCAAGGTTGACTGCTAAAGAATGCTTTAAAAGTTCGCCATTTTACCCGACTGCCAAGAAGTGGTTATGTTTTGTACAAATACCTATCTACCTACTTATTACACTACTTACCTACTGTTAGCATAATAATTAAATTTGTATTAACTCTTATGTATGTTTATAAATAATAAATTTAAATTAATGTTAATTTGCATTTAATTCATTAATTAATTCAGTACAGGATAATCTTCTTTCTCCATAATAAAATAATAGACACAGGACCAGCGAAAAACTTCGCACTCGGCACTCTTATCTTCCACTCTGATGATGTATGTAACGATACAAGGATGAAAAGATAAAACCTAAGAAAGAAAAAGAATGCACTGATTTCTTGATTCTGAAAAAGAAAGGTTGGCTACCCCGATGATATCGTCAAAGGTCAATGTACGTTTTTCCGCCTGCTCTAAAAACATACTGTAGTTTATAAATAAAAAATAGGGAAAGATGCTCCCATTATAAGCTGGATATAACTTCAAATAATTAGAATTGAGTGCTTTTTGGAATATGAAAACACTGCACCTTGCTTGTATATAATTGCACCATCATTAAAAATTCATAAAATGCAATATTAAGTGCAAAAAGTAAAAAAAAAAAAACAAATTTGTTAATTGTCAAAAAAGAGCGTATAATGACTACGGCGGGACTTCCTTAGTCACAGAACACAATTACTCTCTACCGAGAGAAGAATGCCAGCTTAATACTAAAAAAGGAAACACGTGTTGATACACGTACACTACAAACACCACGGTGGGAGCCTATATAATTTTTTTTTAGCGGAAATTTCAAACTTTTGTATTCTGTAACCTTTGCAGTAACTTAAAGGGCGCTAAGCTATTTTACCAACATCAAGACATGACATTTGTAATAATTAACCCCCCCCCCCCCACCACCACCACAGCGTACAAATTTGGAGTATATATAAAAAAATTCTGACAAACATATTTTAACAAAAATTATATGTATTTTATAAAAAAAAAACATGTGTGCAGGTCGCACGTGGTATAAGTGAACATTTCAGAAAACTAAACTTCGAGAGAATGCGACGAATGCAGAATATCAGCAGTAAGTAGGGTTTATTTGTTATTATATTGTTATCATGTTTAAAATTATTTTAAATTTTATTTTACATAAAGGATAAAGTTACAGCCCATATACTTCCCACTGCTGGGCACAGGCCTCCGCTCATTTCTGAGAGAGTTTTAGAGCAAGGAAGTGTATATGAAGTATATATGTCGCAGCGTCTATAAAATACCCGGTTGGATCGAGGTAGAATGGAGGGTATATCGAGAAACCCCCTCTTGTGTCTGTAGTATAAAGTCCACTGTAGGTGCCGTGCGCGAGAGATTCCGCCTAAGTCATTCAACGAGTGTGGTCATTCTACTAGTGCTAAGATAGTGTCGTGGTTCTGTTTGTTGTTGTAAGTACATAACATTTTCCAAAATGGTTACTTGTTCTGTGAGTGACTGAGGTGTTAATAATAATAGAAATAATCGTGATAATTGCACATTTCACAGGTAAATTCTCAAGATGTCGTCAATGTTATGAGGCATTTATATTTGGCTAAAATTTATGTTATGTACTGTTTAAAATATAGAATGTTTTCAATTATTTTGTTAATGTTATATTTTGCAAACCAAAAAAAAGTCACGTTGTTGACAATTTGCATGAATTTGGTACATACATTTTAATACAAAATATTTTACTAGTGCACACTAGTGCAATATTCATAGCATCACTCTATTTTCCGGGGTTGCGCGGAGCTCGGATTAGATTTCCAAGTCAATGACAAAACTTTTAGCGTAGTTAGATATAAAATATTTGGAAATGTTCTTGAAGTGCCACTTCGTTAGTTTGCTCTTTTTTTATAGGATAAGGGCGAGAAACGAGCACACAGTTCACCTGATGGTAAGTGGTTGATGTGGCCTATAGACATCTACATCTATCTTCGATTACGAATCAAAATGTAGATGCGTTGTCATCCGTGAGGACTAAGATGGAATACCTCGTGGTATAAGTGAAAATTTCAGAAAACTAAACTTCGAGAGAATGCGACGAATGTAGAATATCAGGAGTAAGATAGTAGGGTTTATTTGTTATTATATTGTTATCATGTTTAAAATTATTTTAATTTTTTTTTATTCTACTATAATTTAAGGGACATTTACCGCTTAGCGTATGTCAGTCCCATCATACCCTAACATACATGACTTACTCATAAAACGTTACTTAATACTTATTATACTACGTGGGCCATGGATTCGAACAGAACTTTCGCATCGTCGCCATTTGGTTGGGATAGAATATTATGAAATGTGCCTATGTCAGTTCTGTTCAAATTCAAGACCGTTATGAAATTACGTCTAATAGACTCAAATCGAACACATTCCATCAATTCTATAACTCCACAGTCTTAACAATTGGACGAAGTTGTTTTTCTCATCAGAAATACAAATTTCTTACATGGAACGTGTCCAGATCTGAGTCTATGAGCAGTAGTAACTAATTTCCTACTTGATCTAGTATTCATGAACCAGGGCATATGAAGAGGCTGACACTGTATGGTTTTGTACCATATTCCTTTTTCTAGTGACCGCTTGTTAAAGTATTCCTTCCACATTTCATAGCATATATTTTTGAATTTAGGTAAAACTTCTGAGTAATTCAAAATAATATTAGCTTCCTTTCCATTCTTAGCTGCATATTTCGCTAACATGTCAGCCTTTTCGTTGCCCTGTAACCCAATATGCGATGGGACCCATTGCAATCTCAGTTGGACGCCTTTTGAAGTTATTTCATCTATCTTGGATAATTATAAAGTCATAAGCTATCGATGCACCTCTGTAACCAGAGGCGCAATGAGCTATGTGTTACAACGAGCTCTTGCTGTCTGTGCATATAACAACATTTTTATATTGGTTACTGATAACATATGTCAAAGCTTCTGAGATTGCAATAAGTTCCAAAGCCATAATACTAGTATGAGTACTTATTTTAAAACAATGATTATTTTGATTTAGTGTTATATCTATAATAGGCACATAAAACGCAGACCCATATCCTTCTACACTCTTCGACCCATCCGTAAATATAAAACTCCAGCCATTATACGAGTATCTTGTATACAACTCTTTGATAACTTCATACTTTAATAGGTTACTGTCGTAAACTTTTTGAATAGGGAATTGTTTCTAGCTTGGGTACAATTACTTCATTTAAGTTATTATTGGTCACCCAGTTCGAAAAGTAAACATTAATAAAGGACATGATGTTGCTATCTGAATTTCTTTAACTTCATTATATGAGGATACCAGTAAATGAATGATTTTGTTCCTCCAATAATAATTTTGTCGAAGAGTGTAGAGTTCTTCTAATAGCTGAGTAGTTATATTATTTTCTTCAGACTTTAACTTTAGACATAATTTGTATGCTAGATACTTTCTCCGTAAGTACAGTGGAACTACACCAAGCTCACTCTCCATAACATGAATTGGAGTGGTTTTAATAAATCCTTCTATTATCGTTAGTGCCTGATTTTGAATTTTATTTAGTTTATCTAAATGACATTGCACTCGCGTCATATAGATAGCAACTGTAGTCTATACGACTTCTGATCAGTGCTATATATATATATATATATATATATATATATATATATATATATATATATATATATATATATTTGTCTTAAATGTTTAGGATGCAAGCCCCAGGAGACACCAGCTAATACTTTAAGTAGATTAAGACTTCTTTGCACTTTCTCTACCGTCATGTTAATATGTTTGCTCCAACGCAACGAGCTGTCCAACCAAACACCCAAATATTTGTAAGTGTCTACTATCTCTAAATTATGACTATCTAATTTTAATTCTATTTGCAGTCTTTTAAAACCCCTGCTGAAAATGCAAATTTTAGACTTGGAGGCAGAAAGTTCTAGCCCCATTTCATCTAGAATTCTTTTTTTTTATAGGAGAGGGGGCAAACGAGCATGCGGCTCACCTGATGGTAAGTGACTACTGCCGCCCATGAACAACTGCAACACCAGGGAGGGAATTGCAGATGCGTTGCAGGCCTTTTAAAAAGGAGTACGCTCTTTTCTTGAAGGTCCCTAAGTCGTATCGATCCGGAAAAATCGCTGATGTTAATCGATTCCACAAGGAAGTCGTGCGAGGAATAAAACATCTTCTAAGTCGCACAGTGGTGGACCGCCAATCATCCAGATGGTGTGGATGGTATCAGGAGTTCTGCCGCGATGTGCGTTCGTGAAATTTGGCGGCTGGGATTAATCCGAACAATTCCTCAGAGCACTCCCCATGGTAGATGCGAAAGAAAATGCAAAGAGATGCAACATCTCTTCGCAGCGCCAATGAGTCAAGCCGATCGGAAAGGACTCGGTCGTCGACGATTCGAGTCGCTCTGCGCTGGATGCGGTCAAGTGGAAGGAGCTGGCACTGGGGAGCCCCTGCCCAGAAATGGGAACAGTATTCCACGTGAGGCCGAACCTGGGCCTTGTAAAGTTGCAGGCGGTGTGCCGGCATGAAATACTGTCCCGCTCTGCTGAGCATGCCAAGCTTTTTAGAGGCCAATTTGGCCTTCTCTTCCAAGTGACCACGAAACTGCACGTCACTCGATATGTCGACGCCGAGGATTCCGATACTGGCTAAGGCAACCAGGGGAGTGCCTTGAAACTGAGGAGATACGACAAAGTGGTTCTTTTTAGCGGTAAACGCGCAAACTTGTGTCTTCTGAGGATTAAACTGGACTAGATTTAGTCGCCCCCAGTTCGAGACTTTGTCCAGCAAAGACTCGACTTCAGACACAAGTTTGTTCCGGTACTCGGAGACGTTTTCCCGAGAAGTATTAGCACGGCCGGTGTATAGAGCATCACCAGTGCTCTCATCCGCATAACAATGAATGTTACCAGTTAGCAACATATCATTGATATGCAGAAGAAACGGCGTTGGTGATAGCCACAGCCTTGTGGAACACCAGCGTTAATAGGCTTGTAGTCAGAACATGCACCGTCTACAATATTACAGAGTGTATTTAAAACAATTAAATAATAAGTTTAAAACAATTTGAAGTTCATTTTGACTTTCCCCAAAATTTCTAGAAGAGGAATAAAATACAAAGTTATCGGCATATTGACATTGTCACGTTTCTAATCTCTTGGAAGCATTTAATGAAATTGTGAGTGAAATTGGGTCATCTTGCGCCAAACCTCGATTTGTGTATCTTATGAAGTACTTATTCCGGTCAGTTTTATCCTGCATCATAAGGTGTCTTTCGCTTAAAAAAATCCATAGATATTGACAAAACTTTTTACCAATCCCTATTTCATGTGAAGTGTTTATCAGTGTATCTACTAGGACATTGTTATACGCATTTTTGATATCTAGGAAACAGGCTATAGTTGGGGTCTTTTGGGAAAATTCCAAGTAAATTTGACTTACTAGTTTGACTAGGCAGTCTTGACATGACTGTCCTCTTCTGAAGCCGGACGTGTACTGGGATAATAATTGATTTTTTTCAACATACCACTGTCAACATTGAATGAAAAATTTTACAGACACACGATATTAAAGAGATGGGCCTAAGTTTAACATTATTATTATTCGAGACTTTTGGAATCGACGTTACCAATATGTCACGCCATTGAAAGGGAATAATTTCGGTGTTGAAGATATTATTATATAGCTCAAGCAAGTAAAGCTTACTGCCATGAGATAGATTATATATAAGTGAATATGTTACCCCGTCGTTACCAGGCGCTGTATCTTTTTGTTTAAAACAATTACACATTTCTTGTAGGGTGTAATTAGCTTCCAGTACTGTATTACTTGAATTGAAATACTCAGGCTTTGGGAAGACATAATCGGGAGCTAGCTTACAAAGGAGATCGAACTTCTGTTCGTTTGAAACGGGTGACCTTGACGAATTAAATCCCTTAACCCAACCCATGCGTTTCCACATATCGGAGTTAGACGTTCGTTCGTCAATGCTGCTACAGTAACTTTGCCAATTTTTTGCCTTCGCTTGATTAATTGCATTTTTCGTCTCTTTTATTTTGCGCTCGAGTATAGTGAGATTAGTTGGGATGGGGTTCTTTCTAAAATTCTTCAAGGCCAACCTTCGTTGTGCTACTAAATGGGATAGTGTGGGATTCCAATAAGGCTTAGGCCGAAAGTCATTTTTCGGATTATCACAGCTTCTTACTAGCGGTATATGTTCGTCCGCAGCGTTATTCAATTGCTTAATGAAATTATCATACAAGGACTGGACACTGACGTCATCTTTAGGCTGTAATAAATAGTTTTCTAAAGACTTGCTATACGCTGGCCATTTTGCTAGTTTAAACTTTTACGCTTTTTAGTTACCCAAACTCGATTTATATTGCTATTATACTTATATGAAATCTTAACAAACTTATGGTCGCTTCCCATGCTTTCATTCATAACACTCCAGTTAAACGCAACGGATAAATCAGAGGAAACAAATGTCACATCAGGCGATGTCTGCTGAATAATGTTATCAACTAAAGTCATTCTAGTTACGCTACCATCATTAAGGGATATAAAGCCGCTCTCTAAAGCCTCATATATCTCTCCTCATATATCATATATCTGTCCTCCTCTTCCATCGGTTTTAGAGGACCAGGTTGTATGGGGGCCATTAAAGTCCCCAGCTATAATACATTTATTCGGAAATAGTAAAAAATTTGTACCCAATCGGACAGACTTGTCCGCACGGAAGAGGGGCAATATATTAAAAGTATATTTTTTATTTCGTTACAGTTCAATGGTTTGATTGAAATAATTTCTATTCCCGAATTATTAATTATGATTGGACATTGTTGTACTTTAATCAACTTACAAGTTATAATAGCAATCCCCCCATAGCCATCTACCCTATCTGTTCAGTAAAATGTTGTTTTTATAATAAGCAAACCCGCCAGTAACGCAAGTATGCAAATATGTTCTGTGCATTTGAATGTCATCTCAGGGTCACCTATAACAGGTGTCAATTGTAAGTAAGAAAGCAATTAGTAGCAAATAAACGCCAGTGCAACCAACACATAGTTTCTTTTTACTCCGCGCCTGCAAACAAAAATAGACCCTAACACTAACATTTTATGGTCCATCGACCCGAGATTACGGTCAGCGTCGAGAACATTATTTTAAACAAAGGACAGTTTGGAGTGTTAAAAATACGAAAATAATAATTATTTGAACAGTGCAAGACAATTTATTTAAAAAGACAATATTAATTGAAAATTCTAAACACAATATTAATAAAAATAAAATTACAACTACATAAGTAATAAAGTGTAAGCTGACGAAATTAATTACGGACACTTAAAGTTTAAGATAAATTAAATAAAGGTGTATTTTGGTGATCATCAATTGTTTTGGACATTTAACTTTAATTTTATATCAATATGGAGAACGTTGAGAAAATAATGGCGATCCAAACGGACTATTACGAGAGGGTAGAAAGGGCGTACTCGAATTATAAAAAGTCTCCCAAAGAGAGGTTAACTACAGCTCATTTAGAAACCCGAATAGATACGTTAGAAAAATATTGGAGAGAATTTAAGAGTGGCCATGAGAAACTAATTACGGCAGTAACAAGAGAAGAAAGGAAACGACTATCGTATTTCACCAACGTGATTTTCGATAAATTCGAAGAACTGTATTATACCTACAAAGGTGAGATGAAAACAGTTTTGGAAAAATTACTGCCGGAACCTGTAAAGTGTAACCTGGAAATTAACCAATCAAGTGCGCCGAAAGGTAACGATGTAAAATTACCACGTGTTACCATACCAACATTTAGCGGTGACTACACAGAGTGGCGCTCCTTTAATGATTTATTCTTAGCGTTAATACACAAAAATGAAAATTTAGAACATGTCCAAAGGTTACATTATCTGAAGAGTAATTTAAAGGGAGATGCAGTGATATTATTACGTCAGTTTGCAATCACGGGTGAAAATTATGCCGTGGCATGGTCTGTTCTAAAAGAAAGGTATGACGATAAAAGATTTATAGATAATTCAGTCTTTAAGAAATTTTTTGGTCAACGTGCACTGTTACACGAATCTTCATATGGCTTAAAGCAATTATTGGACACGTCAGTTGAATGTTTGAACGCTTTAAAGCATCTAGGTTTACCAACTAAACATTGGTATGCTATTTTTTTTTATCTACAATACTAAAAACTATAATAATATTATAGTTTTTAGTATTGTAATTAAAAAAAAAACTAAAACTAGAAACTTAAATATCATATAGTCCTACTCCCCGCGGTATCGTGCCAAGAACGCTGGCTGCGTTTCCCCGCTGAATGGCTATACTTAGCCTTTGAGCAAGGAAGAACCAGCCCTCCTATCACCAGCAGCAACGACCAGCCGCGGATGGAGTTCCTTTAGGAACTTCACCGCACGTGGACCCCACGGACCGATAGTCTCTACAGCAAATGGCACAAATATGTAGTCATCTCTCAGAGACTCATATTTGCGCCACTTACTCAGTTCAGCTGCCTCTGATGCCGCCCCGGCTCTAAACGAGGTACCCCTGAGATGAGAGACCGCCAGAGTGTCTACGCAAGTAGCATCCCACACTAGGGCTTTACCTCTCTCCCAAGGGACCAATGTCATACCGTCGGGTCTCCTGCCATCGTCCCTAAATATTCCATAAGGCTCTAAAACCGAGGGAACATTTATAGAGACAAGAGCCCTTCGGATGACATCGTTCAAAGAACTGTGTCGTGAAAATCTACCAGCGCTTTTCTTACATGAAAGTCCGTGGAGCCCAAACTTGTCGACGCTGCTACCACAGGGACATTGATGGGGTTGACAAATCGCCGCTCCTAGTCGGATTCCTACGGCAATGCGTAAGCTTTCCGCATCAAGTAATGTACCGAGATTACTTGATGGTAAAGCGTGTAACCAGTGACTAGATTCCTTAGTCGAAACAGCTAGAAGGCGTGCCTTATCTAGGTCACTATGGAGATTATGAAACAAATCCTTCTGCACGCCCCGTACCAATGGAATATCCCACTGTTTTTGTTGGTTAACTTCCAGTGGAACATTTTCACCAGGACAGAGCGTTTGCCATGTCTGCCCTGCCTCCGTAGCAAAGCATAGGTCTGCTTTATTATTTAAAATTATATTACATAAGTCACTGACACTATGTACGGAAGCAAGGAAAGCAGGCAATGGAATGCTAGAAAGATTTCTCACACCAATGCCACCAAATTTTATAGGTAAAGTAGCTTGAGTCCAGGCTGTTGTATTTAAAGTTAAATTTAGAATTTTTTCTATAGCTATTTTAAGATTATTATCAATATCTTGTAAAATATCCGAACATTTCCAGACTGGACTCGAGCGGAGTAAGTATGTAAATCTAGGTACAAGAAGACAATATTTTAAAATAGTATGCTAGTAGCTATGTGGGGGTTTAATTTATACAATTTATCAACGTGGTTTAAAAACTGATCAAATTTTGTTTTTAAAACAGGTTTAATACTATCGAAAAACAACGGGGCACCTAGCAGGTATAGTGATTCCGTACTGACAGTTTTTATTCCTGGACAAATATAATTAAAATTTTGAATTAAAGTGTCTCTATGAGAAGTAGATAAATTATTGGAAAAAAATATTTCACATTTATTGCTATTTGGTTCAAGACCAATATTTTTAAAATTTTGAAAAATATGAGTAAGATCACTGAGGACGTCATCTGCTCTACCTCCCAGTGTACCGTCGTCTAGGTACCAGACATTCAGCTTGGATTTCAAATTTGAAATAATTGGTTGAATTCCCAAACTGAAAAGTGCTGGACTCAGTGGGTCACCCTGCTGCACACCGACAGCGGAATCGATAACATGGTTTTCGTAAAACAAGTTAGTATTTTGACTATAACATTGCCAAACGTAATGATAAATTTCGGGGGTATTATTAGCCACTTCTTTCAGCAAGGTTACCCTATCGATAGAGTTAAAAGCATTCCTTAGGTCAACCTTCACAAGAACATCTGCATCGGAGTTTGTTAAAAATGTACGCACTGAATGTACCGCCGCCTCACAGCCACCTCTAGTGCCAAAACCTAGTTGAGTAGGCTGAAATTTGGTCTTAAGGTTAGAGATTATGTGCCTGCAAGCTAATTTTGAAGTTAAACGTCGAAATGTGAAACCAACGGCAATAGGACGGATACCGTTATCCTTTTTTTTGAAGGCACATAATCTTGCCCCATATAAGAATGGAATGAAATTTGGATTAACATTACCAGAAAGCATAAAGTTACATAATTTTGTAATGTCTTTAAGAAGTACTCCGCAGGCGTCACCGGCAGAAGCGCTTACAAGATCTTTAAGATGTTGAGGCGTAATTCCGTCAATGCCGCCAGCAGAGCCATTCGAAAATGACATAATTGCTTCTAAAGTGTCTTTTTCCGAAATTTGCAAAGGTTGCATAGAAGTCCTGGGAGGCAGCGGCAAACTCTGAGGATGTTTGACCGAAGGATGCTTTTGACGAAGGCTTTCAAGTGTTTCGACATTACGAGGAGCCAGGATGTCGTCTGAGAATAAAATACGGGATGCATTTTTTAAGTCGCCATCCATTACTTTCGACTCAACTACTTTTTTTAAATCAAATTTAGGACGTGGTCGAGATAAATGAGTATTAATTGGGTAATCTAAATTTTGAAAAGATGTCTCTTTTAGTTGAGACGTAATTGATTTATTTATTCTTTTATCAAAATGAAAATGGGAATACGCGAAAGTAAATAATTTTTGCCAACTATTTTCACTATTAGTGAAACAATTTTGAATAGTGCATGACAATGCTTTAGCAAGCTGCATCCTCGCACCTCTAGGAATTCTTTTAACCACTGGTACATTACGATAATATTTGTAAATTTGCTCCGAAAACAGGGAAAAATTTGTGTCATTAGAGGAATTGCTAATAGAGTTATGAATTTCTACGGCAGGCTGTGAAGCCGAAATACTTTTACTATGGCATCGTTTAATATGTATATTTAATCCCTTTTTACCTTTAAACAGCCTACCGTCAGCACAATTTTGACACTGTAGGAAATCCGGCTGTTACTGTAGTGGAGCAGAGACATTCATTAAAAAATCTAAACAGATCTCTACAACACTCAAAAGTCTTTATATTACATATTCATAGTAACTTGAAATGTGCTTTACTCCACATCTTTCCCTGAAACAATCAATTACGGCCTAAATAAAAGCACTTTACTCTATAAATGAAATATTATCACATTACTTCCCTGGATTTATTCCATATTGATAAAAATTGTATGTAGTCGTTACGCTTTGACAGTTGTCAACGGCGCAGCAAAAATATTTTCCTTTCTTAATTAGTATTATGTCTGAAATCAAAAAATTATTATTATAACAACTCTCTTATATATTTTCTGATCTTTTTGTTGAATTTTTTAAGCCAGAATTGGCCTCCAAATAACAAAATAAAATAAGATAAATATACGTAGCTTTTGACAGTGAAACATTTTGACAATTTTCCATAATTATAATTACATCAAAGTTGGACGCTGAAACTCGTAAACAATGGGAAGAAACAACTGGTAAAGAAAGTTCGGATACCTTGCCTGATTTTGAAACGTTAAAATCATTTTTACACTGTCGGTTTCGAACCCTGGAAATGGTTGAATCTGCAAACAAGTCGACTAAAATAATGAAACCTAAAACATTTCATACCACAACTACCGGCGAAATACAATGTGCATTTTGTAAACAGCCTCATTATATTTTTAATTGTCAACAATTTTGCAAACTGCCAATCGAAGAAAGGTACAATTTTGTTCAGAAAACCAAACTTTGCTTCAACTGTCTTATACCTTATCATAATATAGTTCAATGCAAACGACAAACAGCATGTCAAATATGTAAAAGAAAACATCTCTCCTTATTGCATCGAGAGAACATAAGCGCGGAGAAGAAAAATAATACACAAGAAACTATACATAACAACAGAGAAACTGAAGTATCAGCACACACATCTACGTATGATCATAAACAATCGTGTCAAACCATGTTGTTGGCCACAGCATTAGTAGATGTCATCACACCTACAGGAACATCGCACATCTTCCGTGCTTTAATCGACCAAGGTTCAGAGGCTTCATTCGTCACATCGAGGGTGGTCGATGTGTTGGGTTTGAAAAAATCAATGATCAACGGCGTGGTCTCTGGAGTTGGTGAGATGAACAATCTTTTAATTAATCACATGGTGGATTTAGAAGTAAGGTCTAGATATAATACTAATTTTTGTTTAGATGTTAAGGCATTTGTACTTAAATCTTTAACGCGTAGGTTACCTGCTAGGGAGGTACAAATTAGTAATTGGCCACAACTTAAAACCATGAATCTAGCTGATCCTTCTTATTATACACCGGGAAGAATAGATATTCTCCTCGGCGCAGATGTTTTTGGTAGAATAATTTTCTCAGGGTTATTAAAAGGGCCAGGCAATTTAATTGCACAAAATACTCACCTGGGTTGGATTCTTTCAGGAAATACAAAACAACCACATTCATCTGCTCGGAACTCACAATATATAACAAGTTTACACATAAGGAGAAATATCGAAGAAGATAATAGTCTGTTAAAAAAATTCTGGAAAATAGAAACTGAATTTTACACTAATAAGAAGTTATTAACAAAAGAAGAGGAGAAATGTGAAGAAATATATAAAAATAATACAACTCGAGACGAAACAGGAAGATATACTGTCTACTTACCCCTCAAACAAAGCGTAGAAGACTCAGTGACCTTAATTGGCGATACAAGGGAACAAGCGGTTAGACGATTTGAGCACCTGGAAAGAAAATTAGACAAAAACGAGGAATTAAAAAAGGAATACACAAATGTGATACATGAATATTTAGAAATGGGACACATGAAAAAGGTTCAGAATGATAATAAAAATATAGCTACTTACCTTCCACATCACGCGATCATCAGAGCAGACAAGGCTACTACTAAACTTCGCGTTGTTTTCGACGCTTCAGCAAAGGGTTCAAATGGATCGTCGTTGAATGAGTCTATGATGATTGGACCTACCTTACAAACTGATCTTCGGCATTTAATCATTCGCTGGAGATCTTACAAATTTTGCATTGTTGGAGATATTATTAAAATGTACCGTCAAGTAAATATGACACACAACCATACAAATTTACAGCGCATTGTATGGAGGAATAATAGATCTGAAAAAATAGAAAGTTATGACCTGCTAATCGTAACTTTTGGAACTGCAGCCGCACCATACTTAGCGGTAAGAACATTGCATCAATTAGCTGATGATGAAGTCAATAGATATTCAAGTGCAGCACCTGTAATAAAAAAAATCATTTTACATGGATGACTTTATGTACAGAGATGAAGATTTGAGTAAATTAAAAAATATATGTTGTGAAATGAACCAATTATTGAAAGACGGTGGGTTTGAAATGCAAAAATGGTCAAGCAATTCTGAAGAAATTTTTAAATATTTACAAAAGGAGAAGAAGGATATGGTTGACAGTGTTACTATTAAGTTGGACAAAGTAATGAAGATATTAGGTCTGACTTGGGATAGGAAGGATGAGGCATTTAAAAAATCTGTCAACTTACCGAGAATACAATACCCTGAAACAAAGCGGTCCATACTATCAGATGTTGCCAGCCTTTTTGACCCCTTTGGATGGTTATCGCCAGTAATCATCACAGCGAAAGTCATGATTCAGAAATTGTGGTTGTGCAATCTCGAGTGGGATGATGAACTTCCATATAATCTGGTTGACGAGTGGCTTAATTATAGGCGAGATTTGGTAAATTTACAAGGCATAAAAATACCACGATGGATGAAGATGACATCATACAGCAGGGAAGTACAGCTGCACGGCTTTGCAGATGCTTCTTCGATTGCGTATGCAGCTGTTGTTTATGCAAGAGTGATTGAAGTGGATGGTACAGTAAATGTTACCATAATAGCCTCAAAGACCAAGGTTGCACCTTTAAAACATCTGACAGTACCAAGGCTAGAACTGTGTGCTGCTGTTTTGCTAGCGAAGTTATTACACGACATTTCAGACATATTACAAATTCCTAAAGAAAAGGTATTTGCGTGGACAGACTCAATGGTCGTCTTATCCTGGTTGCAATCGCAACCTAATCGCTGGCAAGTGTTTGTCGGTAATAGGGTATGAGAAATACTTCAAGTAATCGATAACAACAGATGGAGACATGTTCAGTCAGTCGATAACCCTGCTGATCTAGCTTCGAGAGGTGTCAAGGCTAGTGTTTTCACTCTTGAGGATATATGGTGGTCTGGGCCTGAGTGGTTGAAAGATAACCAAGTAAGCTTTAAGTCGTGTATCATTCCACAAACAAATTTAGAAAGCAAGAAATCCTACCACATAGCCTTGGAAGAAAGGCCTATCTGGAAGAGATTCTCTTCATTACCAAGAATGTTAAGAGTATTATCTTATTGCATAAAATTTTCAAAAATAAAAGAAATTAAGGAAAAGGAGAATTTCATTACTTTTGAAGAAATGAATGATGTAATGCAAAGATGTATCAAATATTGACCATGAAATACGACCATGGTAACGGCGGGGCAGGGGGTGCTAAGAATCTCCGGTGGAGGTTCGGTTGCCACCTTAGACGACTCGACCTGGCAACGTACAACGCACGCACCCTGAGGACTGACGAGAAGATCGTGGAGCTGGAAGAAGAGATAGACAAGTTGCGCTGGCATATTATAGGATTATCCGAAGTCCGAAGAGAGGGGGAGGACACGGTAATCCTCGAATCCGGCAACTTGTTCTATCACCGGGAGGGCGACCATCTGTCCCAAGGAGGTGTCGGATCTATCGTCCACAAGTCTCTCGTTAACAACGTTGTAAAGATCGGGAGTGTGTCGACGAGGGTTGCGTACCTTATACTCAGAATCACCAAACGGTATTCGCTGAAGGTCATACAGGTTTACGCACCAACCTCGGCACACCCCGATGAGGAGGTTGAGGAAATGTATGAGGATATCTCTAGAGCCATGCATTCCTCTAAAACCCAATATACGGTGTTAATGGGAGACTTCAATGCAAAACTAGGCACAAGAAAGAACGGTGAGCTGAAAGTAGGGAAATTTGGAATAGGGCAACGGAACCCAAGGGGCCAGCAGCTGGCCGACTTCATGGAGAAAGAGGGACTCTTTATGATGAACTCTTTCTTCAAGAAGCGGCCCCACAGGAAGTGGACCTGGTCGAGCCCCGACGGTTCGACAAAAAATGAGATTGACTTCATTATGACGACCAGACGACAACTGTTCAGTGATGTCTCAGTGATCGCGAGGGTGAAAACCGGCAGCGATCACCGAATGGTTAGAGGCACACTGAACCTAAATGTTAAGTTGGAGAGGTCTCGTCTGATGAAGTCAACGCTCCGTCCCCCTCGTGCTCTAATCCAAAGTCCCGAAACCTTTCAGCTCGAGTTACAAAACCGTTTTCAGTGCCTAGAAGACTGCAATGAAGTGGACGATATGAATGACAAGCTCGTGGAAACTGTCCATGCGGTCGGAGCTAAGTTCTGCAAGACCCACCGCAGAAGAACACAAAAACTCTCCGATCACACTCTTAATCTCATGGCTGTTAGACGGGAGATGAGGCTACATTCTTCAACAGATTTGACAGCATACAGGCAACTGAACAGACAGATCTCCAAATTCATGCGGCGAGACTTACGCAACTTCAATACAGCTCGTATTGAAGAAGCGATCGAGCGGAACCAAGGCTCCAAAGTCTTTGCCAGAGATCTGTCTGCCAGAAAGAGCCAACTGTCAGCCAGCTGAAAACCGAATGTGGCAGCATCGTTTCCGGGGCACCTGAGATTTTGAGTGAGATTGAGAGGTTCTATGGGCAGCTGTACACGTCATCGTTGGAGCCACACGCAAGTGTGAGTAACGATCAAAGAGCGAGTCTTATTCGACACTATTCCGAAGATATCCCGGACGTCAGTCTGAGCGAGATTAGAATGGCTCTCCAGCACCTTAAAAACGGCAAGGCCCCAGGCGAGGATGGAATTACAGCGGAGCTTCTGAAAGCGGGTGGAAGACCGGTACTTGAAGTCCTTCAGAAGCTCTTTAATTCCGTCCTCCATGGTGGCATTACACCGGAGGCGTGGAGCAGAAGTGCGGTGGTCTTGTTCTTCAAGAAAGGTGACAACGCTCTCTTGAAGAACTACAGACCGATTTCCCTTCTGAGCCGCGTCTACGTGCTGTTTTCGAGAGTCATTACGAATCGTCTCGCGCGCAGACTTGACGACTTCCAGCCTCCCGAACAAGCCGGTTTCCGAAAGGGCTTTAGCACCATAGACCACATACATACCCTACGGCAAATTGTACAGAAGTCCGAAGAGTACAATTTGCCACTATGTCTGGCGTATGTGGACTATGAGAAAGCCTTTGATTCCGTCGAAATTTGGGCGGTGCTGCAGTCCCTTCAGCGGTGCCAAATTGACTGTCGGTATATCGAAGTGCTGAAGTGTTTGTACAGTAGAGCTACGATGGCTATCCGAGTACAGAACCAGAGTACGAAACCTATCCAATTGCAGAGAGGTGTAAGACAGGGTGACGTTATATCCCCGAAACTCTTCACCGCTGCATTGGAAGACGTTTTCAAGCTTCTGGACTGGAAAGGATACGGAGTTAACATCAATGGCGAGTACATCACTCACCTTCGATTTGCCGACGATATAGTCCTCATGGCAGAATCGCTGGAGGAGCTAAGCACTATGCTCAATGACCTCAATAGTGTCTCCCAACGGATAGGTCTTAAGATGAACATGGACAAAACAAAGATTATGTTTAATGTCCATGTCACACCTATGCCGGTAGTTGTTGGGAGCACTAAGCTCGAAGTTGTTGACGAGTATGTTTACCTGGGACAAATAGTCCGACTAGGTAAGTCCAACTTCGACCGAGAGGTCAACCGACGGATTCAACTCGGCTGGGCAGCGTTCGGGAAGCTACGACACATCTTATCGTCAGAAATACCTCAAAACCTTAAAACAAAATTGTACAACCAGTGCGTGTTGCCTGTGATGACTTACGGAACTGAGACGTGGTCCTTCACTGCTGGCCGTATGAGGAAGCTCAAGGTCGCTCAGCGAGCTATGGAGAGGGCTATGCTCGGAGTTTCTCTGCGTGATAAACTTAGGAATAAGGATATCCGCAGTAGAACCAGAGTAACCGACATAGCCCAACGGATTAGTAAGCTGAAGTGGCAGTGGGCCATATAGCTCGAAGAACCGACAACCGATGGGGAAGAAAGGTTTTCGAGTGGCAGCCTCGTACCGGTAGGCGAAGTGTAGGGCGTCCCCCCACAAGATGGAGTGACGACCTGGTAAGACATGCAGGAAGTCGATGGATGCAGGTGGCTCAGGACCGTGCTTTGTGGCATTCCTTGGGGGAGGCCTATGTTCAGCAGTGGACTTGTGAAGGGCTGTAATGATGAAAATGTTGATGATCAAATATTACCAGCGATTAATTTTTGAAGAAGAACTGGAAGGGTTAAAGAAAGTAGGAAAGGTGAAAGCAAGAAGCTCTTTAATAAGTCTAACGCCAATGTTACATAAAAATGGTTTAATAAGAGTTGGTGGACGCTTGGAATTGTCTAGCCTAACAGAGGACTCTAAACACCCCTTTATTATACCCAATAAGCAACATATTACTACATTAATTATAAGGGAAGGCCATCTTCGTACTTTTCATGGAGGAATCTTGCAGACCATGACGTTTATTCGCAGTAGATATTGGGTCATTGGTCTTAAATCAGCTGTAAAACATTTAATTCGTAATTGCACTACATGTGTTAAATTAAAGGCAAGAGTAAGACATCAACTAATGGGACAGTTGCCTTCCGCAAGAGTTACACCACATCGGCCCTTTTTAAACACCGGTGTAGATTACGCTGGGCTGTACATATAAGAACTTCTAAAGGTCGCGGTCATCAATCTACAAAGGGGTACATCTGCCTTTTTGTATGCCTTTCGACACGAGCAGTACAATTGGAAGCTGTTACGGATCTCACCTCTCAAGCCTTTTTAGCAAGCTTCAGGCGATTTGATGCTAGACGAGGTCACTGTGCGCACCTATGGAGCGATAATGGAACAAATTTCGTAGGTGCTGCAAAGGAACTGAAAATCATGTTCGAAAAGGGTAAGAGCAACGAGGTCAGAGAAATAGCTCAAGGCTTAGCTAACGACGGAACAACTTGGCACTTCATTCCGCCTAAAGCGCCTAACTTCGGTGGTTTATGGGAAGCTGGTGTTAAATCAGTCAAAAAACATTTAACAAGAATAAATATGACCTCCAAGTTGACTGTTCGAGACGGCCTAAAATGACTTTAAGCAAAAAGTGATTAAAGAATATTAATTTGTTTAAAAAGTGAAAATACGGACAAAATCAATCAAATAATGTGTTAATATAGTTTTTACCATGTATTTACAACTCTTAATATGTTTGTATAGAAGGTCGTTTTAATAATAGTTAATATAAACAACTTTATTTTGTTTAAGAAAAACCGACCAATCACAGCGCGCCGTGTCGTAGAACTTTCTGGAAATTTAAATGAACTGCGTAATAGTTTGTACCAAAAAATAATGAGAATATTTTTATGTTCTAAAAGAGTTGTAAATATGATATTTAGTTAGCATATGTTGCATAGATCATGATAACAAAGAAATACTTCGTATAATTAAACACATTCAATAATATATAATAAGGATAATTAAAGAATTAATATGCCCATTTATTGTAAAAGTTTGGGACATTTCACTTAATAACTTTTTTGAATATAAATATATTAATTATCCTTTATCACGTACTGATGAAGAACAAAAATGCCTATTTAATGATGTATAGCGTGTTAGAATTAAGATTAGTGTCATATAGAAAATGTTGCAATTTGTGCCATTTGCATAAAGAAAAATGTTTAAAAATAAAGAGGCAAATGGGAAATGGCAAGCGGCTCACTGTAGAGTATAGCCGAAGTCTACCTTATGGGGGCGAAACACATCAATGTTGTAGTAGGAAGAACTACCAGTGCCCAGCAGTAGTATCCGGTAGTAGTTGCAGTGACTAGCAGAAATATATAGTGAATAGTGAAAGTGTTAGCTAGCGGAAAAAAGTCGTAACTGAAAATTCGGTGCGGCATATAGTGAAAAAGTGTTAGCTAGCGGAAAAAGGTCACAACTGAAAATTCGGTGTTGCATATAGTGAAAAGTGTTAGCTAGACGGAAAAAGTGATAACTGATATTCGCAGTTACACAAGTGTTAAATTCAACTAATTTTAGTTGATTAATAGCTGCTAGTCAATAGTGTTAAAGAACCAACTACTCCGGACAGATATTTTTATACTACCGCTCATTTAAATTAAATATTTTAAAATATATAGTGACCAACCTATAGTGAACAACCGTAGTTGACCAACCGTTTTAAATAATAGTGATAAAAAAATAATAATTGTAAAATCTCGCAACAAATTAATTAATCGAACCGCTGGCCACTCCCTTGCTATTTAAATTTATAATCGTGCATTTTAATTTTGAACCTCAGTCCACAGTTTATCCGCAGCAACCGCAGAGACGGCAGTGAAAGACGGCAGAGGGAGGATTCCGGAACCTACAGGTGTAGAACGTGAGCGACTCGCGGAGTATCTTCGACAACATTTACTCCGGAGAGTTACGCCCGTCCGGCACATTTTATGGTCCTTCGAGCCGGATCTATCCGCCTGTACTGCCGACCGGACCATTTTATGGTCCTTTGAGCCGAATCATCCGTATACACCGGACCACATTTGCTGGTCATTCGAACGGGATTCGTCAATCCGTTAGTATTTCGGAACCGGGTACATAGTCACTACCGTATTAAAGTTGCTGAATTTTCAGAATCATGATGCCGATCACTCGTTCGCAAGGAAGGGGAGCCATGGCGTGGACTGTCGGTCTGGATGAAGGGCCGTCGGACAATACCGACACCGTCCGCCACCAGATGCCACCACGCTCACCATCCACAACAGAAGGCGCTGATGCGCCAGCTTGCCCCTGCGATGGGGGGGGTACTCCTGCCTGTGCCAGCCGCCGTTAAAGCCGGTACATCGAAGCAGAGGGAACAAATAGCTTGCCCCCGCGATGGGGGGGTACTCCCGCCTGTGCCAGCCGCCGTTAAAGCCGGTACACCGAAGCAGAGAGAACAAATAGAAGGCAACGATGACATTCGCTGTGCATCACCGCCAACAGCCCGGGTATACTCCCGCGCCGAAGAGCCACCAAGGGGCCACGCCGACAGAAGTACAAGGTCAAAGAAGACCACTCGGCCCAATAAAAAAGTTTTGAAGGCTCGTGAGAAAGTGCTGAGAATCAAATTGGAACTCGCACAGATCTCATTACAGATGGCTGAAGAAGATGATGAATCGGACGACTATGATGAAGATGGTCACTCCAAAAGTGAGTATGTCCGATCTTGGCTCGAAAATTCTGTAGCCAAGCAAAAGCCAACGCAAGGCACAACCACCGGTGGGGAGGCCCCACTTAATAAAAACATCACAAAGCCACCCCCGGAGGTTGTCGACCTCAGTGAGCCGCCGATGAAGCTCACAAACAAGGATTCGAAGGTTGATGAAGACAGGGAGCTCCAACCTGTTGTATCAGAGCTCACCTACCAGGATCCCAATGCAGAAAATATAACCAAGAGTCCCATACCTCAGAAAATTAGCCAGGACTCCAAGGTTGATGAAGACAGGGGGCTCCTACCAGTTGTATCAGAGCCCACCTACCAGGATCCCTATCCGGAAGAAGCAACCAAGAATCCCATAACAAAAAGGCCTAACCAGGCACCTGTCAGCAATGAAGACAGGGTGCTCCGACCATTCATATCGGAGCTCACGTCGGCTATAGCCGCACTCGCTGACAAACCAAAACCAGAGAGTGCATCGTCGAATACTTTCGCAGCATCAAAAGCGATAATGACACTGCCGAACTTTAGCGGAGCACATACCGAATGGCTTTCGTTCCGTGCCATTTATGAAACAACCCCAGGCTACTTCAATGACATAGAAAATACTGCAAGACTACGAAGAAGTCTACAAGGAAGAGCCTTGGAAACAGTCAGTTCAGAACTCATCGTGCATGCTAAACCAGATGAGATTATGCGAGAACTGGAGCTACAATTTGGGTGTCCAGATTCAATCGCGCAAGCCGAAACCGAAAAGTTACGGGGATTACCACGCTGTACAGAAGCACCCAGAGATATCTGTACATTCGCGAGCAAAGTGAGGGGAAGCGTCGTCACTCTTCGGGCACTCAAACGAGATCATTACCTCGTCAACGCAGAGCTGCTACGACACCTCACAGACAAACTGCCAAACTCTATACGCGCGCAGTGGTATAGAATTTATACAGAAAAGTACGACTCGAGACCAGACCTCGGTTCCTTCAGCGAGTTTATAACCGAGCAAGCTCGCTTCTGCAGTGCATTCGCGCCTCCTGAAATCATAAACGGAGCGCAAAATAATCGTCCAGTACATAGGACGCACACGGCTACCACTAAGCCGTCTCCGAAATGCAGTGTGTGCGAAAAAGAAGGTCATTACGGATCCGATTGCAACAAATTTAAAGAAGCAGATATTGATAAAAGATGGCAACTCGCCAAGCAAAGGAATATATGTTTCCGGTGTCTACGTTATAGAAGTCAGACACACAGATGTAAAACCACAAAGTGTGGAATAAAAGGATGCACCGCGACACACAATCGACTTCTTCACTATAATAAAAAGGAGAAGACAGAGGTCACACTAAAAGAACCTCAAGAAACAGTAGCAAATTCATTCGCTGTGTCAAAGCATCAAGCTTACCTCAAAATAATTCCAGTTCGAGTAATTGGACCGGCGGGAGCGATAAACACACACGCTCTGCTGGATGATGGGTCGACAGTCTCATTAATGGATCAAGAGATTGCCAATCAAATTGGAGCTACAGGGCGGTTGGACCCATTTAAGATCACCGCTATCGGGAACACTACCCTCGATTCGCCGGACTGTCGAAGAATCGAAGTGTCGCTGAAGAGTCTCCACAGGAAACGGGTGCCATTCAGAACACGCACGGTCGCCAGCCTAAACTTGGGGCCACAGACTGTGTGTGCAGCAGATATAGAAAAATGTAAGCATTTAAAAGACTTAAAGGAGCAATTGATATATGACTCCGGCAACCCCAGGATCCTAATAGGTCAAGACAATTGGAGACTCTTGATAGCCACTCAAGTCCGCAGAGGTCCACCGCACCAGCCAATAGCCTCGCTCACAGAACTGGGATGGGTGCTACACGGGGCACACACTAAAGCCCCGCATCAGCGCGTCCACCCGGCCAATGAGCTGTATACGAGCGAGGAGAACATAAATGACCAACTCCGCGAATACTTCGAGCTGGAATCTCTAATAATCAATCCGAGAAGACCAGATTCCGATCCAGAGAAGAAAGCTGAAGAAATACTAAATAACAGCACCCGTCAGTTGGAAGACGAGCACATAGAAACAGCGCTTCTCTGGAGAAAGAAAGATGTCGAAATGCCTGGTAATTATGAAACGGCAATAAAAAGGCTCGTTTCCATCGAGAAAAAATTTGATCGAAACGAAGATCTAAAGCAAAAGTATAGTGAACACATGAATTCCCTAATACAAAAGGGATACGCTGAAATAGCACCAAAAAATAGTACACCAGGAAAGACATGGTACCTACTCCATTTCGATGTCCATAACCCAATGAAACCAGAAAAGTTTCGCATAGTACACGATGCCGCAGCCAAAACAAAAGGAATGGCATTGAATGATTTCCTGTTCACGGGTCCAGACCTACTACAATCGTTACCAGGGGTCATGATGCGCTTTCGCCACCACAATATTGCTGTCTCCGCGGACATAGCCGAAATGTTCATGCAAATTAAAGTGAGACCCGAAGACAGGGATGCCTTGAGATATCTCTGGAGAGGAGATCGACGCGATGAGGCTCCACAAGAATACAGAATGACGTCGATCATTTTCGGTGCAGCTAGTTCACCCTGCACAGCCATATTCGCAAAAAACTGGAACGCTAAAAGGCACATAGAAAAATATCCAGAAGCCGTAGAAGCTATCATCACGTGAGCCTCGTCATGGCCAAGGCGAAGGTAGCTCCGCTCAAGGTAACATCCATACCTCGCCTCGAGTTGCAAGCCGCCGTGATGGGAAGTCGCGTAGCTGCTGCTGTCATTCAGGAACATCGCGTAAAGCCCGAAGCTGTCACTTATTGGACTGACAGCAAAACTGTCCTCACCTGGATAAAGAAAGGGTCCAGGAGCTACAAACCTTTTGTGGCACATCGAATAGCAGCAATTGAGGACCATAGTAAAGTGGACGACTGGCGCTGGGTACCTACAAAATTGAATATAGCTGACACTGCTACGAGGGACGTACCACCTAACTTCGACTCTAACCATGAGTGGTACAACGGCCCATCGTTTCTCTACAAAAAACCGTCAGCATGGCCGACCGAAAGACCCACGTCATCCGAACCTACTGGTGAAGAAAGATCCCTCACCATCACAGAAAGGTATAGAGCTCCGCTATACAGAGAAGCCATTCCCGATCCGACAAAATTTTCGAAATGGGAACGCTTAGTGCGAGCTACGGCCAGAGTGCTTCAATTCATAACACTCTGCCGCAAAACAACAGACAGGACCTTTTACAAAAGGACGAAAAGAAATAGAGAAGAAGGTCCCGACTGGAGGAGATCGAAAGGTAATCCGCGACGTCTCGCGCAGCCTCCCAGTCAGGTGAAAAATAAAGATGTAAACAGATACATCACACTCGAGGCCGAATACATAAAAAACGCCGAAAAGTTCCTGATACATGTCATCCAGGAAGACTCCTTCACACAAGAGATAGCCGATCTCCGTAACGATAAAAAGGTCGCCCATGATAGCCGCCTACGACCGCTTCAAATACAACTGAAAGACGGGATCATCGCGCTACGAAGTGGCATAGCCGCTGTAAAAGGAGTCTCGAAAGATATGAAAGGGCCAGCTATATTGGATGGTGATCATCACATCACCCAATTGTATATCGATTGGACACATCGTAGCCTGCATCATTGTGGAACCGAACCTACCATCAACGAGGTTCGACAGCACTACTGGGTAATCCGACTAAGACCCACCACGAAAAGAATAGTGAGCCAATGCGTTCAGTGCCGCATTAGAAAGGCACAACCATCCGTGCCAGCCACCGGTGACCATCCCAGCACACGTCTCGCTCATGACCAGAGACCGTTCACGTTCACCGGTCTGGATTATTTTGGGCCACTCTCCGTCACAGTGGGACGTCAACATCAGAAAAGATATGTGGCTCTCTTCACCTGCCTCACATCCAGAGCTGTCCACTTGTAAATTGTGGCAGATCTCAGTGCAGACTCCGCCATACTGGCATTGAGAAGATTTGCAGCGCGCCGAGGGTGTCCCATCGAGATTTATTCCGACAACGGCACCAATATCACGGTGCCGACAAGGAGCTTCGAGAGGCTTTTCGAGAAGAAGCCAGCCGACGAGGCATAGTGTGGCGTTTTATAACCCCCTCCGCGCCTTTCATGGGAGGGGTGTGGGAACGTCTTGTTCGATGCGTGAAGACGGCACTATACACCGTCCTTCATGAGAGACATCCGCATGAAGATGTTTTAACCACGCTGCTCTGCGAGGTGGAGTACACAGTAAACAGCAGACCATTGACTCACATCTCAGTAGACAGCAAAGACAACGAGTCCATCACTCCAAATCACTTCCTATTGGGAGGATCTGCGAGACTGCCAACACCTGGAGTTTTTAATGAAAAAGATGCGAATAGCAAAAAATACTGGCGACGCTCCCAGATACTCGCTGACATGTTCTGGCAGCGTTGGGTCAAAGAATATCTGCCGGAACTTCAAAACCGGCGGGAGGCCCATGGTCGAGGCCCCGATCTCCAGGTGGGCGATCCAGTCCTCATAGCTGACAGCCAGTTACCTCGTAACACCTGGCCACGAGGAAGGATTGAAAAAATCTACCCCGGTGCGGACGGACAGATCCGCACTGTGGAGGTACGTACCGCAAGCGGACTAATCAAGAGGCCAACCAGGAAACTCGTGCCGCTGCCAAAGTAGAAGCCACGTCTCTCACCGGAATTTATGCAGCGCCGCTGCGACGAGTCTTCGCGACGCTGCACGGCGGGAGAGATGTTCGAGACGGCCTAAAATGACTTTAAGCAAAAAGTGATTAAAGAATATTAATTTGTTTAAAAAGTGAAAATACGGACAAAATCAATCAAATAATGTGTTAATATAGTTTTTACCATGTATTTACAACTCTTAATATGTTTTTATAGAAGGTCGTTTTAATAATAGTTAATATAAACAACTTTATTTTGTTTAAGAAAAACCAACCAATCACAGCGCGCCGTGTCGTAGAACTTTCTGGAAATTTAAATTAACTGCGTAATAGTTTGTACCAAAAAATAATGAGAATATTTTAATGTTCTAAAAGAGTTGTAAATATGATATTTAGTTAGCATATGTTGCATAGATCATGATAATAAAGAAATACTTCGTATAATTAAACACATTCAATAATTATGGGATAATTAAAGAATTAATATGCCCATTTATTGTAAAAGTTTGGGACATTTCACTTAATAACTTTTTGAATATAAATATATTAATTATCCTTTATCACGTACTGATGAAGAACAAAAATGCCTATTTAATGATGTATAGCGTGTTAGAATTAAGATTAGTGTTATATAGAAAATGTTGCAATTTGTGCCATTTGCATAAAGAAAAATGTTTAAAAATAAAGAGGCAAATGGGAAATGGCAAGCGGCTCACTATAGAGTATAGCCGAAGTCTACCTTATGGGGGCGAAACACATCAATGTTGTAGTAGGAAGAACTACCAGTGCCCAGCAGTAGTATCCGGTAGTAGTTGCAGTGACTAGCAGAAATATATAGTGAATAGTGAAAGTGTTAGCTAGCGGAAAAAAGTCGTAACTGAAAATTCGGTGCGGCATATAGTGAAAAAGTGTTAGCTAGCGGAAAAAGGTCACAACTGAAAATTCGGTGTGGCATATAGTGAAAAGTGTTAGCTAGACGGAAAAAGTGATAACTGATATTCGCAGTTACACAAGTGTTAAATTCAACTAATTTTAGTTGATTAATAGCTGCTAGTCAATAGTGTCAGAAAAACCAGCTACTACGGACAGATATTTTATACTACCGCTCATTTAAATTAAATACTTTAAAATATATAGTGACCAACCTATAGTGAACAACCGTAGTTGACCAACCGTTTTAAATAATAGTGATAAATAAATAATAATTGTAAAATCTCGCGACAAATTAATTAATCGAACCGCTGGCCACTCCCTTGCTATTTAAATTTATAATCGTGCATTTTAATTTTGAACCTCAGTCCACAGTTTATCCGCAGCAACCGCAGAGACGGCAGTGAAAGACGGCAGAGGGAGGATTCCGGAACCTACAGGTGTAGAACGTGAGCGACTCGCGGAGTATCTTCGACAACATTTACTCCGGAGAGTCCGGCACATTGACATATGAAGAATTTGCTACATTACTAGCTCAGATTGAAGCTTGTCTTAACTCAAGACCTATATGTCAAATGGATGATACACTTGAAACATTAACACCAGGACATTTTTTAATAGGGGAACCTATTATAGGATTTCCCGACGTCGAATACGAACATAAGAATATGAACCTACTCACGCGCTGGCAGATGCTGCAAAAAATGACTCAAGATTTCTGGAAGCGTTGGAAATCGGAATACCTCAACACATTGCAGCAAAGACATAAATGGCAATATACTGTTTCGCCTCCCAAAATTGGTGATATTGTGGTGATAAAGGAAGATGATTTGCCACCAGCAAAATGGTTATTAGGAAAGGTTAAACAATTACATCCGGGTCCGGATAACCTGGTGCGTGTTATTTCTGTACAGTGCAAGGGTAATAATGTTATTCAAAGACCGTTATCAAAATTAGTTATTCTACCAAAAATATCAGATTTTACGCATTAAATTAATAAATGAAGGTGGGCAGTGACATTATGCAACTTCCTATGGCAAATTATGTTATATTTTATATAGATTTGTAAGGTTGTAGTTTTTGTTCTTTATTTGATATTTATAAAATAGCATTGGCTCTAAAGTTGTCATATAAGGTAGAAACTATTTCAATTCATGTATGCCACATACAACATATTGTTTTCTATATTTACACTGATACAGTCCACTAAAGGTAGCACATGGTTTCATGTAAGTTTTATTTTTTGTTTAATGTAGATTTTAATTTATAGTAAGATATAAAATTTATTGTTTCTTTAATGTAAGTTTTAATTTAACAAGGTATAACATATTTCCTTTGTTTTCCTTATGTAAGTTTTAATTTTGTTTTGTTTAATATGAGTTTTAATTTAACATAAGGGATAAGATTGTTCTTTGGTTTGTTCAATGACATAGTGAGAAAACAGTTGTTTTGGTGGGCGGAATGTTCAGTAAAATGTTGTTTTTATAATAAGCAAACCCGCCAGTAACGCAAGTATGCAAATATGTTCTGTGCATTTGAATGTCATCTCAGGGTCACCTATAACAGGTGTCAATTGTAAGTAAGAAAGCAATTAGTAGCAAATAAACGCCAGTGCAACCAACACATAGTTTATTTTTACTCCGCGCCTGCAAACAAAAATAGACCCTAATACTAACACTATCCTTTCTAAAAATATTATAGCCACTAATATTTATATGTGAATCTGGTTCTAGCCAAGTTTCAGATATTAACGCTATATGTAATTTTTCTTGTGCTAATAAAAGGTCCAATTCGTTACGTTTGAGCCGCAAGCCTCGTGCATTCCACTGTAACATACATAGCTTAAACAATCTTATACTATCATTCGCCATTTATGAACATAGATACTATTCTTGTACATATATCGTCTCTGTTCCAAATTTTGATTATTAAATTACCAAGTATTTCAAGTAATAGTTTACCTAATTGTTGAAACTTAGTAGACCAATCGTTATCGTAACAACATATATCTTTGACTCTTTGAAAAATGCTACCTAAATCTAAAATAGAATTTGAACTATTACTCTTAGACTCCGGGTTTTGCTCTGTCTCCATTTGTCTTGCTTCTGACTCACCGTTGCCCTTTTCTCTAGTCTTCCTATTCCCATCCGATCCTCCAGCCTCTGAATTCTTCCTCTCCAGCGCCCGCTCTTTTTCTATATGATTATGTCCAGAACTCTTCCCTTCGACAACCTTATTTGACGTCAACGAATCATTATGAATAAGTGTTTCTGTTATCACTATATCTCTGTACGATGTTTTCTGCGTATTCTGTGTGCTCTCAAGTTGTGAATCGTTAAAGTTCCTATTCCTTTCAATGCCCTCACTTCTAGTGTATATTTCTTGACTCCCCCTGCCTTTTAAATATATTTCCAGACCTTTTCGATAAGTACAGTTTTGCTTCGTCATAATGCTTCTAATTTCTTTTTCTTTTAGAAATATCGGACACTTTTTATGCATGGCCATATGTGGTCCTTTACAGTTGACACAAACAAAAAATTGTCGGTATCGCAATTCGGGTGATTGTTACCACATTTGGGGCATATAATTTTTTTAATTGGGTATGATCTTGAGAGATGACCGAACTTCCAACATCCGGAGCACTGGGAAACTGGGAAGGTATAAAGTTCCACTTTAAACCTGCAACCGTACCAATACACATACGGCGGTAAAGTGGTACGTTTGAAACAAATTCTTACCGTTTCTGAATCGATCCATTCTCCACTATCAGACATTCTATTAAGTCTTTTTATTGAAATGATTTCGTGTTCACAGGAAAGATTTTCAAAAAGCCCTTTATGCTCGGTATCCTAAACTGGATAACTTTTCACTTTTTAGTAGTTTCACTGCACTTTCTTCGTTTTCAAAATGAATCAACACTCTGTAGGCACTTTTTTATATCATCTTAACTATATTTTCAATGTTTAATGACCGTAAAAGCTTTGCCATTCCAAATTGCTTCGGTAATACTTCTTTTCCTGTCACACGTATAATTATATATTTCTTCGCCTCAGAATCTTGATGACCCTCTTCCACTAAATTATCATTATTTGAATATTTTCTATTCAACCGCTTATGCCCTCTAATTACTGTAACAAATCCGTCTTCTTCCACTATTTCTTCATCATTCATTAACAGTGGTAGAGCCACGCGGCAGCTATTACTGTCGCACGGATGGGCCGGCTCGAACCGGGGTGGTATAACGACCTCACAGAAAATCAGCGTGAAGTAGAGGTTTACCTCTGCGTTTCGCTTGGTGAGTGCAGGTGGTCGGAGGCCCTTTTTACTGGAAATGAGGCATTCCATCTTAGTCCTCACGGGTGACAACGCATCTACATTTTCATTTGTAATAGAGGATAGATGTAGATGTCTATGGGCCGCAGCAACCACTTACCATCAGGTGGACTGTGTGCTCTTTTGTCACCATTATCATATATAAAAAAATCGTCCTGTCGTACTCTCTTCCCTGCGAGTCGTTGCTCTCTCTCCCCCTTCTTCCTCATCTCCTCGTTTAAGGTTTGATTAAGTTGTTGCTCACTTTCAAGTCTTAGCTCCTGCTCCATTACTTCACTGTCAGTTGAGACACCTAAATCCACAGTTCCAAGTATGTCATCCATTTAAATTTAACATAATTATAATGTGGGTAGGTAGTGAAAATAACGCGATAAAATATGCGGTAACAATATGCAGCCAAACGTGTGCGTTCGCCTCGACTGCTCGCGCGCAACTTATTTTAAATTTTATTTTACATAAAAGATAAAGTTACAACCCCTGTAACTTTATCTTTAGCGGAGGCCTGTGCCCAGCAGTGGGACGTATATACGTCCCACTGCTGGGCACAGGCCTCCGCTCTTTTCTGAGAGGGTTTTATGGCAAGGAAGTGTATATGAAGTATATATGTCGGAGCGTCTATAAAATACCCGGTTGGATCGAGGTAGAATGGAGGGTATATCGAGAATCTCCCTCTTGTGTCTGTAGTATAAAGTTCACTGTAGGTGCCGTGCGCGAGAGATTCCGCCTAAGTCATTCAACGAGTGTGGTAATTCTACTAGTGCTAAGATAGTGTCGTGGTTCTTGTTCGAGACGGCCTAAAATGACTTTAAGCAAAAAGTGATTAAAGAATATTAATTTGTTTAAAAAGTGAAAATACGGACAAAATCAATCAGATGATGTGTTAATATAGTTTTACCATGTATTTACAACTCTTAATATGTTTGTATAGAAGGTCGTTTTAATAATAGTTAATATAAACAACTTTATTTTGTTTAAGAAAAACCGACCAATCACAGCGCGCCGTGTCGTAGAACTTTCTGGAAATTTAAATTAACTGCGTAATAGTTTGTATTAAAAAATAATGAGAATATTTTTATGTTCTAAAAGAGTTGTAAATATGATATTTAGTTAGCATATGTTGCATAGATCATGATAATAAAGAAATATTTCGTATAATTAAACACATTCAATAATTATAGGATAATTAAAGAATTAATATGCCCATTTATTGTAAAAGTTTGGGACATTTCACTTAATAACTTTTTTGAATGTAAATATATTAATTATCCTTTATCACGTACTAATGAAGAACAAAAATGCCTATTTAATGATGTATAGCGTGTTAAAATTAAGATTAGTGTTATATAGAAAATGTTGCAATTTGTGCCATTTGCATAAAGAAAAATGTTTAAAAATAAAGAGGCAAATGGGAAATGGCAAGCGGCTCACTATAAAGTATAGCCGAAGTCTACCTTATGGGGGCGAAACCCTGTAACGTGGTACCCTGTGGTTGGTACCCTGTAACCAAGGATCTCCTAAGTGTGTGTTGTTTGTGGATTAGCAGTGGTCCCAAGCAACCGCCGGTACGACATACTCCACCGATCGTCGAGTCCGCATACTCCGTGAGGTGTGAGGTCACCGGCCCTTAGGTAGATTCTTGGCACTTAAGTGCGTTCGTGCCTTCTGTGCCCAGTCGCGTACCTAAGTGCTCTCTCTCTCTAGCACTTCTCTCAACCTTTTCCTGAGGAAAGGGGTAGGCAGTGCGCCCAAGTGTTGCGGTCATCTCTCTCTCTTGCACCCGATCCGTATCGTACGTCGCGCGTCGCTTGTCTGTCACTCAGCACCTGCAACGTAGATAAGGAAATTAGACATAGGCACTATAATCGAAACCAAACAGTAGTAACATGTCGGATAAGGGGAAGGGGGAACCCCCCCCCCACCCCCCCGCGTTAGGAAACCACCGGACCGTCCGGGAATTCTGGATCGCCCATTACTTCTGAAGGACCTATCAAACCCGGAGCGCTCCAGGATTGTGGAATCCTTCAGTCATATTCCCGAGAGGTTCCCGAAGCCAATTTCGCCGAGCAAGACCGCCGCACCGAGCGCCACCCAACCCACCGTATCTGAGTATACGAGCGGGTTGGAATCGACGCCCAAGCCCCAGCGGCCGATGAAGTCGGCGAGGAGGCACACCCCACCAGAAACTGAGAGTTCTTTAAAAGAGAAGAGGCAGTGCATAGGGTCACCGATGCCGTCATCTCCTTCATCATCATCCGCATCATCATCCGCCTCATCATCAGATGAAGAGCAGGAAGAGGAAGTACCAACAAATGGGAAGAAGAAGGAGCGGACTCCTCCGAAGTCCCCATCGCCACCCCAACCAACCACCTACATGTCACCAGACCGAAGGAGCCAGATGGACTCGGCCCACGAGGAGCAGGGAGGCGAAGAGTCCTACAGCTGGGGGTCCACTACGTATGCGACCCTAGCTGCATCTGCCGGACGCTCATCGCCCGTGCCTCACTCCAATCCATCGGGACTGCCGCAAGATGATAGGCAGAGACCATCCACCAGCTATGCCCAGCTGGCAGCAGCACCAGTAGCAACCAGGACGAAGGTGGTGGAAGAGCCAAAGACGGCAGCAGAAGCTGAAAAGGCGAGATACCCACCTATAGTAGTAGAATGCCTCCCGAATTGGACGGGGCATTTTAAAATACTTCATGAAAAATTAGGCCACGCCCCCAATGCCTGCCCATTCGGGAAGGGCGTTAGATTTACGCCGCAGAGTCCGGATGAGTTCCGTATCATACAAAGATACATGAAGGAACTCTCCGCGAATACACCAGACCTGTCCTGGTATTGCTTTACCCCGGAGGAGGAGAAGCCCACAAAAGTGGGCATCAGGGGGCTGCCAGCGGGCACGGATACCAAAACCATAGAGGAGGCTGTTAGGGCAAAGGGCTTCCCAATACAATTTGTGAAGGCTATTCCACCGCGTCGAGGCAGACCGGGATGCCTCTACTTTGCCCAACTGGATCACCTGAGCCTGGAGCAGCTGAACTCTATATACCAGATCGACGAACTCCTATTCATGAGAGGAGTCGTCATCGAAGCCTGGCAGAAAAGGACAGGACCAGCACAATGCCACCGTTGCCAGGCTTTCGGGCACGCTTCTGCCAACTGCTTCAGGCCAGTGAGGTGTGTTCGCTGTGCCGGGGAGCACATTGCCGCCCTTTGCCCTCGGAGTAGAGAGGAAGAGCCGACGTGCGCAAACTGCGCACAAAACCATACTGCGAACGATCGCCGCTGCCCAGTCCTTAGGAGGGTTGCTCCCCCAGGGTCGCCCAAGAGCTGTAACCATACAGGAAGACGGGTGGACCACGGTGGGTGGGAAGGGCAGGCAACCAGCCCCCCCCCCCCCACCAGTAATACCAATGGAAACGGTGGAACCTGCAGAAGTGAAGGCAACCACCGGGGCGACTACAGCCCCCCGCTAACGACGCAACAGAGCGTCAGCCCTCAAAGAAGAGGAAGCGGGGGAGGAAGAAGAAGAATAAGGAACAGCCTCTACCTCCTAAGGCTGTGACCTCTACCCCGACACCGCAAGTAACAACAGCCGCAAAGGCGCAGGTTACAAGGAGAGAAGCCCGCGAGGGTAGAGCGCCGGAAAGAGCTCTATCGGAACATAGAGCCCGCTCTACATATAGAGCGCGCTCTACCCAGCGTAAAGAAGAACCAAGTGTGAAATCCAATGTCCCGAGGCCAGTACCAAGAAGAAGAACAACTATTCCAGAACCATCAACCGACTTCGAGACAGCTAATGCCATCCAAAAACTGGTAAACATAGCTATCGAAGTCGGTACTCAAGTCCTGGCCGACATAAGGGCCGGGACAGATCCTATCACCGCCGTGATGAAGGCGCTTGCAACTTTACTGGCCCGGCATTACGGAGGAGAGTAACGGTAACCTGCGCCTCCTCTATTGGAACCCGGACGGGATACAGCAGAGGATCCATGAACTCTGTACAGTCGCTCAACAACAGGACATTCAAGTGATCTTGCTGGGGGAGACGAAACTTAGACCATCAACGCATCTGAAGCTGCCAAACATTCACATCTATAGGCGGGACGAGGTCAATCCTCACGGGACCGCCTATAGAGGCACGGCGGTTCTAGTGAGGAGAGACATCGTCCACCAAGAGCTAGAGCTACCAGACTAAAGAACGATGCGCTCCATCGGCATAAAAATGGAGGCGGCGGGCGAGGAACTAAGGATCTACGCAGCATACCGCCCGCCAGGGACTCCATTTCACTCCTCAGACGTCCGGACGGTTATGGAAGGCACGACGCCCACCATCATCGCCGGGGACCTAAACGCCAAACACCCGGCGTGGGGGTCAAGATTGATCAACCCGCCGGGTCGTGTACTATATGAAGATGCGGAAGAAAACAATTATGACGTTTTAGGTCCCGAGGAACCTTCACACATCCCTACAGATGCACGTAAAAGTCCGGACGTATTGGACATCGTGCTCTCTAGGAACGTCAACTACCCGATAGTGGTAGAGGTGCTGTACGACATGGATACACAGCACCTCCCGATACTAATCACCCTTGGCCTCAGGGCAGTGACTACGCCGCCCAGAGCATTCAAGACCAGAATAGACTGGGGGCTCTACCATCAACATCTGCAGGAGAGACCTCCAGTCTCTACGCCTATCAGTACAGCGGACGACGTAGAGGCCGCTGCAACTAGAATTACCAACACCATTAAAGAAGCCCTCGACGCGGCCTCTACGGTCGTCCCGCTAACAAGCAGAAGAGACGTCCTGCCTCGACCAATACGGGAGAAGATAAAGCGCAAGAGGGCGCTTAGGAAGCTCTGGGCGAGCACTCGCTGCCCAAGACTGAAGACGCAACTTAATCGGATTTCTGATGAACTGTCGGTTGCAATCCAGGCCCACAGAGGAGAGGCCTGGGAGCGGCGCATTGTGAAGGCAGACGAGCAAGATGCGTCGCTCTACAAATTGAGCCGGCAGTTGACCAAAAAGCGACCTGCCGTATGCCCGCTGACCAACAGCGCAGCGAACGTCGTTATGATGCCAAGGGTAGAGCGGATATCCTAGTAGAGCACTTCGAGGAGCAATTTATGCCGAACCCAGCAAGTGCGGAGTTCATGGATCTTCATGCCCGGAAGGAGAGCCGCGTACAGGAGTTCCTGTCATCGCCCGCGCCACCGCTTGCAGGAGAGTGGTACATCTCCCCCGCTGAACTGCGGTGGACAGTAGCCCGCCTGCAACCCAGGAAGGCGCCGGGGCACGACGGGATCACCAACGCTGCGCTTCGACAGCTGCCCAATAGGACATTAGTAGAGATCTGTCGACTCTACAATGGAATATTGCGGACATCCCACTTCCCGGAGGAATGGAAGATAGGGAGGGTAATCGTGTTACCGAAGCCCGGGAAGGACAGGCGTAGAGCTGCCAGCTACAGGCCGATTACGCTGCTGCCGCACATAGCTAAACTGCTTGAAAGATTACTGCTCAGACGCCTCCGCCCGTGTATCCAACTTCGGGCGGAGCAGCATGGATTCAGGAAGGATCACTCATCAGCAACTCAGCTGACCAGGGTGCTGCACTACTTAGCGGTCGAGTACAACTTCGGCCGCACATCGTTGGGCGTCCTTCTCGATATAGAGAAGGCGTTCGACAGAGTATGGCACCCTGGTTTACTCTACAAGCTAGAAGAACAAACCAGTATCCCTCCTGCTATGTTGCGGCTAGTAGCGTCATTCCTGGCTGACAAGAAGTTCTACGTCTGCGTAGAAGGCGCGATGTCCGCAATGAAGACCATCAGAGCCGGCGTACCACAGGGCAGCTGTCTGTCACCAGTCCTGTACGCGGCTTATACCAACGATATCCCAACACTGGCTGGACACCTGCGAGAGTGGGAGGACGACGTCGAACTGGCGCTATACGCGGACGATAGCGCCTACTTCACCTCGTCCAGAAGAGCCCACATCGCAGTCGCCAGGATGCAAAGGCTGTTGGACTTGCTGCCAGCATGGCTGGATGAGTGGAGGATGGCCGTCAATGTTGGTAAGACGGCCGCTCTGCTCACTCGCCGCTACAGAAACTTCCCACCACCATTAACGCTCAGAGGACAGGAAATTGCATACCAGAAAACCGTGACGTACCTTGGATGCTGGATCGACAGAATGCTGCGCATGACCGCGCACGTCGATCTCGTCGTCCGCAACGCGAGAGGTGCGCGGGCGGCGCTGCGTCCCGTACTGGCATCCAAGTTACCACTGAAGACGAAGTTGAAGCTCTACAAACTATACATAAGACCTGTACTAACCTACGCTGCTCCGGCCTGGTATGCACTCCTGAGTGACCGGCAGAAGCGGCGACTGCAAATCCAACAGAATTTGGCATTAAGGACCATTGTCGGTGCTGGTCGCTACGTCCGGAACGACGTGATAGCGGCCGATCTGAAAATTGAAGACCTGAAAGTATTTGTGGTCCGGTTGGCGCGCGGTATGTTCAACCGCGCTGACAACGGGCCACACCCCCACCTGAATAACTTCGCGCCGCTTCACGCCCGCCCTCCGGACGGGCGACCATTACCAAGTGAACTCCTCCCTATATAGATTAGGGAGTTGAGTAAATCCCACAATGCCACAGAAAGGCCAACATAGACATATTTATGAGATTACCAGACACAATAGATAACCGACCTACATAAGATAGATAAATGCCAAGAAGGCACCCAAGACCGGCCCATAGTTATGGGCCGTGATGAATACTCAGGCAATGGGGAGATGCCCGAGGCCTGAACCTGCAGCGCTAAGGCGCATGCAGAAGAAGACAACGTAGTGTAACGTGGTAGTAGGAAGAACTACCGGTGCCCAGCAGTAGTATCCGGTAGTAGTTGCAGTGACTAGCAGAAATATATAGTGAATAGTGAAAGTGTTAGCTAGCCGAAAAAAGTGGCAACTGAAAATTCGGTGTTGCATATAGTAAAAAAGTGTTAGCTAGTGGAAAAAAGTCGTAACTGAAAATTCGGTGCGGCATATAGTGAAAAGTATTAGCTAGACGGAAAAAGTGATAACTGATATTCGCAGTTACACAAGTGTTAAATTCAACTAATTTTAGTTAATTAATAGCTGCTAGTCAATAGTGTTAAAGAACCAACTACTCCGGACAGATATTTTATACTACCGCTCATTTAAATTAAATATTTTAAAATATATAGTGACCAACCTATAGTGAACAACCGTAGTTGACCAACCGTTTTGAATAATAGTGATAAATAAATAATAGTTGTAAAATTTCGCGACAAATTAATTAGTCGAACCGCTGGCCACTCCCTTGCTATTTAAATTTATAATCGTGCATTTTAATTTTGAACCTCAGTCCACAGTTTATCCTTAGCAACCGCAGAGACGGCAGTGAAAGACGGCAGAGGGAGGATTCCGGAACCTATAGGTGTAGGACGTGAGCGACTCGCGGAGTATATTCGACAACATTTACTCCGAAGAGTTACGCCCGTCCGGCACAGTTCTGTTTGTTGTTGTAAGTACATAACATTTTCCAAAATGGTTACTTGTTCTGTGAGTGACTGTGGTGTTAATAATAATAGAAATAATCTTAATAATTGCACATTTCACAGGTAAATTCTCAAGATATCGTCAATGTTATGAGGCGTTTATTTTTGGCTAAAATTTATGTTATGTACTGTTTAAAATATAGAATGTTTTCAATTATTTTGTTAATGTTATATTTTGCAAACCAAAAAAAGTCACGTTGTTGACAATTTGCATGAATTTGGTAAATAAATTTTTATACAAAATATTTTACATTAATAAATGTCGATATTTATCTTGATTCGATAGACTTGCCCACACAGCAAGAATATCAATCCTCAGTTTGCGTTCTATCAATGTAATTTTATTTTGCCATTTGTCAAACAAACGGCGGATTCCCTCCGGATTCTATAGTTAGAAAAAACTAGTTAAAGTTAATTGGACGGGTTGGTTACAATCCAAAGAAAAACTCAACAATTTGCAGCAAACATTTACTTGAGAAGCATAAAAGAAAAAGTAAAATGAAAACAATTTTATTAAAAGGAGTCATTTCTACATTATTTGTTCTAGTAAGTATAATATTATGATAAAATAAGACTTCCAAATTTTAACTTTCAAAACTTTAGATAAAAATAGAGACAGATTTTTTAAATTATAAAACTAGTACATTAAAGATAAAAAATCTTGAGATTATCCTATTTAAGCCATTATGAACCCAACTAAGTATGTATTATTTATCAACCAAAAAAATATATAACCTTACCACCCGCGGTACACCGCGCCTGACGGTCACACTAGTGCTATATTCATAGCATCACGCTATTTTCCGGGGTTGCGCGGAGCTTCGGATTAGATTCCCAAGTCACAATGACAAAACTTTTAGCGTAGTTAGATATAAAATATTTGGAAATGTTCTTGAAGTGCGACTTCGTTAGTTTGCTCTTTTTTTATAGGATAAGGGCGAGAAACAAACACACAGTCCACCTGATGGTAAGTGGTTGATGTGGCCTATAGACATATACATCTATCTTCGATTACGAATCAAAATGCAGATGCGTTGTCATCCGTGAGGACTAAGATGGAATGTGTGCCGGACGGGCGTAACTCTCCGGAGTAAATGTTGTCGAAGATACTCCGCGAGTCGCTCACGATCTACACCTGTAGGTTCCAGTGGGCACCCTCACTGCCGTCTCTGCGGTTGCTGCTGGAAAACTGTGGACTGAGGTTCAAAATTAAAATGCACGATTATAAATTTAAATAGCAAGGGAGTGGCCAGCGGTTCGACTAATTAATTTGTCGCAAAATTTTACAGCTATTATTTATTGATCACGATTATTGAAAACGGTTGGTCAACTACGGTTGTTCACTATAGGTTGGTCACTATATATTTTAAAGTATTTAATTTAAATGAGCGGTAGTATAAAATATCTGTCCGTAGTAGCTGGTTTTTCTGACACTATTGACTAGCAGCTATTAATCAACTAAAACTAGTTGAATTTAACACTTGTGTAACTGCGAATATCAGTTATCACTTTTTCCGTCTAGCTAACACTTTTCACTATATGTAACTGCGAATTTTCATTTACCACTTTTTTCAGCTAGCTAACACTTTTTCACTATATGTCACACCGAATTTTCAGTTGCGACTTTTTTCCGCTAGCTAACACTTTTTTACTATATGCAACACCGAATTTTCAGTTGCCACTTTTTATTTTTCATTATTCACTATATATTTCTGCTAGTCACTGCAACTACTACCGGATACTACTGCTGGGCACTGGTAGTTCTTCACACTACCACTGGATGTACTGGTAGCTTTTCCTACTACAATGTTACTAGGTTTCGCCCCCATAAGGTAGACTTCGGCTATACTCTATAGCGAGCCGCTTGCCATTTTCCATTTGCCTCTTTATTTTTAAACATTATTCTTTATGTAAATGGCACAAATTGCAATATTTTCTATATAACACTAATTTTAATTCTAACACGCTATACATCATTAAATAGGCATTTTGGTCCTTTATCAGTATGTGATAAAGGATAGTTAATATATTTACATTTAAAAAAGATATTAAGCGAAATGTCCCAAACTTTTACAATAAATGGGCATATTAATTCTTTAATTTTCCTATAATTATTGAATGTGTTTAATTGTACAAAATATTTCTTTACTATCATGATCTATACAACATATGCTAACTAAATGTCATATTTACAACTCTTTTAGAACATAAAAATATTCTCATTATTTTTTGGTACAAACTATTGCGTAGTTAATTTAAATTTCCAGAAAGTTCTACGACACGGCGCGCTGTGATTGGTCGATTTTTCTTAAACAAAATAAAGTTGTTTGTACTAACTATTATCAAAACGACCTTCTATACAAACATATTAAGAGTTGTAAATACACGGTAAAACTATATTAACACACTATTTAATTGATTTTGTCCATATTTTCACTTTTTATAAAAATTAATATTCTTTAATCACTTTTTGTTTAAAGTCATTAGGCCGTCGCGAACATCTCTCCCGCCGTGCAGCGTCGCGAAGATCTCATCGCAGCGGCGCTGCATAAATTCCGGTGAGCGACGTTGCTTCTACTTCGGCAGCGGCACGAGTTTCCTGGTTGGCCTCTTTATTAGGCCGTTTTGCGGTGCGTACCTCCACAGTGCGGATCTATCTGTCCGCACCGGGGTAGATGTTTTCAATCCTTCCTCGTGGCCAGGTGTTACGAGGTAACTGGCCGTCAGCTATGAGGACTGGATCGCCCACCTGGAGATCGGGGCCTCGACCATGGGCCTCCCGCCGGTTTTGAAGTTCCGGCAGATATTCTCTGACCCAACGCTGCCAGAACATGTCAGCGAGTATCTGGAAGCGTCGCCAGTGTTTTTTGCTATTTGCATCTTTTTCATTAAAAACTCCAGGTGTTGGCAGTCTCGCAGATCCTCCCAATAGGAAGTGATTTGGAGTGATGGACTCGTTGTCTTTGCTGTCTACTGAGATGTGAGTCAATGGTCTGCTATTCACTGTGTACTCCACCTCGCACAGCAGCGTGGTTAAGACATCCTCTTGCGGATGTCTCTCATGAAGGACGGTGTATAGTGCCGTCTTCACGCATCGAACCAGACGTTCCCACACCCCTCCCATGAAAGGCGCGGAGGGGATTATGAAACGCCACACTATGCCTTGTCGGCTGGCTTCTTCTCGAAAAGCCTCTCGAAGTTCCTTGTCTGCGCCGTGCATGTTGGTGTCGTTGTCGGAATAAATCTCGGTCGGCAAATCTTCTTAATGCCAGTATGGCAGAGTCTGCGCTGAGATTTGCGACAATTTCCAAGTGAACATCTCTGGATGTGAGGCAGGTGAAGAGAGCCACGTATCTCTTCTGGTGTTGACGTCCCACTGTGACGGAGAATGGCCCAAAATAATCCAGACCGGTGAACGTGAACGGTCTCTGGTGATGAGCGAGACGCGTGCTGGGATGATCACCGGTGGCTGGCACGGATGGTTGTGCCTTTCTAATGCGGCACTGTACGCATTGGCTCACTATTCTTTTCGTGGTGGGTCTTAGTCGGATTACCCAGTAGTGCTGTCGAACCTCGTTGATGGTAGGTTCGGTTCCGCAATGATGCAGGCTACGATGCGTCCAATCGATGTATAATTGGGTGATGTAATGATCACCATCCAATATAGCTGGCCCTTTCATATCTTCCGAGACTCCTTTTACGGCGGCTATGCGACTTCGTAGCGCGATGATCCCGTCTTTCAGTTGTATTTGAAGCGGTTGTAGGCGGCTATCATGGGCGACCTTTTTATTGTTACGGAGATCGGCTATCTCTTGTGTGAAGGAGTCTTCTTGGATGATATGTATCAGGAGGTTTTTGGCCTCTCTTATGTATTCGGCCTCGAGTTTGATGTATTTGTTTACATCTCTATTTGTCACTTGACTGGGAGGCTGCGCGAGACGTCGCGGATTACATTTCGATTTCCTCCAGTCGGGATCTTCTTCTTTATTTCTTTTGGTCCTTTTGTAAAAGGTCCTGTGTGTTGTTTTGCGGCAGAGTATTATAAATTGAAGCACACTGGCCGTAGCTCGCACTAAGCGTTCCCATTTTGAAAATTTTGTCGGATCGGGAATGGCTTCTCTGTATAGCGGAGCTCTATAGTTTTCTGTAATGGTGAGGGATCTTTCTTCACCAGTAGTTCGGATGACGTGGGTCTTTCGGTCGGCCATGCTGACGGTTCTTTATAGAGAAACGATGGGCCGTTGTACCACTCATGGTTGGAGTCGAAGTTAGGTGGTACGTCCCTCGTAGCAGTGTCAGCTATGTTTAATTTTGTAGGTACCCAGCGCCAGTCGTCTACTTTACTATGGTCCTCGATTACTGCTATTCGATGTGCCACAAAAGGTTTGTAGCTCCTGGACCCCTTCTTTATCCAGGTGAGGACAGTTCTGCTGTCAGTCCAATAAGTGACAGCTGCGGGCTTTACGCGATGTTCCTGAATGACAGCAGCAGCTACGCGACTTCCCATCACGGCGGCTTGTAACTCGAGGCGAGGTATGGATGTTACCTTGAGTGGAGCTACCTTCGCCTTGGCCATGACGAGGCTCACGTATACTTGCCCATCGGGTGTCATTGATCTCCAGTAGACTACCGTTGCGTAGGCGCTCTCACTGGCATCGGTAAATACGTGCACTTGGAGGGAGCGTGCGTCGCTGAATCCCGGATAGCATCTTGGTATGCTTACTGTTTTGAGTCGTTCCAGGTGTTGGATCCATGTGGACCAATGGTTACTCAGGTCTTCGTCCAACTCCTGGTCCCAGTCTGTTCCACGTCTCCATGCTTCCTGAAGTATTTGCTTTGCTCGTATCGTAACTGGGGAGGCGAGGCCGAGTGGGTCATACAGCGACATTACTATTTTCAGCGCTTCCCTCTTTGTTGGTTTCTTGTGCAGCAAATTGATTGGAAGTCGAGCGAGCTTTAGGTTGAAGCTCAGCTGATCGGTACTCGGTTTCCAGATTAATCCGAGTATTTTTTATTCGGTTCCCTTGTTGCCCAGGTCGACTAACTCAGTTGTTTCGTTGTCAGGTTCTAACTCTTTTAGAATTTCTGGCGCATTGGAAACCCATTTCCTTAATGTGAAGTGCGCGTTTTTGTGTATATCGCGTACTTCCTTCGATATTCGCATCGCATCTTCCAGGGACTGGAAACTATCAAGGTAATTATCCATATAGTGGTTTTGGATGATAGCTTATACGGCTTCTGGATATTTTTCTATGTGCCTTTTGGCGTTCCAGTTCTTTGCGAATTTGGCTGTGCAGGGTGAACTAGCTGCACCGAAAATGATCGACGTCATTCTATATTCTTGTGGAGCCTCGTCGCGTCGATCTCCTCTCCAGAGATATCTCAAGGCATCTCTGTCTTCGGGTCTCACTTTAATTTGCATGAACATTTCGGCTATGTCCGCGGAGACAGCAATATTGTGGCGGCGAAAACGCATCATGACCCCTGGTAATGATTGTAATAGGTCTGGACCCGTGAGCAGGAAGTCGTTCAATGCCATTCCTTTTGTTTTGGTTGCGGCATCGTGTACTATTCGAAACTTCTCTGGTTTCATTGGGTTATGGACATCGAAATGGGGTAGGTACCATGTCTTTCCTGGTGTACTATTTTTTGGTGCTATTTCGGCGTATCCCTTTTGTATTTGGGAATTCATGTGCTCACTATACTTTTGCTTTAGATCTTCGTCTCGATCTAATTTTTTCTTGATAGAAACGAGCCTTTTTATTGCCGTTTCATAATTACCAGGCATTTCGACATCTTTCTTTTTCCAGAGAAGCGCTGTTTCTATGTGCCCGTCTTCCAACTGACGGGTGCTGCTATTTAGTATTTCTTCAGCTTTCTTCTCCGGATCGGAATCTGGTCTTCTCGGATTGATTATGAGAAATTCCAGCGCGAAGTATTCGCGGAGTTGGTCATCTATGTTTTCCTCGCTCTTATGCAGCTCATTGGCTGTGTGGACGCGCTGATGCGGGGCTTTAGTGTGTGCCCCGTGTAGCAACCATCCTAGTTCTGTGTGCGAGGCGATTGGCTGGTGCGTTGGACCTCTGTGGACTTGAGTGGCTATCAAAAGTCTCCAATTGTCTTGTCCTATTAGGATCCTTGGGTTGCCGGAGTCATATATTAATTGCTCCTTTAAGTCTTTTAAATGCTTACATTTTTCTATAGTGGCGGTGAAGAATATCCACTACCCCATATCCTCCCGTGGGTGTCGTAAAAGGCGACAAAGGGAAACAGGCGGGAGATGGGCAGCAGCATCTTCCTGATAATAGCCAAAAGTACAATAAAAAAACTGCGGTTGCCAACCCGCTCGCCAAGCGTGGCAACTATGGCAAATACCCCCCAATGATCAAAACAACAAACAGACGGCTCCCAGTCCCCGGCGGCCCCGCTATTCCTGGCTACGGTGGCGACCATGGTAACGGCGGGGCAGGGGGTGCTAAGAATCTCCGGTGGAGGTTCGGTTGCCACCTACGACGACTCGACCTGGCAACGTACAACGCACGAACCCTGAGGACTGACGAGAAGATCGTGGAGCTGGAAGAAGAGATAGACAAGTTGCTCTGGCATATTATAGGATTATCCGAAGTCCGAAGAGAGGGGGAGGACACCGTAATCCTCAAATCCGGCAACTTGCTCTATCACCGGGAGGGCGACCATCTGTCCCAAGGAGGTGTCGGATTTATCGTCCACAAGTCTCTTATCTCTATTTATCTATTCTCTATTTATCTCTTATCTCTTTATGATCTAAATATAATTTTGAATATAATTTTTAGTATTCGTGCTAATATAATAACTTGTAATTTGTTTTTAATTCAGTGTTCAATAAGTATGACAATTTAAATCGTTAAATACTCACAATTCACCTCCCATCATAACCTCAATTCGTGACAACGTTCATTTGTTTACATAGTAAATAACTTTCGTGGTATAAGTTCTTGAATAATGGCAAATGTTATGGATGTTGAGAATATGCAGAGAGAGTTGGAAGATTGTTGGAGTCAGAAAATGGCCGAATTTGAGAAACGATTGAAGGATGCGTCTACTCCAATAATCCCAACACTGGCACAGCTACAGGAAGAATTTTACTCGTTTAAGGAACTTGTTATCAAAATGCTAAATCTTTTACGGCAGCAGGTTCATGAGTGCATGAAGAATGTTGATACTATTAACATGTGGCATCGTCGAAAGGCTATTGTTTTAATGGCATCCCAGAGGCATCTGTGACTAATATAACAGATGAAATACTACAATTGTTGCACAATAAATTGGGTTTAACGCATATACCTAAGTGTCATTAGTTTAGACAGCTGCTATAGACTTGGTGTGCAGCAAAGTAACCACATTAGGCCTGTTATAGTATATTTTCGTGATCACCATACAAAACGGGAAGTGTGGAAAGTTAAATCAAAATTGAAAGGCTCGTTAATCTCTGTTTCCGAGTTCCTTACGAAAACCAGGCAATCAATACACAAAAGAGCTCGAAAACATTTTGGAATAAAGAATGTGTGGACTTTGGATGGTGTTATTTATGTTAAACATCCTGATGGTTATGATAAGATCCTTGCAATGGAACAGTTAGATGCTTTGATGGCAAAATATCCCACAACAAGCACTCCAACCAGGTCAGATACTGCTTTTAATACCTCGGATAATACAAATAATTCGAAGTCAACAGAAGGTTCATCTAGCACTAAACGTGTGCAAGATGTTTCTTACAGCCCGTCGTACTACTACAGCAGTGACCAATAGTGATGATACCAAGAGATCTCGGCGGCCTGTAGTCAAAAAATAGGATTCATGCTTCTGTTCCACTACGCTAATGTGATAAGTGATGTAATCTTTACTTTGTACATTTTGAACATATTACTGCATTCAAGGTAACTTTAATATTTTTTTTTTTTTATAGGATGAGGGTGACAAACGAGCACACAGTCCACCTGATGGTAAGTGGTTGCTGCGGCCCATAGACATCTACATATATCCTCGTTTGCGAATCAAAATGCAGATGCGTTGTCACCCGTGAGGACGAAGATGGAATGCCTCATTTCCAGTAAAAAAGGCCTCCGGCCACCTGCACTCACCAAGCGAAACGCAGAAGTAAACCTCTACTTCACGCTGGTATTCTGTGAGGTCGTGGTACCACCCCGGTTCGAGCCGGCCCATCCGTGCGCCAGCAAAAGCTGCCGCGTGGCTCTACCACTGTTAAAAAACATGTTAACAAACTGTTAAATATAGGTAGTCATATTTAGTCTTATAACTACTGCTTGTTGTGCTTCAACTTTTATGTATTTTTTTTTGTTTCGTTGTTGAAACTCCTTTGAGTGGCACTGTAATTTTAATATTAGTTATTTTATCTGTGTTTATGATGCAATCATGATAAGTATGAAGTGATTTGGTAATGTTCTGATTATCAGATATTTTAGTTACTTAAATTTACTTTTTATTTACTATGATGTGATACTGCTCTTAGAATTATCATTATTGTTTTCTTATACTATAAATACTATTGCAGATGAGATAATTCACTACGTTTATAGTATTCATTGACATAAACTTGTTAATGTTTAGTACTGTCTGTCCCACGATTATCTCGAGAACGGTTTCGAATTTTCAAATTCTGTTTTCAGCAATCGATTACTGATCACCCAGGCATCTGAACCTCCTATTTTGAAACTGATTGCTCAACGGCAACCGTTAGAAACCGCTACAAAGCTGATTGCTTCGCCACTTTGCTATGCTGTTAGCTTGCTAGGTTTATTGTGTATTCCTGATAAGTATGAAGAGATTCAGTAATGTTATGAGTATCTGGTGTCTTTAATTATTTAAATAAACTTTTTTGTGATCCTGCTCTTTGAATAATCGCTATCGTTTTTTAATACTATAAATACTATTTCAGTTAAGATAATACACAACGTTAATAGTATTCTTGCAACTATGCGTATAAGTATAATTTGTTTACTTTAGGGTAAAAAGAAGTTAACATAGATAAATATATTGGTAAATCCAATTGGGCATACCTTAAGCGCATTAAAAAATTACGTATAACATGATTATACGGAATTGTTAAAGTAGTTTAAATACATTTCGATAGCACTATCGGCTTCAACACCCTCGAAAACCATGAAAATGACACCCATGATGAAAAAATTGATACCTATTGCAGCCGCTATCTTGGATTTACATTTCGACAGCACTATCGGCATCAACACTCTTGAAAATGACACCCGAGATGAAAAAATTGGTACCAACTTCAGCCGCCATCTTGGATTTACATTTCAATAGCACTATCGGATTCAACACCCTCGAAAACCATGAAAATGACACCCAAGATGAAAAACTTGATATCTATTGCAGCCGCCACCTTGGATTTACATTTCGACAGCACTATCGGCATCAGCACCCCCTAAAACCATGAAAATGACACCAATGATGAAAAAATTTATATCTATTGCAGCCGCCATCTTGGATTTACATTTCGATAGCACTATCGGCTTCAACACCCTCGAAACCCAGGAAAATGACACCCATGATGAAAAAATTGATACCCATTGCAGCCGCCACCTTGGATTTACATTTCGACAACCCTATCGGCTTCAACTCTCTCGAAAACCATGAAAATGACACCCATGATGAAAAAATTGATACCTATTGCAGCCGCCATCTTGGATTTACATTTCGGCAGCACTATCGGTTTCAACACCCTCGAAAACCATGAAAATGACACCCAAGATGAAAAAATTGATATATTTTGCAGCCGCCATCTTGGATTTACATTTTGACAGCACTGTCGGCTTCAACACCCTCGAAAACCATGAAAATGACACCCATGATGAATAAATTGGTACCTAATTCAGCCGCCATCTTGGATTTACATTTCGACAGCACTATCAGCTTCAACACCCTCGAAAACCATGAAAATGACACCTATGATGAAAAATTTTATACCTATTGCAGCCTCCACCTTGGATTTACATTTCGACAGCACTATCGGCTTCAGCACCCTCGAAAACCATGAAAATGACACCCATGATGAAAAAATTGATACCTATTGCGGCCGCCATCTTGGATTTACATTTCGACAACCCTATCGGTTTCGACACCCTCGAAAAGCATGAAAATGTCACCCATGACAAAAAAAATTATACTACTTACTTTTAGTACGTACTACTATTATTTATTCTGTGCTTTTAAATATTGTAATAAAAAAATCTCTTATTATTATTATAATCAAGTATTTAAGAAATTTGGTTATTCGAATATTGTGTATTTGTACAGCGATCTTTTTGAGCTGCTGAAAACAACCGAAACAATGTCCACTCACGACGGCGACTGAAGCCGAACTGCCGAACTAAACTTAATACAAAGGTACTCTGTGAACTAAACTACTCTGTGGCTGTAGATCCCCATTTACAGAAACAATTTATATACGAGGTAACCAAATCAACGAAAATTTCGCCATTTTGGAGCCGAAAAAAATTAATTATAGCTAAACAAAACAAAATTAGACTGCCATTTACATTCAGTGGCTTCCCACATGATAGATGAAGAGATTAAAAAATAGATTGAGTTAAACAATTGATATTTTCAAAAGTTATAGTGTTTACAAGCCACAGGGACATGATAAATCCACACCATAAGCCACTAAAACCCTTTTTTTTAATTTAAAAATAGCAATTAATCGATTTAAAAAAAATATTAATAAGTTTAACAATCATTTATCTTTCTAACAATGTGCTTTTTATATCATTTATATGTATAATATGATTGCTAGATACGATTTTATTCGATAAAATGTTGGAATTTTAATTTTTAGGCGATAGTAGAACATTACCTTGCGCTTTCGCTTAAGGTATGCAATAAATATGTAGTATTTTTAGATTATAATAGTCTGTCATTGTTGTCATCCTTAGAGTATTAAACTAACAGGAGACGACATTGGAGAGCGTTCCCCGCTGTCAAAAGTACGAGAGCGGGGATCATTCCCGTTATATAAAACTAGTTGCGCCGCGTACGGCGTCACTTACAAAGTAGTCGTAAGCGTGAGTTGACCTCCAGAAAGATGCCGAATGGCAGTGTGTTTTCTTGTAAAAAAAGATCACAGACCTCAAATTTAAAAAAGACGACGTTACCTTTCATCTTTAAGTATTTATTTTGATTTCAATAATTAATAAAAGCATTAAATCACGAAAATTCTGATTTATATAGCTGAGCAGGGTGTGTTGCCAACTTAAAGTATTAATACTATAGTAAGGACTTTTGCACCACTAGGACATAATTAAATTTTGCTTAATTGTAGACAAATGTCGTTTCTCTTTGTTCTTATTACACAAGACAAAATCGTGTTATTGAATAGTCTTAAATTCATTAATATTATTGTGATCTATTTGCAAAACTATATTATTTCAAACAACATTAATAATCTTTAATTGTTTTTAACGAAATGAAAACATCAATTTAAATAGTTTTATTGTATATAAAACATTTTAAATAGATATTTTCATTTCATTATGTTACGTTATGAAACGAAAAGAAGGGTAATTTCAAGTATATAAAACGGTATCATCAAGGCTATAATAGTGATGTTCACTGTAATCTTTAGTGTCGATGTTTTTATTTGACTATAATTAATACCTTGATATATAATACCAAGGTGTTATTTAAAATTCTTTTTTGTACAATGTTTAAAAAAGATCTTTGGTTTTACAGTTTTCCAAAAGATCTTTACAGGCGCCAAGTTTGGATAAAAGCATGTGGCAATCATATAACCTGGGTACCTAAACGAACAAGCACTATTTGTTCCTTGCATTTTGACCAATCGGTTTTCGTAATCCAATCAAATAATAAAAGGAAACTAAATGAAACTGCTGTACCGACTTTGAAATTATTGGAAGTAAGTTTATTATTTTGCTACAGGTTTATTTTACATTATGAAGGATAAAATTTAAAACATGTAACAAATCGAAATGGAAGGTTTAGTGAATGATATTTATTCATCTTAAAATGTTATTTACAAGTATATCGTCTTAGATGGTGTCAACCAAATTGTTGTTTTCAGATGAGACACGGATTATTAGCGCTTAAATAAATAAATAAGGACAAACAAATAATCTCAGTGTCATATTTATAATCTATTATTATTAAATATATACAGAGTACTAGACTTTCGTACTGTAGAACACAAAATATTACCGCTTTTTACGACGACATTAATTATTTTTCAATCCTAAGTAAAATGACGAAAAAAAGTATGTTTGTTTAAGCGTAAACTTCGGCCAAGAGATAGCAAATGTTTAATGTTTCTTTAAATGCTCCATTCCGTTGCTGCGTAAAGGAAGGACAAAAACAAATAAACAAAAAATCACACTTTCACATTTATAATATTATATTAGTATGGATTGTCAAGAATGATAGATAAACTTTTGAAACCGATTTACAATCAGCTTTTTGAGGGTGAAACTATACACTCCCGCTCTCTTTCTTGCTCTAGTAAATAACGTTTCTGAGTGACCAAAAAGGATAAAAGCACAGGAAAGTGCGATTCCGTGCTGCCAGATGTAGTTCAACCCTAAGCCTTAAAACGGTTTAACTCTATAGGTTGGATAAAATCTGTAAAATTAGACCGTTTAAAACCCCTATACAGATAACCTTTTCGGTTGATCATGACATTAAAAAATGGTAAAAATATTTCATAGACTAGGCATATTATATATTTTTAAGCATACAGGAACATTATTTCGATAATGATTACGTTCCACATAACATTGAACTGGCAAACTTGGTGATGGAAAAATATGCAAGCACTAGAATTAGCTACCTCGCAAAAAAAGAGTGATCCCAAAAAGTGTATTCGTCACATATATACCAAACTTATTCACTTTTAAAACCAGTTAAAATATAATATAATACTTTTTCAATTTGTTTTAATTTTGGTAATTTTGTATTATTATTTTGTACCTTATGTATTTTTTTAAATTTACTTTGAATGTAATATTACACATTAAACATTTGTTCATTTTTATTTTATTTAATTAGCTAATGTAACTTGCATAAAATTTCATCGACATATCCATATCGACAAGGCCCTCGCACTAGTTGTTTATGGCTTATGCACTGTAACGATGAGACATTTATGAGAGATTTTCAAGGTTGTGTGCGTTTTGCTTAATCGTGTGCTCATATTATGCTGTGTGCGTGCGTAACGACGTGGCCCAATGTTTACGATTTGCTTAGTGTGCGTTACCTCGCCTCCCGCTAGAAGTGACAGACTTTTTTGTTTGGAAATTTATGCGCATGGCGTCTCCTGTTAGTTGAATACTCTAAGTTGTCATCCGTCATTACTGTTATTATAAAGATATTATATGCCATAGACATTATATCCTCGTAGAGTTTATAAACTCTTTGATGGTAAGCCACAGAAGGCACAGATGTCAAATACATACGGCCTATTAATGTATAAGTTAAATATTATGAACAAATTGTATAAGCCGTCATTTGCATGCAACATTTTATGTTTTACTTATTTAGTGAATAGTTATTATTGTTTCTTAGTTTTTTTTTTCTTTTGTTTCTCATCAAAGTATTACCAGTGTGTTTTGGCGGTTTTCAATTGTAGTATTATTAATTATATAACATATTGGTAAATCAGTAGGTATAGCTCAAATGAGTATGTAACTACTTAATAATTTAAGCATATTCGTTATTGTATAATCCTGTGTAATCATTAAGTTATCATTAAGATGTTTAATTTTTCATGTTGTGTAAACAGTCAGCTGGTGGGATGGTATTTTGTGAGATTCCTAAATAATTTAAAAATTTTTAGCTAATAGAATTATAGCAATCTTCTTTTAAATTTTATTTATATATAAATATATATTTATAATATAAATTACTTATTAATCTATGACATATAATAATGTCTGATACCGATTCATTTCATTCATTTAACAGTTCTGATTCATCATTCTTTTCGTGTAACGATTCCATAAACATTTCTAATACCTTATATACACAGTTAAATGAAACTTTTCAATCTTACAATAAATCTTTCAACATCTGTCATATTAACGCTCAAAGTATTCCGAGTCACTTTTCTGAGCTGCAAGCGTCTTTTAACCCGGACTTGATACAAGCTATCCTAATGTCCGAAAGTTGGCTGAAGCCAAGTCTGCACTCTGCTTTGTATACACTTCCGGGTTTTTTACTAATTAGAAATGACCGTGTTGGTAAAAGGGGAGGCGGTGTTGCCATTTACCTGCACTCGTCATTTTCGTATGAAATTATTTTAGCTTCACCTTCGCTTTATTCAGGTTCTCCGGAGTTCTTATTCTTAAAAGTCAGCGTCAGAGGCGTAAAGGTGATTCTTGGAGTAGTGTATTGTCCTCCTTCCATTGACTATTTCGCCACTTTAGAAACGGCTCTCGAAAATATTGTCTCTGAGTGTGCACACTGCATAATCATGGGTGATTTTAACACCAACCTCTTGATAAATTCTAACCGTTCCCAAAAACTTCGTACAATTATTGAGTCAGTCAATCTCCACATTCTACCTTCAGGGGCAACTCATCATAATTTCGATTCCAATGACTCTTTGATGTTACATCATCATGTATCATAATATGGTCATGTGACCTTGTTATTACAGCTTCTCCTGATCATGTGATATCACATGGTCAGTGTTCCGCTCCAGGATTCTCGCGTCACGACCTCATTTACGTTGCATACAAGCTAAAATCTCCTAAATCGTTGCCTGCTTTTATTCACTTGCGCAACTTTTCTAAAATTAATTTGGACAAACTAAAAAGTGACGCTTCTAATTTAAATTTTGATGAACTAAAATTATCAACCACTGTTGATGATATGCTATCCATCTTTAATAATAAAATAATTAGTCTATATAACATCCATGCCCCAGTACGTAAAGTAAAACTTAAACATCAACCTTCACCTTGGATGACTGAGGGAGTTCGGATGGCGATGACAAGGCGGAATAAGGCTTTTCAGCGTTTCAAAAGAGAGCGTACGGAAGAGAATTGGACATGTTTTAAGAAAGCTAGGAACAGATGCAATCAGATGGTACGTAACGCCAAACGCCGTTATATCCATAATAATATAATTAATTCTTCGCCAGCTAATGTCTGGAAGTTTCTCAGGTCAATTGGCGTGGGTGAGATGGAGCCTACTCTGGAATGCACCTCTTCCCTGTCTTGTGATGACATTAATCTCCATTTTGCTTCTGTTCCTGTTATGGACACTACTATACGATCTCAAACGATAGCTTATTTAGCTTCTATCCAATCTCCTCAAATTCCTTCTTTTCAATTTTCTCCTGTTCGCCAGGATGACCTTAAAAAAATTGTTCTAGCAATTAAATCCAAGGCTGTGGGTTGTGATGAAATCAGCAGAACTATGATAGTCAATATACTGGTGTATGTACTACCTGCACTTACTCTCATTATTAACTTTTCAATGGACTCATGTCAGTACCCCAATCTCTGGAAAAAGGCTTTCATACGCCCTATTCCCAAAATATCGAATCCCACATTACCTAATCACCTTCGTCCGATATCTATTTTGCCCTTTCTATCCAAAGTTCTGGAAGGCTGCGTACATAAGCAAGTCTCCAATTTTGTACTTAAACATAATCTACTCAGCGATTATCAGTCTGGGTTCCGTCTTGGTCACAGCACCACTACAGCATTACTCAAAGTTACGGAAGACATCAGACAAGGTATGGAAAAGAAGAAAGTGACTGTAATGGTGCGTGTTGACTTTTCTAATGCTTTTAAAGCAGTGGACCATGATGTCCTTTTATCTATCCTGTCCTATTTAAGATTTGCACCCTCAGTCTTGGATTGGTTCTCTTCATATCTTCGCGGGCGTCAGCAGTCTGTCCATTTGGGACAGAAGAGTTCCAAGTGGGCTAGTCTTGATGCTGGCGTTCCGCAAGGCGGTATACTTTTTCCATTAATTTTCTCAGTTTTTATAAACTTGGTCACATCTATTCTTAACTGTTCGTACCATCTGTATGCTGACGACCTCCAAATTTACTTGCACTCATCTATTGAAGAGCTCCATGACACTATTAGAATGTTAAATCTAAACTTGAAAGCTATTAAAGAATGGTCTAGGCGTTTTGGAATATCAGTTAATCTAACGAAGTGTCAAGCTATAATCGTAGGTAGCTCGAGAATGTTGTCAAAAATTGATGTGACAAGCCTACCTGCTGTCTATTACAACGATATACTGATACCGTTCTCTTCCTCTGTAAAAAATCTTGGTCTGTTTATGGATAACACAATGAACTGGAGTACGCATGTCACCGAAATTAGCCGCAAAGTTTTTGCCACCTTACGATCCCTCTATCGTCTGAAGAACTTTCTTCCAATCAAGACTAAACTAACCCTTGCGCAAACACTTATAATTCTCATTATTGATTATGCAGATGTGTGCTACCCAGATGTGAACCAAAATCTTCTTAATAAGCTAGAGCGTCTTCTCAATAGCTGTATTAGATATATATTTGGTCTTCGAAAATATGATCACATCTCTCATTATCGTGAACGCCTGAAATGGCTTACTATCCAACAAAGACGTAACTCTAGAATTTTGCTTGTTCTTTTCTCAATTTTAAATAATCCAACTTCTCCAGCATATCTGAAGGACAAATTCCAATATCTCTTTTCAACTCATGATAAGGTTCTACGCTCCTCATCTAATCATAAGATCAGTATTCCATCTCATTTCACTGGGTTCACCAACAATTCCTTTACAATTCAGGCAACACTACTCTGGAACTCCTTGCCCGAAAACATAAGAAGAGCGCCAAGTAAGGATTGTTTTAAAAAGTTGGTACATGACTTTTTTTTGAAACGAAGTGATGTTGGATGTTAAGAATGATGATGATATATTTTGACACATTTAGATGTTTTATTATATGTAATTTCAATATATGTTATATATGTTTATTATTATATATAACGTATATATTATATCTGTTACGGCCGGCAGCTGCCTATCCCAGGAGTAGAATCCTTCGCGGCCCATAGACGAAGAAGCTACAGGCAGATGCTGGTCGGGCGTCCTCACGCCACGGGTTAAAAGTCTAATTACACTAAACAATCCGGGGGGAGCGATACAATTATTGAACAGAGCTTACTTACCTCTATTCAAGGCGACTGGTCCCTCAGGATTCGGTCAGGTCTCGTGTGGATGTATTGTGCTAGAAAGTAAAGGTCAGTGATGTGTATTTGGGTGTGGCTGGTAGTGTTATTGACCTTATTTGACCGTTCCCCCTGCAGCAGTTCGGCCCTCAGCTCCTCTCCAAGCTAAGGTCGCCTTCCGCAGTCACTTTCTTCCTTTGTTACGATTGACTCGCGAAAATGAACACAGAACGTACGGGTCAAAGGTCACCGTTATTTCTAGAATATTAACTACCGCACTAGTAACTAATACAGTCGAATCCACTTATACAGATTCTGCGTTAAACCTAAAGTCCCGGGTAAACTCTCAACACGCACTACCATTCCCAGTGGTATATTTACTATACGCGCCTAACATAAAATTAGATCTAAGAGCTCCCAAACACAACGGACTGCCTTCTCTTTTGACGCGAAGAAGACATCTAATCTTTTGCTCTCGACTCCCACCGTTCAGCAAGTTCGGACGTTCAACACGCACTAACGTCATCCCGGATAGGTCGAGCCGAGCACCATCTAACGTCGGTGCCTGACACTAACGCTTTTGCGTGAACAAACCCCCGTCCCGGACATAAGGATTTAGGTCCGCGAGCAAACCGGTCAGCGTGACAGGGTCGCGACGGCAAGTTGCAAGATCGAATCTACAACCAAACTAGGCCACCCTACGCACCCAATCAGATCTTGCAACCCTGACCAACGCCTCAAAATTACAGCCCCAACGTGGGCTAGCCGGAGAGTTGAACTGGATGCCCTTCCTGGTCATCGCAGCACATAAATAAGTCCTATTCCTAGACAGAAGTCAGACGACCTCCTTCAAACACCTATCTGCGCTCCTATGATTAGTTCCGCAACTCAATCGGATCAGGTCTGCAAACAGCGACGCGACACGAAGCGGCCCAGAGGGACCCTCAAGCTTCAGTGCAGAGAGCACCCCAAATTCCCCATGAACGTCGTCTGTGGAGAGCTGAACGAAACGCACAGATGGTCCCTAGCAGGTGATCCTATGCTCATATTTCAACTAATTTTTCAAAAGCATCAATGTTCAATTACAGAATTAATTAAAACAAGTAATCACCGATGCACATAGGTCAACTTGGCAAAGTAAACAAAAATAAACGTAAGAGACAGCCCTATTTCTTATTTCAAATAAATATCTTAGACAGTGCCAACAAAATCTAAACCAAAAGAGAATTGACTTCTATTTCCTTCGGCAACCACAGGGTTATCTAATTTCAACCTTCCTTATCACAAAGCAAAATGATTAAACACTATCACAAGCATTAAAAAAGGGCACACAATTTAATCTCAATTTTCCGTGCAACAATAAACGCAGTGATCAAATATATATTTAAAGGAGTATTTTAAATTCAATTCTCTTAATCATAACCGCTACAATATGAATTTCGCGGAAAACCCAAAAGCATTTTAATTTAAATTTAAAGAATTTTTAACTAAGTGCTCGACCAAACCAAATCCAATACCCCTTGAGAGCGTGATTCAACTCTCCAGGGGGCCCTAATCTTCCCACCACCAAGTGGAGGCCACACCGCGTGAACCCGATACTAACAGAGCGCAACCGCTAACAGTCGCCACTCGGGTTGTACGCCCTCACTGAGGCCGTCGGCAACAGAACAGATTGACAAGTGGACTGTTGACGGCTTAAGGCTCAGTAGAGGCAGTCATGGTGGGAGCTAAGGCGGCAGCTAGCTAGGGCCACCTCCATCAAATGGGGTACAGTGGTCCACCAGTCGCGGCCACTCCGCTAACGGGAGTGAGAAGGGTCCAGCGGACTGATGAGTGGCCGTGAAGTTCCTCTCCGCACGCTGAGGGGGGTGATGACACCCCCGCCCCTGGGGGAATTACCCCCCGACTGGTCGGGGGAGGGACCTCTTTCAAACCTAGGGGCCTGGTGGCTGGCCGGCGGGCGCCGAGCGTCGTCCGTCAAAGGGCATGGCGGAGCGCCCCCGCCCGTGGGGGTCGAGGGCCTGGCAGCGCCCCGAGAGGAGACGCCGTTCGCACCCAGGCACAGTACGACATGGTGATTGCCCTGGCAATGCAGACAGGGCCGCTGGTGCGGACAGTCTCGCTGGAGGTGCCCTTCCAAACAGGAGTAGCACCAACGGCGCTCCTTGGCGATAGTTCGCCTCGCCGGAACCGGCTTACTTAATAATTTTGGGCAAGACGTTACCCGGTGATCCGATGCTCGACAATAGGAGCAGGGGGGGTTGACGACGACCTGCCCGGCGGATTTCGCCTCTCACTGGGCACGGCTCGTAAGTCGTCGACGGTGCCCGCCGCGTGCTCGATCTGTCGGCACTGCTCCTCCAAAAACCGCAGCAGGTCATAGAAGGGCGGAATATAGGAGGCCTCGTCCCCGCCGTACCTCTCCTCAAAATGCATTTGAAGGTCGAGAGGTAGACGGGACAGCACGATGCGGAGCAACAAGAAGGCCCATTCGCCTACTGGTAAATCCAGCCGCCTCAACGTATTACAGGCCACCAAGACTGGATCCAACAGGTCCGGACGTAGTCGGGCCCGGTCACTAAGCAGCGGGAGGCTCAGAAGCTGCTTAACATGTTCGTCCGCAATTTGCCGGACGTTGGCGTATCTTCTGGCTAGGAGGTCCCGAGCAGTCTGGTAGGCGTCGTCCGACAAGCTCAAATGGCTGACAACGCCCAGGGCCTCCCCCTCCAGTGAGGCCAGGAGGTACGCCATCTTCTGGCTCGGGGTCAAGTCACTCCGGGCGTGCACTAGACCGTCGAAAAGACCAACGAAGGTCAGCCACTCGGAAAGGACCCCGGAGAACTTTGGCAAGTCCAGAGTAGGGAGGAGTCCCAACAGCTCCGGCTGAGGCTGCTTCCGAAAGGACTCGGGCAGGCCACTCGTCCGAGCTTCACGCGAGGCGCTCGGCATACCTGCCTTCAGCCTCGATCAACTCGTCCGTGAGCGAAAAGAACTGCTCATAGTCTGCGAAGCAGGAGTCCAGGACTCCCTTTTCCACATCCGAATCCTCGAGCTCAGCGTAAGCCTCCTCCACTGCAGCCCTTCGAGCATCGACTTGCTCGAACCGGTTCATCAAATTATGGACCCTATCCGGTCGACCTATCAAAGCATGGGCGCTGGTGGCCCAGCGTAACTCAGTCCGTAGGCAACGGATTAGCATCTTGGGCGAGGACATCACTACTAAATACAAATTACGACGCCGCTCGAGCACAATTACAAAAATAACAAATAAAAAATACAAAAAAAATTAACAGCTAACCAATGCAGTTCCTATCAAATCGAGTTGAATAGAAATTACACAAATAAGAACCGCTATTTATTAAATCAAACACAAGTTAGTACAAAAGAAAAGGTAAATCAAATTAACAATAACAAATACTAGTGCGATCAAAGCAAGTTAAATTCAAATTACGTAAATACAAATTACCACTCTTTAGTTCAAATACAAATTACAATACGAAAGATACATAACGAAGATACACATCAACAAAAAATGCCTTGCTCGGAAAGCGACCCTTCGATAAGTAATACACCACAACTATCCGCAACGATAATTAACCGATTACGCAAAAATAACCATCTACCTACATGACGCAATCTCCCGCTTGCGCGCTAAACGGGCGCGGTTTTTTAAATTTACCCGCAAACAACAAAGCAAGCTAACAAAGAAAGGAAATTTATTATTACGTATATAATAAAAAAAATATTTTTACGTATTACGGACGGACGTGATTGTAGACACAAAATTAAACCAATCAACCCAACGCTCCCTGCCACCAAAATTATTTAATTTTTATCAAATACTATGGTCGGTGGATCGACCGGGAATCGATCCCAGCACCGCGTTCTGCTACCAAATGTTACGGCCGGCAGCTGCCTATCCCAGGAGTAGAATCCTTCGCGGCCCATAGACGAAGAAGCTACAGGCAGATGCTGGTCGGGCGTCCTCACGCCACGGGTTAAAAGTCTAACTACACTAAACAATCCGGGGGGAGCGATACAATTATTGAACAGAGCTTACTTACCTCTATTCAAGGCGACTGGTCCCTCAGGATTCGGTCAGGTCTCGTGTGGATGTATTGTGCTAGAAAGTAAAGGTCAGTGATGTGTATTTGGGTGTGGCTGGTAGTGTTATTGACCTTATTTGACCGTTCCCCCTGCAGCAGTTCGGCCCTCAGCTCCTCTCCAAGCTAAGGTCGCCTTCCGCAGTCACTTTCTTCCTTTGTTACGATTGACTCGCGAAAATGAACACAGAACGTACGGGTCAAAGGTCACCGTTATTTCTAGAATATTAACTACCGCACTAGTAACTAATACAGTCGAATCCACTTATACAGATTCTGCGTTAAACCTAAAGTCCCGGGTAAACTCTCAACACGCGCTACCATTCCCAGTGGTATATTTACTATACGCGCCTAACATAAAATTAGATCTAAGAGCTCCCAAACACAACGGACTGCCTTCTCTTTTGACGCGAAGAAGACATCTAATCTTTTGCTCTCGACTCCCACCGTTCAGCAAGTTCGGACGTTCAACACGCACGAACGTCATCCCGGATAGGTCGAGCCGAGCACCATCTAACGTCGGTGCCTGACACTAACGCTTTTGCGTGAACAATATCTATGTATGATACATATTTTGTTCATATATTTACATATGTAAAGTTTTGTATATTATATGTATATCTTAGTATGTATGTATGTATGTATGTATGTGTATATATATATATATATATATGTGTGTGTGTGTGTGTGTGTGTGTGTGTGTGTGTGTGTGTATTTGCACCTGCCACAAAATCTCATCACTCCACGGGTTGACTGGCAGAGAATGCCGCTAGGCATTAAGTTCGCCCTTTGTTACCCTTGTTATTAAGGTGTCAACAAATAAGATTAAATAAATAAAATAAAAAAAGTCTCTCGTTAACAACGTTGTAAAGATCGGGAGTGTGTCGACGAGGGTTGCGTACCTTATACTCAGAACCACCAAACAGTATTCGCTGAAGGTCATACAGGTTTACGCACCAACCTCGGCACACCCCGATGAGGAGGTGGAGGAAATGTATGAGGATATCTCTAGAGCCATGCATTCCTCCATACCCAATATACGGTGTTAATGGGAGACTTCAATGCAAAACTAGGCACAAGAGAGAACAGTGAGCTGAAAGTAGGGAAATTTGGAATAGGGCAACGGAACCCAAGGGGCCAGCAGCTGGCCGACTTCATGGAGAAAGAGGGACTCTTTATGATGAACTCTTTCTTCAAGAAGCGGTCCCACAGGAAGTGGACCTGGTCGAGCCCCGAAGGTTCGACAAAAAATGAGATTGACTTCATTATGACGACCAGACGACAACTGTTCAGTGATGTCTCAGTGATCGCGAGGGTGAAAACCGGCAGCGATCACCGAATGGTTAGAGGCACACTGAACCTAAATGTTAAGTTGGAGAGGTCTCGTCTGATGAAGTCAACGCTCCGTCCCCCTCGTGTTCTAATCCAAAGTCCCGAAACCTTTCAGCTCGAGTTACAAAACCGTTTTCAGTGCCTAGAAGACTGCAATGAAGTAGACGATATGAATGACAAGCTCGTGGAAACTGTCCATGCGGTCGGAGCTAAGTTTTGCAGGACCCGCCGCAGAAGAACACAAAAACTCTCCAATCACACTCTTAATCTCATGGCTGTTAGACGGAAGATGAGGCTACATTCTTCAACAGATTTGACAGCATACAGGCAACTGAACAGACAGATCTCTAAATTCATGCGGCGAAACTTACGCAACTTCAATACAGCTCGTATTGAAGAAGCGATCGAGCGGAACCAAGGCTCCAAAGTCTTTGCCAGAGATCTGTCTGCCAGAAAGAGCCAACTGTCAAAGCTGAAGACCGAATGTGGCAGCATCGTTTCCGGGGCACCTGAGATTTTGAGTGAGATTGAGAGGTTCTATGGGCAGCTGTACACGTCATCGTTGGAGCCACACGCAAGTGTGAGTAATGATCCAAGAGCGAGTCTTATTCGACACTATTCCGAAGATATCCCGGACGTCAGTCTGAGCGAGATTAGAATGGCTCTCCAGCACCTTAAAAACGGCAAGGCCCCAGGCGAGGATGGAATTACAGTGGAGCTTCTGAAAGCGGGTGGAAGACCGGTACTTGAAGTCCTTCAGAAGCTCTTTAATTCCGTCCTCCATGGTGGCATTACACCGGAGTCATGGAGCAGAAGTGCTGTGGTCTTGTTCTTCAAGAAAGGTGACAACGCTCTCTTGAAGAACTACAGACCGATTTCCCTTCTGAGCCGCGTCTACGTGCTGTTTTCGAGAGTCATTACGAATCGTCTCGCGCGCAGACTTGACGACTTCCAGCCTCCCGAACAAGCCGGTTTCCGAAAGGGCTTTAGCACCATAGACCATGTTTTGCCGTAGGGTATGTATGTACATACCCTACGGCAAATTGTACAGAAGAGTACAATTTGCCACTATGTCTGGCGTATGTGGACTATGAGAAAGCCTTTGATTCCGTCGAAATTTGGGCGGTGCTGCAGTCCCTTCAGCGGTGCCAAGTTGACTGTCGGTATATCGAAGTGCTGAAGTGTTTGTACAGTAGAGCTACGATGGCTATCCGAGTACAGAACCAGAGTACGAAACCTATCCAATTGCAGAGAGGTGTAAGACAGGGTGACGTTATATCCCCGAAACTCTTCACCGCTGCATTGGAAGACGTTTTCAAGCTTTTGGACTGGAAAGGATACGGAATTAACATCAATGGCGAGTACATCACTCACCTTCGATTTGCCGACGATATAGTCCTCATGGCAGAATCGCTGGAGGGACTAAGCACTATGCTTAATGACCTCAATAGTGTATCCCAACGGATAGGTCTTAAGATGAACATCGACAAAACAAAGATTATGTTTAATGTCCATGTCACACCTATGCCGGTAGTTGTTGGGAGCACTAAGCTCGAAGTTGTTGACGAGTATGTTTACCTGGGACAAATAGTCCGACTAGGTAAATCCAACTTCGACCGAGAGGTCAATCGACGGATTCAACTCGGCTGGGCAGCGTTCGGGAAGCTACGATACATCTTCTCGTCAGAAATACCTCAAAACCTTAAAACAAAATTGTACAACCAGTGCGTGTTGCCAGTGATGACTTACGGAACTGAGACGCGGTCCTTCACTGCTGGCCGTATGAGGAAGCTCAAGGTCGCTCAGCGAGCTATGGAGAGGGCTATGCTCGGAGTTTCTCTGCGTGATAAACTTAGGAATGAGGATATCCGCAGTAGAACCAGAGTAACCGACATAGCCCAACGGATTAGTAAGCTGAAGTGGCAGTGTGCCGGCCATATAGCTCGAAGAACTGACAACCGGTGGGGAAGAAAGGTTCTCGAGTGGCAGCCTCGTACCGGTAGGCGAAGTGTAAGGCGTCCCCCCCACAAGATGGAGTAACGACCTGGTAAAACATGCAGGAAGTCGATGGATACAGGTGGCTCAGGACCGTGCTTTGTGGCATTCTTTGGGGGAGGCCTATGTTCAGCAGTGGACTTGTGAAGGGCTGTAATGATGATGATGATGATGATAATTTTTCTATATCTGCTGCACACACAGTCTGTGGCCCCAAGTTTAGGCTGGCGACCGTGCGTGCTCTGAATGGCACCCTTTTCCTGTGGAGAGTCTTCAGCGAAACTTTGATTCTTCGGGAGTCCGGCGAATCGAGGGTAGTGTTCCAGATAGCGGTGATCTTAATGGGTCCAACCGCCCTGTAGCTCCGATTTGTTTGGCAATCTCTTCATCCATCAATGAGACTAATGACCCGTCATCCAGTAGAGCGTGTTTATTGCTTTCGCCGGTCCAATTACTCGAACTGGAATTATTTTGAGGTAAGCTTGATGCTTTGACACAGCGAATGAATTTGCTACTATTTCTTGAGGTTCTTTTAGTGTGACCTCTGTCTTCTCCTTTTTATTATAGTGAAGAAGTCGATTGTGTGTCGCGGTGCATCCTTTTATTCCACACATCGTGGTTTTACATCTGTGTGTCTGACTTCTATAACGTAGACACCGGAAACATAAATTCCTTTGTTTGGCGAGTTGCCATCTTTTGTCGATATCTGCTTCTTTAAATTTATTGCATTCAGATCCGTAATGACCTTCCTTTTCGCACACACTGCATTTCGGAGGTGGCTTAGTGGTAGCCTTGTGTGTCCTATGTATTGGACGACTGTTTTGCGCTCCGTTTATGATTTCAGGAGGCGCAAATGCACTGCAGAAGCGAGCTTGTTCGGTTATAAACTCGCTGAAGGAACCGTGGTCTGGTCTAGAGTCCTATTTTTCAGTATAAATTCTATACCACTGCGCACGTATAGAGTTTGGCAGTTTGTCTGTGAGGTGTCGTAGCAGCTCTGCGTTGACGAGGTAATGGTCTCGTTTGAGTGCTCGAAGAGTGACGACGCTTCCCCTCACTTTGCTCGCGAATGTACAGATATCTCTGGGTGCTTCTGTACAGCGTGGTAATCCCCGTAACTTTTCGGTTTCGGCTTGCGCGATTGAATCTGGACGCCCAAATTATAGCTCCAGTTCTCGCATAATCTCATTTGGCTTAGCATGCCCAATGAGTTCTGAACTGACTGTTTCCAAGACTCTTCCTTGTAGACTTCTTCGTAGTCTTGCAGTATTTTCTATGTCATTGAAGTAGCCTCGGGTTGTTTCATAAATGGCACGGAACGAAAGCCATTCGGTATGTGCTCCGCTAAAGCTCGGCAGTGTCATTATAGCTTTCGACGCTGCGAAAGTATGCGACGATGCACTCTCTGGTTTTGGTTTGTCAGCGAGTGCGGCTATAGCGGATGTGAGCTCAGATATGAATGGTCGGAGCACCCTGTCTTCATTGCTGACAGGTGCCTGGTTAGGCCTTTTTGGTATGGGATTCTTGGTTACATCTTCCGGATAGGGATCCTGGTAGGTGGGCTCTGATATAACTGGTAGGAGCCCCCTGTCTTCATCAACCTTGGAGTCCTGGCTAATCTTCTGAGGTATGGGACTCTTAGGTATATTTTCTGGATAGGGATCCTGGTAGGTGAGCTCTGATACAACAGGTAGGAGCTCCCTGTCTTCATCAACCTTGGAATCCTTGTTTGTGAGCTTCTTCGGCGTCTCACTGAGGTCGACAACCTCCGGGGGTGGCTTTGTGATGTTTTTATTAAGTGGGGCCTCCCCACCGGTGGTTACGCCTTGAGTTGGCTTTTGCTTGGCTACGGAATTTTCGAGCCAAGATCGGACGTACTCACTTTTGGAGTGACCATCTTCATCATAGTCGTCCGATTCATCATCTTCTTCAGCCATCTGTAATGAGATCTGTGCGAGTTCCAATTTGATTCTCAGCACTTCCTCACGAGCCTTCAAAACTTTTTTATTGGGCCGAATGGTCTTCTTTGACCTTGTACTTCTGTCGGCGTGGCCCCTCGGTGGCTCTTCAGCGCGGGAGTATACCCGGGCTGTTGGCGGTGATGCACAGCAAATGTCATCGTTGCCTTCTATTTGTTCCCTCTGCTTCGGTGTACCGGTTGTAGCGGCCGGCACAGGCAGGAGTACCCCCCCATCGCGGGGGCAAGCTGGAGCCTCAGCGCCCTTTGTTGTGGATGGTGAGCGTGGTGGCATCTGGTGGCGGACGGCGTCGGTATTGTCCGACGGCCCTCTATCCAGACCGACAGTCCACGCCATGGCTCCCCTTCCTTGCGAACGAGTGATCGGCATCTTGATTCTGAAAATTCAGCAACTTTAATACGGTAGTGACTATGTACCCGGTTCCGAAATACAAACGGATTGACGAATCCCGTTGGAATGACCAGCGAATGTAGTCCGGCTTGAAGTGTAGACGGATGATCCGGCTCGAAGGACCATAAAATGTGGTCCGGCCAGCAGTACAGGCGGACAGATCCGGCTCGAAGGACCATAAAATGTGCCGGACGGGCGTAACTGTCCGGAGTAAATGTTGTCGAAGATACTCCGCGAGTCGCTCACGTTCTACACCTGTAGGTTCCAGTGGGCACCCTCACTGCCGTCTCTGCGGTTGCTGCTGGAAAACTGTGGACTGAGGTTCAAAATTAAAATGCACGATTATAAATTTAAATAGCAAGGGAGTGGCCAGCGGTTCGACTAATTAATTTGTCGCAAAATTTTACAACTATTATTTATTGATCACGATTATTGAAAACGGTTGGTCAACTACGGTTGTTCACTATAGGTTGGTCACTATATATTTTAAAATATTTAATTTAAATGAGCGGTAGTATAAAATATCTGTCCGTACTAGCTGGTTTTTCTGACACTATTGACTAGCAGCTATTAATCAACTAAAACTAGTTACTACAACTAGGGGGTCATTGTAGAAGCGTGCACGTCGCGACCCCTGCCAGCCCTTTTCAGGGCTGCAATTCTACACAGCTGCGCACCCATGCTAACGAGGGTTAGGGCGTCCCCCCAAGGCGACGCACACCAGCTAGTCCCCGTTGGTGTGGAATGCAGCGCGCAAAGCGGCGATGGGGACCGCCACCCGTCACGCACAGCCCGACACGGCGGAAGGTGGAGGACAGAGTGCAGAGTTGGCACGTGGAATATTAGAGGAGGCATGAAAGATAAGACGAATGAGTTAATTGAAATAATGAAAGAAAGAGAATTAGATGTCGTGTGTATGTCGGAGACCAAACGGAAGGGCAGTGGTACTGAAGAGCTCCCTGGCGGGGCGTTAGCTCTATGGTCCGGAGTCCCGGAGAGCGAGAGCGCCCGCCAGGGAGTGGGGGTGCTGCTGTCGTCTCGGTTGGTCGATGTTATGACTGAATATAAGATTGTGAACTCAAGACTTCTCTGGGTTCGCTTTAAATTGGGACTGACGAAGTTATTCCTTTTGGCTGTTTATGCGCCGGTAGCTTCGTCGTCCAGGGCTGAGCTGGAGGAGTTTTGGGAGAATGTAAGAGAAGTTCTAGATTTGGCTAGGGGAAACGAAAGAATTGTTGTATGTGGTGATTTGAATGGATGGGTTGGTACCGCTCGACCAGGGTACGAGTCGGTGCTTGGAAAGTTTGGCGATAAAAGGGTTAATGATGCTGGCAAGCTTATACTGGCGGTATGCAAGGAAAAGGGTCTTCTTGTGACAAACACTATGTTTAATCACAAGAAGATCCATATGTATACTAGAGAAAGTAAGAATGAGAGAAGTATGATCGATTTGTTCCTGGTGGATGACCGACTGCGAAAACAGGTGATGGATACGCGAGTGTTCAGGGGTGCTGACCTGGGAACGGATCACTATCTAGTGATTACTAGATTTAGGGGTCTGTTCGCGGGTTGGCGCTACCGGACGGCGGTAACAGAACCACAGTCGGTCTGTCGCATCCGAAGTTGGAAGCTTCAGGAAGCGGATACTAGGGACAAATATCATGCGAGGGTAGCCGAAAAGCTTGACACCATCGATGGCAGAAATGAATGTGTGGAGAGAACATGGCAGAACCTTAGGGATGGAATGGTAAGTGCAGCGGAAGAAGTGTGTGGAACAATAAAAAGAGGCAGTAGTAAAAGAAGAGATGCATGGTGGAATGATGAAGTGAAAGAAGCTGTAAAGAAGAAGAAGAAAGCATGGTTAGACTACTTGGCCTCTAGTAATGATAAGGATATGAGAGAGAAGATGAAAGAAAGATATAAGCTGCAGAAAGTTCACACGAAAGCATTGATTGAGGAAATGCGTGAAAGGTGTAGAATGGAAGCGGACAAAAGGTTGTCGCACAACTTTAAGGAGAACTCCAAACTCTTCTGGAAAGAGGTTGGAAGGACCCGAAGTGGTGCGACGGCCTTAAGAATGAACAAAGTGCTTTCGAGAACTAATGACGTCCTCACAAAAAAATCGGACGTCATGCAGCGATGGAGCGAATTTTATAGAGAAATGTATGCGTGTGATGATCTTAGTGAGGGATCCGGGGATGACGCCGTGACTGGTACGCCAGACCTGGACCTCGATGACACTGAGGTCATCAGTATGAAAGAGATTGAACGTGCGATTCGAAGTTTGAAATGTGGTAAGGCTGCGGGACTAGACAGAGTTACTGCTGAAATGGTCAAGTATGGTGGGCCTCGCGTCTGGGACAGCTTTCATCTGCTGTGCAATTTGTGCTGGCGGACGGGGGATGTCCCGGATGATTGGCGATCCGCAGTCATTGTGCCTTTATATAAAGGTAAAGGTTCACATTTTGACTGCGGGTGCTATCGGGCGATCAGCTTGACCAGTTTAGCAAGTAAAGTCTACTCGAAGGTTTTGACACGTAGGATGCAAGAGAAATCGGAAAGATTTCTATGGGAGGCTCAATGCGGATTTAGACCTGGAAGAGGATGCACGGATCAAATGTTTTCTCTCCGCATGATCACGGAAAAGCTTCTGGCTGCTAACCAGAGGATTTTCTGTGCTTTTGTGGATCTTGAGAAAGCATTTGATAAGGTTGTAAGGAAGAAAATGTGGGAATTGTTGCCGGGGTACGGTGTGGATGGTCGATTGCTAAGGGCTGTGCAGTCACTTTACTGTGACTGTAAAGCCTGTGTGCGGGTAGGGCATGACCTGTCACCCATGTTTAGCGTCCAAACGGGCGTAAAACAGGGTTGTGTCATGTCTTCCTGGCTGTTCATACTGTATCTCGACAGCTGTTTACAGAAGTTGAAAGATAGCTGTTTGGGTGTGAAATTGGGTGACATAAAAGTAAATTGTCTGCTGTATGCTGATGATGCAGTGCTTATTGCACCATCAGAGGCAGAACTGCAGGCATTAGTCACGTGTATGAAAGAGGAATGTGAAATTAAAGGTCTCCGTTTGAATGCCAATAAAACTAAGGTTCTGGTATTTGAAAGGGACGAAGAGAGAACGAAGTGTGAAATATGGGTAAATCAGGAATGTCTAGAACAGGTAAATGAAATTGTATACTTGGGGAGTGTTTTTAGCCGGGATGGAAGATGTGATTTAGATGTGGACAGGCGTGTCGCTGCCGGGAACAAAGTTAATGGTGCCCTGACTGCGTTAGTCAAAAGGCAAGGCGTAGTGAAGAGTGCACGCCTTGCAATACATAACGCAGTGTTGGTACCGACTTTGTTATATGGCAGCGAAACCTGGGTATGCCAGAAGAAGCATAAAAGCAAGTTGAATGCAGTGGAGATGCGATCTCTTCGTAAAATGTGCGGCGTTACCATGGCCGACCGAAAGCGAAACGAAGAGATTCGCAATATGGCAGGTTTGAAAGATGACCTTATCACAAAAATTGATAAGGGCGTGCTTCGATGGTTTGGGCACGTTGAGCGAATGAGTGAAGACCGAATGGTGAAGAAAATATATAGCGCGAAAGTTAATATTAAAAGGTGTCGAGGTAGACCGAGACTAACTTTCGAAGACCATGTGAGCAAACTGCTCGAAGAGGGGAGGGTCAAGAGTACTCGGATACCTAGACGTGCATGTATGAAGAAGATTATGAATCTGAAAGAAGCGAAAGAGGTATGTAAGGATCGTGACACTTGGCGATCTGTTCTCTCTGGCTACCCCGTCAGGGATTGAGCGTGAAGATAAGTAAGTAAGTAAGTAAGTAAAACTAGTTGAATTTAACACTTGTGTAACTGCGAATATCAGTTATCACTTTTTCCGTCTAGCTAACACTTTCTCACTATATGTCACACCGAATTTTCAGTTGCGACTTTTTCCGCTAGCTAACACTTTTTTACTATATGCAACACCGAATTTTCAGTTGCCACTTTTTTCGGCTAGCTAACACTTTTTATTATTCACTATATATTTCTGCTAGTCACTGCAACTACTACCGGATACTACTGCTGGGCACTGGTAGTTCTTCACACTACCACTGGATGTACTGACTTTTCCTACTACAATGTTACTACGTTGTCTTCTTCTGCGCGCGCCTTAGCGCTGCAGGTTCAGGCCTCGGGCATCTCCCCATTGCCTGAGTATTCATCACGGCCCATAACTGTGGGCCGGTCTTGGGTGCCTTCTTGGCATTTATCTGTTTATATAATTTGGTTATCTATCGTGTCTGGTAATCTCATAAATATGTCTATGTTGGCCTTTCTGTGGCATTGTGGGATTTACTCAACTCCCTAATCTATATAGGGAGGAGTTCTCTTGGTAATGGTCGCCCGTCCGGAGGGCGGGCGTGAAGCGGCGCGAAGTTATTCAGGTGGGGGTGTGGCCCGTTGTCAGCGCGGTTGAACATACCGCGCGCCAACCGGACCACAAATACTTTCAGGTCTTCAATTTTCAGATCGGCCGCTATCACGTCGTTCCGGACGTAGCGACCAGCACCGACAATGGTCCTTAATGCCAAATTCTGTTGGACTTGCAGTCGCCGCTTCTGCCGGTCACTCAGGAGTGCATACCAGGCCGGAGCAGCGTAGGTTAGTACAGGTCTTATGTATAGTTTGTAGAGCTTCAACTTCGTCTTCAGTGGTAACTTGGATGCCAGTACGGGACGCAGCGCCGCCCGCGCACCTCTCGCGTTGCAGACGACGAGATCGACGTGCGCGGTCATGCGCAGCATTCTTTCGATCCGGCATCCAAGGTACGTCACGGTTTTCTGGTATGCAATTTCCTGTCCTCTGAGTGTTAATGGTGGTGGGAAGTTTCTGTAGCGGCGAGTGAGCAGAGCGGCCGTCTTACCAACATTGACGGCCATCCTCCACTCATCCAGCCATGCTGGCAGCAAGTCCAACAGCCTTTGCATCCTGGCGACTGCGATGTGGGCTCTTCTGGACGAAGTGAAGTAGGCGCTATCGTCCGCGTATAGCGCCAGTTCGACGTCGTCCTCCCACTCTCGCAGGTGTCCAGCCAGTGTTGGGATATCGTTGGTATAAGCCGCGTACAGGACTGGTGACAGACAGCTGCCCTGTGGTACGCCGGCTCTGATGGTCTTCATTGCGGACATCGCGCCTTCTACGCAGACGTAGAACTTCTACGACTACTTCTACTAGAATGACTCTACTAGCCGCAACATAGCAGGAGGGATACTGGTTTGTTCTTCTAGCTTGTAGAGTAAACCAGGGTGCCATACTCTGTCGAACGCCTTCTCTATATCGAGAAGGACGCCCAACGATGTGCGGCCGAAGTTGTACTCGACCGCTAAGTAGTGCAGCACCCTGGTCAGCTGAGTTGCTGATGAGTGGTCCCTCCTGAATCCATGCTGCTCCGCCCGAAGTTGGATGCACGGGCGGAGGCGTCTAAGCAGTAATCTTTCAAGCAGTTTAGCTATGTGCGGCAGCAGCGTAATCGGCCTTTAGCTGGCAGCTCTACGTCTTTCCTTCCCGGGCTTCGGTAACACAATTACCCTCCCTATCTTTCATTCCCCCGGGAAGTGGGATGTCCGCAATATTCCATTGTAGAGTCGACAGATCTCTACTAATGTCCTATTGGGCAGCTGTCGAAGCGCAGCGTTGGTGATCCCGTCGTGCCCCGGCGCCTTCCTGGGTTGCAGGCGGGCTACTTTCCACCGCAGTTCAGCGGGGGAGATGTACCACTCTCCTGCAAGCGGTGGCGCGGGCAATGACAGGAACTCCTGCACCTTGGCGTCATAACGACGTTCGCCCGCGCTGTTGGTCAGCGGGCATACGGCACGTCGCTTTTTGGTCAACTGCCGGCTCAATTTGTAGAGCGACGCATCTTGCTCGTCTGCCTTCACAATGCGCCGCTTCCAGGCCTCTCCTCTGTGGGCCTGGATTGCAACCGACAGTTCATCAGAAATCCGATTTAGTTGCGTCTTCAGTCTTGGGCAGCGAGTGCTCGCCCAGAGCTTCCTAAGCGCCCTCTTGCGCTTTATCTTTTCGCGTATTGGTCGCGGCAGGATGTCTCTTCTGTTGGTTAGCGGGACGACCGTAGAGGCCGCGTCGAGGGCTTCTTTGATGGTGTTGGTTATTCTAGTTGCAGCGGCCTCTACGTCGTCCGCTGTACTAATAGGTGTAAAGACTGGAGGTTTCTCCTCCAGATGTTGATGGTAGCGCCCCCAGTCTATTCTGGTCTTGAATGCTCTGGGCGGCGTAGTCACTGCCCTGAGGCCAAGGGTGATTAGTATCGGGAGGTGCTGTGTGTCCATGTCGTACAGCACCTCTACCAATATCGGGTAGTTGACGTTCCTAGAGAGCACGATGTCCAATACGTCCGGACATTTGCGTGCATCTGTAGGGATGTGTGAAGGTTCCTCGGGACCTAAAACGTCATAATTGTTTTCCTCCGCATCTTCATATAGTATACGACCCGGCGGGTTGATCAATCTTGACCCCCCAATGTTACTAGGTTCTTGACAATGTTACTAGGTTTCGCCCCCATAAGGTAGACTTCGGCTATACTCTATAGTGAGCCGCTTGCCATTTTCCATTTGCCTCTTTATTTTTAAACATTTTTCTTTATGTAAATAGCACAAATTGCAATATTTTCTATATGACACTAATTTTAATTCTAACACGCTATACATCATTAAATAGGCATTTTGGTCCTTTATCAGTATGTGATAAAGGATAGTTAATATATTTACATTTAAAAAAGATATTAAGCGAAATGTCCCAAACTTTTACAATAAATGGGCATATTAATTCTTTAATTTTCCTATAATTATTGAATGTGTTTAATTGTACAAAATATTTCTTTACTATCATGATCTATACAACATATGCTAACTAAATGTCATATTTACAACTCTTTTAGAACATAAAAATATTCTCATTATTTTTTGGTACAAACTATTGCGTAGTTAATTTAAATTTCCAGAAAGTTCTACGACACGGCGCGCTGTGATTGGTCGATTTTTCTTAAACAAAATAAAGTTGTTTATACTAACTATTATCAAAACGACCTTCTATACAAACATATTAAGAGTTGTAAATACACGGTAAAACTATATTAACACACTATTTAATTGATTTTGTCCATATTTTCACTTTTTATACAAATTAATATTCTTTAATCACTTTTTGCTTAAAGTCATTAGGCCGTCGCGAAAAGAATGTCTCGTTTCTAGCAAAAGGGGTCTCCGGTTCTCTACACTCACCATACGGAGCACAGCAGTGTTAAGCTGGTATTTTACGCAGGTATTCTGTGAGATCGTGGTCCTTCCGCGGTCGAGCCGACCCATTCGTGTTACAATCTACCTCTCTCTACCACATAAAACAACGCTCTTGCTACGTATTGTACTATGCGATTTTGGATTTTCTTATACCCTTACAACTTTTGCTTTTCCCACGGACTTCGATACCTTCCATTTAATACAATATACAATTACATAATAATAAAAATAATAATACAATTACATTGGCCTGTGTTGTACTGATACCGATTTAGTGCTTTTTGATTGTGATCTAAGACGTTATAGCTCTTTTTGGTAAACTTGAACACCATATTCAAAATCTATAAAAATCGTGTCCGCAAACTTTTATATGTTTTAAAAATCTAAGACATGTCAATGTAACCATGTCTTCTGAAACAGGTGTATCTTGCTTCGTGTGAATCTTTGTTAATTTATTGAAATTCTTGTTGGGGTGGGGCTCTAAAAACACACACGGTTTCTTTAGAAAGGCCTCAAAGAGCCCTTTTAAAGGTCTCCACTTTTAATTTTTACACAGTTAATTTAATTTCAATATCCTGCAATATTACTCTACAATAACTGTCAACTATTAACTGTTCGCCAACTATTGGTCCTAAATGTTATTAAAAAACAGCATCAGTCTATAAATTATGACCCAGACAAAATCAAATGTAAACGTCGTAAAGACGTTGTGATAAAGTCCAGTTTTAAACCCAACACAAAATTCATAAAAAATATTTTTACTTTCTTGGCCCATATTTATATAATAAAGTAAACAAACTTGTTCATATAGGCAACAATGCAACATTCTTCTGAAGTCTTATGAAGAAACGGAGACTTTGTTGACTGTACTCATGGAGTATAACGGACCATCTCTGTCCATGTCTGTCATAAGAATAAGTGTCCGTAAAAACGCGTCCAATAAAGGTGGCGTTGCGGTAGCGTAGGATAAATTAAAAAAAAGCGCCAAAAGTAATTAGAATAAGATGGAGAAATAAACAAGAACCGAACACTCCGCTTGGTTTTGTACTACGTAAATAGTTGAGGTTTTGTATATTGCCATTTTACTAACTACTCTAGTCAGGAAATTTTTTAAATATTTGAATTCAACTGACTTCACTCCGTCTACAACAGCTATATTCATATCGTTGTTTTTCAGACGCCAGCGCTATTGTGGTAGGTTTAGGAAACTCTATTTTCAGTAAATAGTAGGATACTTTTTCAACTTTCCCCCCATATGAAATGGTTCTACTTCTACTCTATACTCCATGACTGTACTTGCCTAATTGCCTAAGTGTTCATAGATGTCGACTTATTACTTCTCTCTTAATTTTTTTTCATCTGTGCATGTGTTTTGGATTCTTAACGACCAATTTCTTTTTGGTTACTGTTGTATTATTTCAATACAATTTGTGTATCTTATTTAAGGGTTTGTGTAACTGGGAATAGCTTTGCTTAACCTAAAACACAGGCTTTTGCCCTATCTTAGAAATCAAGTTAATTTATAAGAACATACTGTTCGCGACGGCCTAACGACTTTAAGAAACAAAGTGATGAAAGAATATTGTTTTGTATAAAAAGTGAAATTACGGACGAAATCGAGAAAATAGTATGATAAAATAGTATTACAGTGTGTTTACAACTCTTAATATATTTGTATAGAATATCGTTTTGATAATAGTTAATTTAAACAACTTTAAATGTTTAAGAAAAAATCGACTAATCACAGCGCGTCGTATCGTAGAACTTTCTGGAAATTTAATTAACTGCGCAATAGTTTATACTAAAAATAATGAGAATATTTTTGTGTTCTGAAAGAGTTATAAATATGACATTTAGTTAGCATATGGTATATAGATAATGATAGTGAAGAAATAATTTGTGTAATTAAACGCATTTGATAATTATAGAAAAATTAAAGAATCAATGTACCGATTTGTTATGAAAGTTTGGGACATTTCGTTTAATAATTTTTTTAAATGTGAATATATTGAATAACCTTTATCATATACTGATAAAGGACCAAAATGCCCATTTAATGATGTTTAGCATATTAGTGTAAGATTTAACCTTATAAAGAAAATAGTGCAATTTATGCTATTTACATAGTGAAAATGTTTTAAAATACAGAGGCAAAACGGAAAATGGCAAGCGGCTCACTATACAGTAGTGTGAAGAACCACCAGTGACAAGCAGTAGTATCCGTTAGTAGTTGAAGTGACTAGCAGCAATATATAGTGAATAGTGAAAGTGTTAGCTAGCCGAAAAAAGTGGCAACTGAAAATTCGCAGTTACATATAGTGAAAAGTGTTAGCTAGATGAAGAAAGTGGTAACTGACATTCGCAGTTACATATAGTAAAAGTGATAGCTAATCGCAGGAAGTGGTAACTGATATTCGCAGTTACACAAGTGATAAAATCAACTATTTTTAGTTGATTAATAGCTGCTAGTTAGTAGTGTTAGAAAACCAGCTACTACCAATAGATATTTTAATACAACCGCACATTTTAATTAAATCTTTTGAAATATATAGTGACCAACCAATAGTGAACAACCGTAGTTGAACAACCGTGTTGAACAACCGTGGTCAATAAATAATAATTACAAAATTTCGCGACTAATTAATCAGTCGAACCGCTGCCCACTCCCTTGCTATTTGAATTTATAAATCGTGCATTTTAATTTTGAACCTCAGTCCACAGTTTCCCGCAGCACACACAGCGAAGGCAGTGGAAGTATCCTCCGGAACCTATAGGTGTAGGACGTGAGCGACTCGCGGAGTATCTTCGACAACTTTTACTCTGGAGAGTTACGCCCGTCCGGCTCATTCGCTGGTCCTTCGAGCCGGATTCAGCATTCGCTGGTCCTTCGAGCAGGATCCAGCATTCGCTGGTCCTTCGAGCCGGATCCATCATCCGTTTGTATTTCGGAACCGGGTACGGGTAGTCACTACCATATTAAAACTGCTGAATTTTCAGAATCAAGATGCCGATCACTCGTTCGCAAGGAAGGGGAGCCATAGCGTGGACCGTCGGTCTGGAAGGAGGTCCGTCGGACAATACCGACGCCGTCCGCCACCAGATGCCACCACACTCACCATCGATAACAGAAGGCGCTGAGGCGCCCTTTTGCCCCCGCGATGGGGGGGGGGGGGGTACTCCTGCCCGTTCCGGTCACTACAACCAGGACACTGAAGTAGAGGGAACAAATAGAAGGCGACGATGACATTCGCTGTGCATCACCGCCAACAGCCCGGGTATACTCCCGCGCCGAAGAGCCACCGAGGGGCCACACCGATAGAAGTACGAAGTCAAAGAAGACTATTTGGCCCAATAAAAGTTTTGAAGGCTCGTGAAGAAGTGTTGAGAATCAAATTGGAACTCGCACAGATCTCCTTACAGATGGCTGAAGAAGAAGATGAATCGGACGACTATGATGAAGATGGTCACTCCAAAAGTGAGTACGTCCGATCTTGGTTTGAAAATTCCGTAGCCAAGCAAAAGCCAACTCAAGGCGCAACCACCGGAGGGGAGGCCCCACTTAATAAAACCGTCACAAAGCCACCCCTAGAGGTTGTCGACCTCAGTGAGCTGCAGAAGAAGCTCACAAACCAGGACTCCAAGGTTGATGAAGACAGGGGGCTCCTACCAGTTGTATCAGAGCTCACCTACCAGGATCCTTATCCATAAAATGTACCCAAGAGTCCCATACCACAGAAGATTAGCCAGGACTCCAAGGTTGATGAAGACAGGGGGCTCCTACCAATTGTATCAGAGCTCACCTACCAGGATCCCTATCCGGAAGATGTAACCAAGAATCCCATACCAAAAAAGCCTAACCAGGCACCTGTCAGCAATGAAGACAGGGTGCTCCGACCATTCATATCGAAGCTCACATCCGCTATAGCCGCACTCGCTGACAAACCAAAACCAGAGAGTGCATCGTCGCATACTTTCGCAGCGTCGAAAGCTATAATGACACTGCCGAGCTTTAGCGGAGCACATACCGAATGGCTTTCGTTCCGTGCCATTTACGAAACAACCCGAGGCTACTTCAATGATATCGAAAATACTGCAAGACTACGAAGAAGTCTACAAGGAAGAGCCTTGGAAACAGTCAGCTCAGAACTCATCGGGCATGCTAAGCCAGATGAGATTATGTGAGAACTGGAGCTACAATTTGGGCTTCCAGATTCAATCGCACAAGCCGAAACCGAAAAATTACGAGGATTACCACGCTGTACAGAAGCACCTAGAGATATCTGCACATTCGCGAGCAAAGTGAGGGGAAGCGTCGTCACTCTTCGAGCACTCAAACGAGATCATTACCTCGTCAATGCAGAGCTGCTACGACACCTCACCGACCAATTGCCAAACTCTATACGTGCACAGTGGTATAGAACCTACACCGAAAAATACGACTCTAGACCAGACCTCGGTTTCTTCAGCGAGTTTATAACCAACAAGCTCGCTTCTGCAGTGCATTTGCGCCTCCTGAAATCATAAACGGAGCGCAAAACAGTCGTCCAATACATAGGACACACACGGCTACCACTAAGCCACCTCCGAAATGCAGTGTATGCGAAAAGGAAGGTCATTACGGATCTGACTGCAATAAATTTAAAGAAGCAGATATCGACAAAAGATGGCAACTCGCCAAACAAAGGAATTTATGTTTCCGGTGTCTACGTTATAGAAGTCAGACACACAGATGTAAAACCACGATGTGTGGAATAAAAGGATGCACCGCGACACACCATCGACTTCTCCACTATAACAAAAAGGAGAAGACAGAGGTCACACAAAATTAACCTCAAGAAACCGTGGCTAACTCATTCGCTGTGTCAAAGCATCAAGCCTACCTAAAAATAATTCCAGTTCGAGTAAATGGACCGGCGGGAGCGATGAACACACACGCCCTGCTGGATGATGGGTCAACAGTCTCATTAATGGATGAGGAAATTGCCAAACAAATCGGAGCTACAGGGCGGTTGGACCCATTTAAGATCACCGCTATCGGGAACACTACCCTCGATTCACCGGACTCCCGAAGAGTCAAAGTTTCGCTGAAAAGTCTCCACAGAAAAAGGGTGCCATTCAGAGCACGCACGGTCGCTAACCTAAACTTGGGTCCACATATTGTGTGTGCAGCAGTTATAGAAAAGTGCAAGCATTTAAAACACCTGAAGGAGCAACTAATATATGACTCCGGCAACCCAAGGATCCTAATAGGACAGGATAATTGGAGACTTCTGATAGCCACTCAAGTCCGCAGAGGTCCGCCGCACCAGCCAATCGCCTCGCTCACAGAACTAGTATGGGTGCTATACGGGGCACACACTAAAGCCCCGTATCAGCGCGTCCACGCAGCCATGAGCGAGGAAACCATAAATGACCAACTCCGCGAATATTTCGTCCCAGAATCGCTCGTAATCAATCCGAGAAGACCAGACTCCGATCCGGAGATAAAAGCTGATGACATACTAAATAGCAGCACCCGTCAGTTGGAAGACGGGCACATAGATACAGCGCTTCTCTGGAAAAAGAAAGATGTCACAATGCCTGTCAAAGACAAAACGTCAGTAAAGGGGTCCAGAAGTTATAAACCTTTCGTTGCACACAGAATAGCAGCAATCGAGGACCATAGTATAATGGACGACTGGCGCTAGGCACCTACAAAATTAAACATAGCTGACACCGTTACGAGGGACGTACCACCGAACTTCGACTCCAATCACGAGTGGTACAACGGCCCATCGTTTCTTTATAAAGAACCGTCAGCATGGCCGACCGAAATACGACGAAATACATCATCCGAACCTACCGGTGAAGAAAGATCCCTCACCATTACAGAAAAGTATAGAGCTCCGCTATTCAGAGAAGCCATTCCCAATCCAGCAAATTTTTCAAAATGGGAACGCTTATTGCGAGCTACGGCCAGAGTGCTTCAGTTTATAACACTCTGCCGCAAAACTACAGACAGAACCTTTTACAAAAGGACCAAAAGGAGTAAAGATGAAGATCTCGACTGGAGGAAATCGAAATGTAATCCGCGACGTCTCGCGCAGCCTCCCAGTCAAGTGACAAATAGAGATGTAAACAAATACATCACACTCGAGGCCGAATACATAAGAGAGGCCGAAAAGCTCCTGATACATATCATCCAAGAAGACTCCTTCACACAAGAGATAGCCGATCTCCGTAACAATAAAAAGGTCTCCCATGATAGCCGCTTACGACCGCTCCAAATAGAACTGAAAGACGGGATCATCGCTCTACGAAGTCGCATAGCCGCCGTAAAGGGAGTCTAGGAAGACATGAAAGGGCCAGCTATATTGGATGGTGATCATTACATCACTCAACTGTATATCGATTGGACGCATCGCAGCCTGCATCATTGTGGAACCGAACCTACCATCAACGAGGTTCGACAGCATTACTGGGTAATCCGACTTCCACCACGAAAGTGATAGTGAGCCAATGCGCACAGTGTCGCATCAGAAAAGCGCAACCATCCGTACCAGCCACCGGTGATCATCCCAGCACACATCTCGCTCATCACCAGAGACTGTTCACCTTCACCGGTCTGGATTATTTTGGGCCACTCTCCATCACAGTGGGACGTCAACACCAGAAGAGATATGTGGCTCTCTTCACCTGCCTCACGTTCAGAGCTGTCCACTTAGAAATTGTCGCAAATCTCAGCGCAGACTCCGCCATACTGGCATTGAGAAGATTCGCAGCACGCCGAGAGTCCGAGGTACCGAGATTTATTCCGACAACGGCACCAACATGCACGGCGCAGACAAGGAACTTCGAGAGGCTTTTCAAGAAGAAGCCAGACGACGAGGCATAGTGTGGCGTTTTATAACCCCCTCCGCGCCTTTCATGGGAGGGGTGTGGGAACGTCTCATTCGATGCGTGAAGACGGCACTATACACCGTTTTTCATGAGAAACATCCGCATGAAGAGGTCTTAACCACGTTGCTCTGCGAGGTGGAGTACACAGTAAATAGCAGATCATTAACTCACATCTCTGTAGACAGCAACGACAACGAGTCCATCACTCCGAATCACTTCCTCTTGGGAGGATCTGCGAGACTGCCGACACCTGGATGGAGTATTCGATGAAAAAGATATACTTACATAGCAAAAGGCACTGGCGACGCTCCCAGATACTCGCTGACATGTTCTGGCAGCGTTGGGTCCGAGAATATCTACCGGAACTTCAAAACCGGCGGGAGGCCCATGGTCGAGGCCCCAATCTCCAGGCGATCCAGTCCTCAAAGCTGACGGCCAGTTACCTCGTAACATCTGGCCACGAGGAACAGACGTGTGGACGGACAGATCCGCACTGTGGAGGTACGCACCGCAAACGGCCTAATCAAGAGGCCAACCAGAAAACTCGTGCCGCTGCCGAAGTAGAAGCAACGTCGCTCACCGGAATGGATGCAGCGCCGCTGTGATGGATCGTCGCGACGCTGCACGGCGGGAGAGATGTTCGCGACGGCCTAACGACTTCAAGAAACAAAGTGATGAAAGAATATTGTTTTGTATTAAAAGTGAAATTACGGACGAAATCGAGAAAATAGTATGATAATATAGTTTTACAGTGTGTTTACAGCTCTTAATATATTTGTATAGAATATCGTTTTGATAATAGTTAATTTAAACAACTTTAATTGTTTAAGAAAAAATCGACCAATCACAACGCGTCGTATCGTAGAACTTTCTGGAAATTTAATTAAACTTTTGCCCTTTTTAATCTTTGAGCCCCTTTCCAGCCAGCGTGAAGGGTTGTGTGTAATAGCATCAGCAGTATCACCATACTGATGCTGAACTCCTCAGAAATTTATATTAAAAGATTTGTATTCGAACGTAGTGTGTGAGATTATTTATTTTCCTAATACGGGCCTGAAGACCACAGTAACTACTAGACATATTCGACGCGTTATCATAAGTCTTGCCTCTCGCAGTTTTTTTCACTCATCCCAATGCGTAAGTTTTGAAACACATAGTTTTATACGTGATAGAGCCATGCTGCAGCTATATTAGTAGTATAGTTCTAGCAGGAATGAGTCAGCTCAACCCGGGAAGGACCACGATCTCACAGAATACCAGCGTTAAATAGCAGCTTAATACTGCTGTGTTTCATACGGTGAGTGTATAGAACCGGAGACCCTTTTTACTGGAAACGAGGCATTCCATCTTACTCCTCACGGGTGACAACGCATATGTATTTTGATTCTTTATCGAAGATAGATGTAGATGTCTATGGGTCTCAGCAACCACTTACCATCAGGTGGACTATGTGCTTGTTTGTCACCCTATCCTATAAAAAAACCTTTTTAAACGAAATTCACGGTCACTCACGAATCGCTACGTAATAATTTGAATGAAGTTAAGTACTCACTGAGCTGATCGCTCACCGGCTGCGTTCCGAATTAATACTTTAAGTATAAAATTGTCTATCACTCTTATACCCAAACTCATACGTTTTGAAACAGTGCAGATTAAAACTTTTTAAATTAAATTCATTCACGATCGCAATACATACTCACAAAACACAATTACAGATTTACAGATCTAGCATTTAAAAACTTTTGTATGTTATGCAATACGCTACGTAACGCATCAATATTGTTAGTTCTACTACTCGATACTAGATGATTCTGTTCTGTTGAGTTCTGTAAGTATGTTTGATCTACTGACAGCAGGCGTTGCTAAAACGCAATAATACCTATTGTCATGAGGATACAAATTTTCCAATTAAATTTTCACTGTATGACACATTTTCCATTACTTTTGTGTGCGTACAGGGCCCCTAGACAGTTGCCTACTCTGCCTAATGGTTAATCCGGCTCTGACTGTAACATATGTGTTAATACGCTTCAGCGTTATCGATTTGACCAAGCAACTTGCACAAAATGTAGTGTAGAAGTCAAGAATGGCTTATCATCATGCGTCTAGTCTTTAAAACTGCGGCGGCAGGATATTACGAGTATATAACTGCTTTTTGCGACCGCGCGCCGATGATGATGAGGATATTATCTTGAAGAGGGATTTATTCCTGAGTGATTGTAATTCTCAGCGATTAAGAAACACTTGATTTTACTATCGTATAGTTTTTGAGGTTATGACAGCTGTCAGAGACATGAGAGCTGTTATAACCTCAAAAACTTATTTACAGTTAGTAAATAGTAGTAGGTAGTTATAGGTAGATGCGCCCTGTAAAACGAATCAAGTTACAGGTTAATCAATGTATGACAAGTGGGCATGGTACTCTACAATAAAATGATTTTTTATATTAATCACTATTTTCTTATTTTAAACTTATTAAAAAGTATTTTCTAATTTTTAGTGCGGTTAACACCAAAAACGAGTTTTTTTGGAACGAAGTTCGTTTACTTGGCTTACAGTAGATTTAACTTGCAGAAGTCGTAGTTGTTTTATTAATTATTCGCAAACCCTGAGGATCGTGGCAAAGGTAATGGGACAACTATTTAAATTATTGCATTGCCATCCATTGGTCCTTGATAAATATGCGAATTTTCAAATCAATCCGACGTGTTAAATGGTATGAAAATGACATTGAAAAATTCCGTTACATAGATACATACCAAGCTAATAAAAGCGTGTTGAAAAACCAGTCTCGATACATCAACTTTTATTAAATACAAAATCAACTAACTACTAACTTTTTTTTTCAAAATAGGAATATAAAATGATTTTTTAGAAAATATAAGATGGATTCATTAGAGAGTTTTCTTAATATACGGCTACTCATACCATCGTATAACTGCAATATGGTTATGATAGGGGCATTTTAAGAACACAAAATTCCTTGAATTTGACGTGTCGAGTGTATAGCATTATCTAACGCTACAACGCTACACTACGCTTTGCGTTAGGAGGCGTGCAATAGAAAATGATTTTAATTTTCAAATTAATACATAGTATAATATTTAACTATAATGTTATGTTTTGTAACTGTAACTAAAATTTTCATGCATTGTAATTTAAAAAGAAATGTACGAGTATATAAGGTTTTAATTTTTTTATCGATAGCTAATCGATAATTTCTGCTTGGCTTTTTGTGTCGTTAATCGCCTTTTTTAAATCAATTTAACATTGTAACATCTCTAGACACGCTCATCTTAAGAATATAGTCAATTTATAAATAATATCAAGAAAATATAAAATGAAGTAAATTATTTTATTAATATTTACAATGGTGATGTAAGTCGACGCATAATAATTTTATCAATTTTAGGCCATTGTCCTTTATGGATTATGAGTGCAGGGTCGCTTCTTTAGTGGTTTTTGGATGGTTTTAGAAGTTGAATCTGGTGTAAAGCTAGTTTAACTGTTGGCAACACTAGAACTGATTATATCACTATATTAACTCTTTGGCATAATCTATGCTTTACTATAATACATATAATATAGATGGTGTATTGGCAGCAGGGGCGTAGCTACCGCCGTATCAGCCGTATCAATGATACGAAGCCCCCGGGCTACAGGGGCTCCGAACGTGTTTAAGCAAAAATTCCAAGGCCTTCTATGGGATAGGAAAGGCTATCACTATTGTATATAGAAGCAAAAAATTTAGTAAAACTGAATGAACGTCGCCGAATCTGCTTCAGCTATGTTCGCTGAACATAAGGCAGGAAAAGTTTATTATTGATGTTCGCGCCAAACGCTAATTTCAAGAATTGACGCCAGAGGGCGCTCGACGCGGTGCATTCGTACCGGTTTGACGTTCGCGCGAGCGGAGTTGGTTGCGAGCGGGGCGCGTCAGAAGTAATTAATGCAGTGCAGTCACTTGAACGGGTAGTCGCGTACCGTATAACCTCGAAATAGTGTCGGTTTTCTTAGCAAATTTATGCAACGACGAGGAGTTTTGTTGAGTCTAGAAAAATAGATAGTCTGCGCGGACGCCAGTTTCTTCGCTAGACTCGTGAGGTAACTTTAAGATCGCTTCTCTTTTGAGTTATCATTTAGTGCGTTTACGCGATAACGAAGCCTGCCTAAGTGTTGAGTGATTAAATTAACTTACCTTTGATTGCAAATAATTTACGTCGATTTGTATAGTGATTGCATTTTGAAGCGCATTGACAATATTTAATTTGCTTGTGTGGTATTTTAATATGTGGAACGCTGAACTTTGAGACTCGAGAAGAGGCCGCGTTCGTTTCCGTGTTTGTAATTTTGTGCTAAATGAACCCGGAACATTGAATATTGAACTTTGAACGACTATTCGTTACTTGTGTCGTGTGTCACGTGTTTGATTACGATGAACGTTGAATTGGTTGACTTTGAAGTTAATTGTATGTACAATAAAGTTGATAGACTGAAATAGTGAAGTGACTTCAGACTTGAGTTCAGATAAAGTGAACTACCACTTTTGGAGAGAAGCAGCGCTGGATCTGCGGTCCGACTTCAACGATTAAGTCAGGTCACACATTGTACACACTACTACACACTACTTACATGCACCTCACTTATCACCAGACTGGTACCATGTGGTCAACCCTACCTACGGAGATCGGTAAGTCGTGCTTGCTTATTTGTCAGCCATTTTAGAACATTCATCCATAGGCATTTGGGCCCCGTCCTCTGTTGCCCGTCGAGGGACTACTATGGGCCTTAGCCCATCCGATTTGTGCCGTGGCAGCTAAGGGCGTGAACAATTGATTTGAATTGTTTGGCTAGCTTAGTTCCTAAGAGTATTAATTGTAAGTAATAACTTATAATCAATTTATAATAATTTTAATTCAATGCAAGCGTTTTTTGTTCCTTTTATGAAATCTTTGCTCTTCATTGCCCCCCCCCCCCCTCATCAAATTTTGATACAGGGCCCATCAAAGGCACGCTACGCCATTGATTGACAGGAACTTGATTGTCGACGGATTGTTGTTTTTTTAAATAGTAGAGGTGGCAAAGGAGCATGTGGCTCACCTGATGGTAAGTGACTACCGCCGCCCATGAACAACTGCAATACCAGGAGAATTGCAGATGCGTTGTAGGCTTTTTAAAAAGGAGTAGGTTCTTTTCTTGGGGATCCCTAAGTCGTATCGGTCTGGAAAAATCGCTGGTGGTAATCGATTCCACAAGGAAGTTGTGCGAGGAAGAAAACTTTTTCTAAATCGCACAGTGGTGGACCGCCAATCATCCAGATGGTATGGATGATATCGCAAGTTTTGTCGCAATGTGCGATGGTGAAATTGAGCGGCTGGAATTAGTTCGAACAATTCCTCAGAGCACTCCCCGTGATAGATGCGATAAAATACGCAAAGAGATGCAACATCTCTTCGCAGCGTTAGCTAATCGAGCCGATCGGAAAGGACTCGGTCGTCGACGATTGGAGCCGTCCTGCACTGGATGCGGTCAAGTGGAAGGAGCTGGCACTGGGGAACCCTAGTCCAGAGATGGGAACAGTATTCCATGTGAGGTCGAACCTGCGCCTTGTAAAGTTGCAGGTAGATATGAGTGCCGAAGGCCAATTTCACGGCGGCGGCGTGGCCTCAAAATTTCCTCGGCGGCGGCGGCGTCGCGGCGGCGAAGCGTGGTCCATAGATATTTTTTTAAAGAAAAAAAATCTTTAAAAAATCTTAATGGAAACTATTTTGTTGTTACCAAACACAGCTTTATATTTTTTAATAAAGCCCTGGGGAGCCTCAGCCCATAGATGGGAACAGTATACCACGTGAGGCCGAATCTGCGCCTTGTAAAATGGCAGGCGGAGTGCCGGCATGAAATACTGTCCCGCTCTGCTGAATGCGCCAAGCTTTTAAGATTCCAATTTGGCCTTCTCTTCGAAGTGAACACGAAATTGCACATTACTCGATATGTCGATGCCGAGGATTCCAATATTGGTTGAGGCAACAAGGGGAGTGCTTTGAAACTGAGGAAATGCTCCGATCTCCAAGACAGCTGGTGATCCAATTGTACAATTTCTCGGGAAAACCATAGGAGGGAGCTTCGATGGTCTTCGCAATATCCAAACTAAAGGCCAATGCATTTCCCTTGGACTCTACTACCTCCGCCCATCTATAAGTCAAGTAAAACAAAAGATCACCAATTGATCGATTCCAACGAAAACCGTATTGGCGGTCAATAATCAGCTGGTGGTCCTCAAGGTACCGCATGAGCTGGCAGTTTATAATGGATTCCATTATTTTGGAGAACAAGGAGGTGATGGCGATAGGTTTGTACTTAGACGGGTCTGAGCGGTCGCCTTGTTTAGGGATCGGGTGGACGAAAGCCGTCTTCCGTGAATTCTAGACTACGCCTAGGGAGTAGGAGTACCGGAAAGGACGCGTTAGAACCGGTGCCAACTCTGGATCACACGTCATCAGCCAAATTGGAGGGATTTTCAGGCCCACTCGACTTGTGAATGTCCAGAGTGTTTTTTGAACTGAGGGCTGTGTGAACTGCACATCCGGTATGGCGCACTCACACCACGGGATGGTCGGCGGTGTGCTCCCCCCATCATCGTAAGTCAAATTGGACGCAAAGAAAGAGCCGAGCAGATCGGCTTTCTCCTTTGCGGCATGAGCCAGTGAGTCGTCCTCCCTGTGCAGAGATTGAAGAGAATGCTGACAGAAGTTTCCTTGGACAGCCTTGGCGAGAGATGAGTATGCACGGGTTCTCGAAGGAAGGCGAACTAGTTTCTCGACAATTCTGTTGTGCGGTCTGACTTTGCCTTGGCAATGACTCTTTTGAAAGACCTGGAGGCGGAATTATAATTATTTTTAAGGGCGCTAGTGGTTACATCCCGGGACGTTGAATCGTCAGCCCAAGCCCGGTAGCACTCCTGCTTATAGCGTGATCCTATTTTACAGGAGCGACCAAATCATGGCTAAGATCTGCCTCCGATGGGCATCATAGAGGAAGGACTAAAAAGTTCCATAGCCTGAAGTACCACATCAGCGACAAAATTAGCAAAAACGTTGAGATCGTTCGGCAAGAACAAAACCCGCCCACAAGGGTAAGATGCAAAGAACGACCGCATCCTATACCAATCGGCGACCCACAGTGCCAAACACGGCGACAGCCTGCAGAATGCAACCGCGATGTTAGTGTGAATGTCATCACACTCCAGACTAGACAATGGTCCAAAGAGCCAAGAGGGGCGTCGGCGGAGACATGATATCTATCCGGATGAGAGGTCAGCAGAAGGTCCAACAGGAAAGGCGCATGATCATCCACATCTGTAATCCGCGTAAGCGAAGTAACCAGCTGTGTCAGACCATATGCCAAGGCAAAAACGTGTACAGATCTTCCCGCATGATCGATTAAACGTAAACCGAGCCATTTGGCGTGGTGGGCGTTACAATCACCGAGGATCACGATCTCTACGGATACGAATCTATAGCCATTTGGACGTGGTCGATGAGTCGGTCTGTTTCGGCATTACCGCTATGGGACCCTATAGAGGCACCCCGTAAACATGCGAATGACGACCATTCGCATGTTTAAGATTACTATTAAACATGTTTAAGCCTGCTCCTTGATGATATACAACCTGGCAACATGGTCGTTTGTCACCCTCACGGTGCGGTGGCCAGCGATTGGTTGCGTGGTTGGAGGGTAAGCGGACGTTTCGCAGTAGTCTGTTGTTAATTTCACAGCAAATATATACGTACGTCAGGTGATGAATGTATCGCATGACGTAATCGTTCGCTACGTAATTGGAGCGCGCTTGCGTCAGCAAGTAGTATAAATAGCAGTAGTTTCGGCTCGCCGCTCACTTAGCGGCCAGCCTCCGCGAAGTCTACTTCACCTGAAGATGCCTCGTGTAGAGGCGAAACACGTGTCGTATTTTCGAGAGTGGTGTGTCGTGCCTAGTGTGGTGGTGCTTTGGATGGTAGTGCTGAGATTGACGGCGAAGGGTATAGTGCGCACGATTGAGGGATGGTGGGAGGTCTCCTTAAAACTGGGCAGGACACATCATTTTCTTTCTTTCTTTACGCGGAATTAACCAAATTAGTTTATCGTTGGGTTGAAGTTAACAATATCAGCAACTTCGACTGTTGCACGTATGGGCCGGCTCCAGCCGGGGTGGTACCACGACCTCATAGAATATCGGCGTGAAGTGGAAGATCTGCTTCTGGGTTTCGTCTGGTGAGTGCAGGAGAACCAATCCCCCCGTCAACATGGTAGCGGAATTAAATGTACATGTAATACTACCCCAGGAGGGTACCAGCACCGCTAGTAATGGAAAATCCCTTGCTGTGCATCCACGACCAAGCTACTTCACTCCTAACTCCTCGGGGCAAGCTGAGCAACAAGGCCAAGGCGAACTCTACCACGTGACTTTCTGCAACATCAGGGGACTTCACTCGAACCTAAACGCCGTCCACTACCATCTTGAGAAGGCGAAGCTGGCCATTGCTTTTTCTGACCGAGACGCAGGTGTTCTCTCCAGCTGATACTTAGTATCTCTCGTACCCGGGGTACAAATTGAGAGCACATCTGTTCTCGAAGCCTCGGCAGTCTTGAAGGACCTGTCCATATTTTGGCTACGCGTAGACAGCACATCATTTTCTTTCTTTCTTTACGCGGAATTAAGCATTATTAATTGATGGTCGGCGGTGTGTTCCCCCCGTCATTGAGAGTCAAGTTGGACGCAAAAGGAGAGGCTTAAAAGTGGGCTTTCTCTTTTGCGCCGTGGGCCAGTGAGTCGTCCTGCCTGTGCAAAGATGGTAGTGTTGCTCTTGTTTTATCGTTTAAATAATAGTTTAAAGTGGATTTTGATACAAAAATGTGATGAGATTTTGTGTATTAAGTGTCTGCGCATGTGTACTATTAGAGAAAACGACGAATTAAGTGCTTCGATGTTAATATTAAACCGCAATTTAAAAAAGTTAATATTAAATTTTGACCGCTTAGGTGCCTTATGAATTTGACTGGCTTTCATCATCGACTGTCCGCTGGGTGGAGCTGTCGTCAAAATCTTCAAAAACCTTCGCAATGTGACGCATCAGTTTATTGTGAAGATAAAATATATAAAATCGAAAATCCCAAATAAAAAGAAGGTATGGCTTTAAAAGACAAGCATCCAAATTTATATAAAAAACGAATATAGGTCTTAGAGATATAGGTAGTCTGTGATTTATTAATTTAAAATCATAATGCCTATCTATGGACGGGACACTACCTGGTACCCAGCATTGCCAACATGTGAGGAATTCCCCAAATTGCGGGGAATTTAAAGTTGGATGGGGATTCATCGTGGATTGGTATTATGCGACGAAAATGCGGGGATTTTTAAAATCGATAGCCCGGATCAAGTCAGAACCTTTTGTCAAGAAATGTTAATACTTATGTTAAAAATTTTGGAATGACTCCGTTGTTATAATTATCTTCATTTTACTTCTAACTTTTTGTATCATTTAATACATACATACATACATATAATCACGCCTCTTTCCCGTAGGGGTAGGCAGAGACCACTTCTTTCCACTTGCTACGATCTTTACATACTTGTTTCGCTTCGTCCACTTTCATTATTCCCTTCATACATGCTCTACGGTTTAGGGTACTCTTTATTATTTATCATTTAATCATTTAATGTTTTTCATTTTTTAATTTTTTTATTTTAAATCAGAGAAACGCATGGCAACAAGGGAAGGAATTAAAAATACTCCATGGAGTAAATGCTTATTACAATAATTTAAAACTTAAAATTTTGTACAGCCGACTTCAATATAAGTTATTAAGAATAACTCAAAAACTATTGGTCTGACCTTGATCAAATTCCACCCGAGATCAAGACCACACGAGAAGCTATCAGCTTTAAAATAAAAAAGAATCATCGAAATCGGTTCACCCAGTAAAAAGTTATGAGGTAACATACATAAAAAAACATACAGTCGAATTGAGTACCGTCTCCTTTTTGGAAGTCGGCAGAAAATATGGAGTGTGCAAAAAAATTTTTGGTAAAAAAAGGTTAGTTAAAAAATAAATCTTATTTTTGTCCTTAAATGGAGAATGAGGGCTAATAATCTTCCACTCACCAGATGTCGCTACTAGCGACTGAGGTAAAGTTTTTTGTTACACAGTGTCATTTAATTGAGAAATTAGTTTTAAATAATAGTTTATCATTGTCTTGAGTATTATATTAATATATAACACAATGCGTCAGTGGTTTGATTTTTAATTTTTTGCACATTATAACTCTTTTTTTTTTAAGTCGTCTTTTAGTTATATTTATAGTTTGGTTTATTCATTTCTAATGTAATTAATATAAAATATAACTAATAATACAGAAAGAAACCTTAAAGATTACATTTTCCTAAGAAATTATCGTCCCCGCTATGAAATCTGTCAAATATTTTACCTCACTCGAAGGTGGCGCCGCCCTGGTGGCAGAAAAAGTCGTGGATGCCCTCATTTGCTTTTCGGGGACTTTTACAAATTGGTGTTGGCAGCGTTGCCGGTCCCGCTCCCGCTCCCGTACCCACACAAACACTAACGGCACAAATTTTAGTTGTATTACCTACTCTTTTGCGTCTTTGGTCGTAGTTGCTCGAGTCCCTAGGTTTGAGAATTTCAAATTTCAGTAGTTTAGAAAGCTGTTGCTGCTGTTGTAGAATCCGCTAGTCTATGAAGCTGATGAAAATATATCGAAATTTAAAAATGTTTTTGTTCTTTGGACCTAAATGAGTTGGTAAGTTTTGCTACGAAATTAATATTTTGTACCCTTTTTATCATACATTATTGATAGCCTTCGCGCGCGAAGGTTTATCAATAATCCAAACTATATAATGGTAAGACAAAGTACTACGCACTTCACAGAGAGTAGGAGGTACCTATATACCGCAACCGCACTGCCTCTGCCTAGCTATTTTACAACGGGTAAGGTGCGATACTTTATTATACACTGTTGTAATACTGTACCACTGAAACTTTTGTTAATTAGACTTTAAATATGTAAAGAGTATATTATTATCACTGTTTTTAACTAGGTATCTTTAAACTTAAATTGTTATTGAGTACCGCCACATAGCCGCTATTTTGTCCAAAGTGAACATAACGTAGGTAGTCGTTGATATGCTAATCGCAATCAACTAATATAACTTCGTATCATTATATTGATTAGATTTCAATAACGGCGTATTTTGGTTATTTATATCTTTTGAACTTCACATTTTAGATTGCGAAGACAAGCAAAGAGGGATGAAGTTGATCTTGTCAAAGCATATTGCCTGGCCTATGCTAGCGACGCGAGCGCGCCTCATTTTAAAGTAAGTACAACAAAGCTTTTTATTAAAGTCAATGTACAAGAAAGGAGTACCATTTAGGTAGAGTAGATATTTACATCGTATAATGTCGATTGTGGACGCCTGAAAGGCAAAATTGTATGAGCGACCACCACGGACGATATTGGTAAACAATATACAATTTTAGCAAAAATTGCTACGTCGACTTGATTCAACTCGACTCTACTCAAATTCGATTAAAACTTTAATTCAAATTTTATATATACTTGGTTATTTCTACTTCCCATACTCACCATTTGGATCTGAAACTACTACGAAGACTTGACGCTTAAATGTTGCATAGTTTAAGCGCAATAACAATGAATCTGTATGCATTAGTTTGGTTCTTAAGCTCTTGCACGATGGCCTTTTTCCAAAAAACAGCTATTTTAATAAAATTTACCCTGTTGCTTATACATAGTAACTGAACTGGTGCTGATTAAATAATTTTGCTTTACCCACAAAAAGTTCACTTTGTATCAACATTAGTTTTTGGAAATATAAATTTTCTTTCTAATCTCAGGATTGACAACAGAAATGAAAAAAAAAAATTGGCACTTACATGTAAAAATTACTTCATTTTAACAATGTTTTAGTCAACTTCAAAAGCAGGAGGGGTTTATCATCCCATTGAATGTTTTTTGTATATTATACTTAATATTTTCATCAATTTTGAACCGATTTTGATATATATTTTATTTTAAATAGTTTTTCGATATCATTATTAAATATTTATCATTATATAATCCAGTCTTGGTTGTACTCAATATTTACTTTTTTATAAATGGAAAGATAGGTTGAAGTCTCGTTATTGATGGGTGTCGATTCATAATATGCCAAACTAGTCTTTGCAACTTGATCTTTTGATTGATATATTTTTATTTTATATAGGTTATACTTCAGGGGTGCTCCCATATAGATTTGAAGAATAAATTCCATTAATTAGGGGTCAGAATAGGGGATGAAGTTATATTGTAACGATGAGACGACATTGAGATTGTGATGTTGTGACCGTGTAGTGGTACTGCAAGAAAATCCACTATGCCCTATAGTCCCATGTGTAAAAGGCGACATAGTACACAGGAAATGGGCTGCAGTGTCTTCCTAATAACAGCTTTTCTTATGTGGTAGAGCTATGCTGCAGCTGTTATAATTGTAGCACGAATATATATATTACTGTTATAATTGTAGCACGAATGGGTCGGCTTGACCATGGAAGGACCACGCTCTCACAGAATACCAGCGTTAAATAGTAGCATAACACTGCTGTGTTTCGTATGGTGAGTGTAGAGAACTGGAGACCCTTTTTTACCTGGAAACGAGGCATTCCATTTTAGTCCTCACGGGTGGCAACGCATCTGCATTTTGATTCATAATCGAGGGTAGATGTAGATGTCTATGAGCCACAGCAACCACTTACCATCAGGTGGACTGTGTGCTTGTTTGTCACCCTAATTCTATAAAAAAAATGCTAAATAAAAATAAACTGGTTGCCAACCCGCTTGTCAAACACGGCTACTATGGAAAATATCTCCCTTATGAGGCAATCTACGAAGGAGGCCTATGTTCAGTAGTGGACTTAGATAGCTGTAATGAATGAATTAAACGAGATTGGGATATTTCTTAAATTACTTAAAAGATTAAAAAAATACTTTCATCCTTTCATCTATATATCGATACCTCCAATGAACACTACGCCAACTCAATTTTTACTCATTTTCAGGTTTTAATGTAAAATGAATCATTAAATTAATAATGTTATGCTCCCTAAATTTCGTAAAAAAAATTAAAGAAATAAAAAAGTTTTGAAAATTACATAACGCCAAGTAAATGTACTTTTGACAAACACGCGACATACACCACGACTACTCGTTTTAGCGCTGTTTATTCGGGATGCGCGGGCGCTAATCGCGCGACTATACGCCGCCAACTTGTACTAATCTTGAAAATGTATGTAAGTTGTAATGTATTGGTCGATTATATACATTGTATTATCAGCTTCCAATAAAGTCAAATGATAATGAAATGATATAAAAAAAGGTATGCAAAACTATGTTTTAAATATTTTTAGCACAAGTAAGGATTTTGTTTATACTGATTTACAAAAATGTAACGAATGTCAAGATTTGCATGCATTGTATTTTATTTTCAGAAAGTACTAAGGGAACCACATGGAAACACCAGTATTTATTATTACAGACGAAAGCTTAACGTATATAATTTTACTGTGTATGACAGCGCATAAAAAAGCATTTTGTTACATACATTGTGCGTGATAGAGCCATGCTGCAGCTATATTAGTAGTATAGTTGTAGCAAGAATGGGTCGGCTCCACCGGGGAAGGACCACGCTCTCACAGAATACCAGCTTAACACTGCTGTGTTTCGTATGGTGAGTGTAGAGAACCGGAGACCCTTTTTACTGGAAAAGAGGCATTCCATCTTAGTCCTCACGGTTGACAATGCATCTGCATTTTGATGCGCAGACGAGGACAAATGTAGACGTCTATGGGCCACGGCAACCGCTTACCATCAGGTGGACTGTGGCTCGTTTGTCACCCTATCCTATATAAAAAATATGGGACGAATAAATCGCAAAGAGAGGGGCAAATGTCTCTAGTTGTCTTTATGATTTCTTGACTAAACTAGCTTCAAAGAGAGTTACTGAAATATATTTATGGTCAGATAATTGCGGGGGACAAAACCGTAACCAGATAGCTAACCACAAGTACTTGTTAGCGGCAATTAATATGAAAATTAAAATTTATCATCGCTCCATGGTGAAGGAACATCCACAATACGAAGGCGATTTGGTGCATGCCCTGATCGAAAAATCAGCCAAAGGAAGGGAAATTTATTCGCCAGATGAATGGTATTCGTTAGTATGATGGGCAAAAGTAAATGATATGCCTTATAATGTCATAGAAGTAAATCAAAATATAATCTTAGATTTAAAAAAGGGTATTTAGAAAAAAAATTAACAAAAAGTGTTTGTAATGGGGGTAATAAGGGATGGGATAATAAGATTTCTTGGAATAAAGTCAAAGAGATCGGGGCATCTCCAGAAAATATAGGAATGTGACGTTATAAATACAGCTAAGGGGATGTAGAAAGTCAGCAGATACAATGTTTTAAACAATCGAGTAGGAAACAGTCACTCCAGAATCTTTGCCAGACAAAGGATATGCCCATTTATTGAAAATAAATAGGGTTAAATACAAAGATTTAGTTTATTTCCATGATGATAATGTCGTTCCGCAAAAATATCATAATTTTTATAATAATTTACCAGTGGCAGAGGTCGATCACGAAGTTGATGGAAGCGAAGAAGAGGATTGATGTCATCTGAAGGTCTTGCTTCCATATTTCATAATTATTTCAGTTTTTTTTTTAATTAGTACGTACATAGTTATGTGATGAAACATGTCACGTGTATACTATTTTATAAAAATGTTCATGTTAATTTTATTTGAATCTTGACTGTAATTGAGATTGTTCTAATTCTTTTGTATTAATTAAAAATATGAAAACTTGTTGAAAATAATATTTGTTAATTTAGTTCACAACACTTATTCTGATTCATCTCTATATTATTAAATAATTAAGTTTATACAGTTATTAGTATATAAGGTTAAAATTTTATATTTACTATTGAACTATAAAAACATTTTTTTTCATTTCCAACTTATGTATATTACCCTCTAGAAAAACAAAGTTTAATTAAAAATAATTTTGATAATTCAGTGTATTTGTAACATGTTATTATTATTGACAAATAATATTATTTTACTAATTTTGTAAATTTTAATATATAATATCGGAAAACCATTCGATTTTATTGATATCTTGTGTCTAACAAAACACTAACTTTTAACACTGGTCGTGTTATTCTACGCTATGTAAGTGTTAGTGGCATGTAACACGGTAGTTGATTTTATTACTTTCCCGATTACAAAACGCTAATTTTTTTAATTTACAAATAAGAGAACATTTTATCAAGGTATGTTATTCGAAACGCTAAAATAAGTCTATTATTGGATGTACTTTAAAATAAATACGTAATTATATCCTAGTGTGGGTTTAATTAAGATTTTTGTGTTCTCTCAAATTCCGAGATAATCTCCGCTAACTGTGACTTGGCGGAGTGTAACGGAATATCAAATGACATTTTTCCGTCTTAAACTCCGCTAACTAGAGCTAATTTTAAAATTTTCAAAATAATTTAAAATCCAATTATGCAGTTAGAAGCAAAATGAAATTATTTATTTATCCTGAAAATATCATTAATATAGGTGTGATAATAAAAAAATTATGAATGTTTTTTCTTTAAACGCTTCTCCTGTAAACCTATAATATCCTAGTTGGCGTAGTGTAAATTGGAGGTATCGATATATGGACTTCAAATACACTACACAGTATAAAATAATTTCACATTATGAATTTGTAATATAATTTATTTGTTATAATTGTACCACTACTGCTTCCCTGTGGTGCTATTAAGGCACCAGAATGTCTTTTTATTCCTTGTAATTGTTTATAATGTTTTTAATTTTTATTAATTGTGCCGGACGGGCGTAACTCTCCGGAGTAAATGTTGTAGAAGATACTCCGCGAGTCGCTCACGTTCTACACCTGTAGGTTCCGTTGGATACTTTCACTGCCGTCTCTGCAGTTGCTGCGGATAAACTGTGGACTGAGGTTCAAAATTGAAATGCACGATTATAAATTTAAATAGCAAGGGAGTGGCCAGCGGTTCGACTAATTAATTTGTCGCGAAACTTTACAACTATTATTTATTTATCACTATTATTCCAAAACGGTTGGTCAACTACGGTTGTTCACTATATATTTTAAAATATTTAATTTAAATGAGCGGTAGTATAAAATATCTGTCCGGAGTAGCTGGTTTTTCTGACACTATTGACTAGCAGCTATTAATCAACTAAAACTAGTTGAATTTAACACTTGTGTAACTGCGAATATCAGTTATCACTTTTTCCGTCTAGCTAACACTTTTCACTATATGTAACTGCGAATTTTCAGTTACCACTTTATTTAGCTAGCTAACACTTTTTCACTATATGCCGCACCGAATTTTCAGTTGCCACTTTTTTCGGCTAGCTAACACTTTCACTATTCACTATATATTTCTGCTAGTCACTGCAACTACTACCGGATACTATATACTACTGCTGGGCACTGGTAGTTCTTCCTACTACCGCTGGATGCCACTGGTAGTTCTTCCTACTACAACGTTACTGGGTTTCGCCCCCATAAGGTAGACTTCGGCTATACTCTATAGTGAGCCGCTTGCCATTTCCCGTTTTGCCTCTTTATTTTGAAACATTTTCACTATGTAAATGGCACAAATTGCAATATTTTCTATATAAAATTAAATCTTACGCTAATATGCTAAACATCATTAAATCGGCATTTTAGTCCTTTATCAGTATATGATAAAGGATATTCAATATATTTACATTCAAAAAAGTTATTCAACGAAATGTCCTAAACTTTTATAATAAATGGACATATTAATTCTTTAATTTTCATATAATTATTAAATGCGTTTAATTGTACGAAATATTTCTTTACTATCATAATCTATACAACATATGCTAACTAAATGTCATATTTACAACTCTTTTAGAACATAAAAATATTCTCATTATTTTTTGGTACAAACTATTACGCAGTTAATTTAAATTTCCAGAAAGTTCTACGACACGGCGCGCTGTGATTGGTCGGTTTTTCTTAAACAAAATAAAGTTGTTTATATTAACTATTATTGAAACGACCTTCTATACAAACATATTAAGAGTTGTAAATACATGGTAAAAACTATATTAACACATTATTTGACTGATTTTGTCCGTATTTTCACTTTTTAAACAAATTAATATTCTTTAATCACTTTTTGCTTAAAGTCATTTTAGGCCGTCTCGAACATCTCTCCCGCCGTGCAGCGTCGCGAAGACTCGTCGCAGCGGCGCTGCATAAATTTCGGTGAGAGACGTGGCTTCTACTTTGGCAGCGGCACGAGTTTCCTGGTTGGCCTCTTGATTAGTCCGTTTGCGGTGCGTACCTCCACAGTGCGGATCTGTCCGTCCGCAGCGGGGTAGATTTTTCAATCCTTCCTCGTGGCCAGGTGTTACGAGGTAACTGGCTGTCAGCTATGAGGACTGGATCGCCCAACTGGAGATCGGGGCCTTGACCATGGGCCTCCCGCCGGTTTTGAAGTTCCGGCAGATATTCTTTGACCCAACGCTGCCAGAACATGTCAGCGAGTATCTGGGAGCGTCGCCAGTGTTTTTTGCTATTCGCATCGTTTTTATTAAAAACGCCAGGTGTTGGCAGTCTCGCAGATCCTCGCAATAGGAAGTGATTTGGAGTGATGGACTCGTTGTCGTTGCTGTCTACTGAGATGTGAGTCAATGGTCTGCTGTTTACTGTGTACTCCACCTCGCAGAGCAGCGTGGTTAAAACATCTTCATGCGGATGTCTCTCATGAAGGACGGTGTATAGTGCCGTCTTCACGCATCGAACAAGACGTTCCCACACCCCTCCCATGAAAGGCGCGGAGGGGGTTATAAAACGCCACACTATGCCTCGTCGGCTGGCTTCTTCTCGAAAAGCCTCTCGAAGCTCCTTTTCGGCACCGTGCATATTGGTGCCGTTGTCGGAATAAATCTCGGTGGGACACCCTCGGCGCGCTGCAAATCTTCTTAATGCCAGTATGGCGGAGTCTGCGCTGAGATCTGCCACAATTTTCAAGTGGACAGCTCTGGATGTGAGGCAGGTGAAGAGAGCCACGTATCTCTTCTGATGTTGACGTCCCACTGTGACGGAGAGTGGCCCAAAATAATCCAGACCGGTGAACGTGAACGGTCTCTGGTGATGAGCGAGACGTGTGCTGGGATGATCACCGGTGGCTGGCACGGATGGTTGTACCTTTCTAATGCGGCACTGAACGCATTGGCTCACTATTCTTTTCGTGGTGGGTCTTAGTCGGATTACCCAGTAGTGCTGTCGAACCTCGTTGATGGTAGGTTCGGTTCCACAATGATGCAGGCTACGATGTGTCCAATCGATATACAATTGGGTGATGTGATGATCACCATCCAATATAGCTGGCCCTTTCATATCTTTCGAGACTCCTTTTACAGCGGCTATGCCACTTCGTAGCGCGATGATCCCGTCTTTCAGTTGTATTTGAAGCGGTCGTAGGCGGCTATCATGGGCGACCTTTTTATCGTTACGGAGATCGGCTATCTCTTGTGTGAAGGAGTCTTCCTGGATGACATGTATCAGGAGCTTTTCGGCCTTTTTTATGTATTCGGCCTCGAGAGTGATGTATCTGTTTACATCTTTATTTTTCACCTGACTGGGAGGCTGCGCGAGACGTCGCGGATTACCTTTCGATCTCCTCCAGTCGGGATCTTCCTCTTTATTTCTTTTGGTCCTTTTGTAAAAGGTCCTGTCTGTTGTTTTGCGGCAGAGTGTTATGAATTGAAGCACTCTGACCGTAGCTCGCACTAAGCGTTCCCATTTTGAAAATTTTGTCGGATCGGGAATGGCTTCTCTGTATAGCGGAGCTCTATACCTTTCTGTGATGGTGAGGGATCTTTCTTCCCCAGTAGGTTCGGATGATGTGGGTCTTTCGGTCGGCCATGCTGACGGTTCTTTGTAGAGAAACGATGGGCCGTTGTACCACTCATGGTTAGAGTCGAAGTTAGGTGGTACGTCCCTTGTAGCGGCGTCAGCTATATTCAATTTTGTAGGTACCCAGCGCCAGTCGTCCACTTTACTATGGTCCTCGATTGCTGCTATTCGATGTGCCACAAAAGGTTTGTAGCTCCTGGACCCCTTCTTTATCCAGGTGAGGACAGTTTTGCTGTCAGTCCAATAAGTGACAGCTTCGGGCTTTACGCGATGTTCCTGAATGACAGCAGCAGCTACGCGACTTCCCATCACGGCGGCTTGTAACTCGAGGCGAGGTATGGATGTTACCTTGAGCGGAGCTACCTTCGCCTTGGCCATGACGAGGCTCACGTGTACTTGCCCATCGGGTGTCATTGCTCTCCAGTAGACTGCCGTTGCGTAGGCGCTCTCACTGGTATCGGTAAATACGTGCACTTGGAGGGAGCGTGCGTCGCTGTATCCCGGGTAGCATCTTGGTATGCTTACTGTTTTGAGTCGTTCCAGGTGTTGGATCCATGTGGACCAATGGTTACTCAGGTCTTCGTCCAACTGCTGGTCCCAGTCTGTTCCTCGTCTCCATGCTTCCTGCAGTATTTGTTTTGCTCGTATGGTAACTGGGGAGGCGAGGCCGAGCGGGTCATACAGCGACATCACTATTTTCAGCGCTTCCCTCTTTGTTGGTTTCTTCTGCAGCAAATTGATTGGAAGTCGAGCGAGCTTTAGATTGAAGCTCAGCTGATCGGTACTCGGTTTCCAGATTAAACCGAGTATTTTTTCTTCGGTTGCCTTGTTGCCCAGGTTGACTGACTCAGTCGTTTCGTTGTCAGGTTCTAACTCTTTTATAATTTCTGGCGCATTGGAAACCCATTTCCTTAATGTGAAGTGCGCGTTTGTGTGTATATCGCGTACTTCCTTCGATATTCGCATCGCATCTTCCAGGGACTGGAAACTGTCAAGATAATCATCCATGTAATGGTTTTGGATGATAGCTTCTACGGCTTCTGGATATTTTTCTATGTGCCTTTTAGCGTTCCAGTTTTTTGCGAATATGGCTGTGCAGGGTGAACTAGCTGCACCGAAAATGATCGACGTCATTCTGTATTCTTGTGGAGCCTCATCGCGTCGATCTCCTCTCCAGAGATATCTCAAGGCATCCCTGTCTTCGGGTCTCACTTTAATTTGCATGAACATTTCGGCTATGTCCGCGGAGACAGCAATATTGTGGCGGCGAAAGCGCATCATGACCCCTGGTAACGATTGTAGTAGGTCTGGACCCGTGAGCAGGAAATCATTCAATGCCATTCCTTTTGTTTTGGCTGCGGCATCGTGTACTATGCGAAACTTTTCTGGTTTCATTGGGTTATGAACATCGAAATGGGGTAGGTATCATGTCTTTCCTGGTGTACTATTTTTTGGTGCTATTTCGGCGTATCCCTTTTGTATTAGGGAATTCATGTGTTCACTATACTTTTGCTTTAGATCTTCGTTTCGATCAAATTTTTTCTCGATGGAAACGAGCCTTTTTATTACCGTTTCATAATTACCAGGCATTTCGACATCTTTCTTTTTCCAGAGAAGCGCTGTTTCTATGTGCCCGTCTTCCAACTGACGGGTGCTGCTATTTAGTATTTCTTCAGCTTTCTTCTCTGGATCGGAATCTGGTCTTCTCGGATTGATTATTAGAGATTCCAGCGAGAAGTATTCGCGGAATTGGTCATTTATGTTCTCCTCGCTCGTATCCAGCTCATTGGCCGTGTGGACGCGCTGATGCGGGGCTTTAGTGTGTGCCCCGTGTAGCACCCATCCCAGTTCTGTGAGCGAGGCTATTGGCTGGTGCGGTGGACCTCTGCGAACTTGAGTGGCTATCAAGAGTCTCCAATTGTCTTGTCCTATTAGGATCCTGGGGTTGCCGGAGTCATATATCAATTGCTCCTTTAAGTCTTTTAAATGCTTACATTTTTCTATATCTGCTGCACACACAGTCTGTGGCCCCAAGTTTAGGCTGGCGACCGTGCGTGCTCTGAATGGCACCCTTTTTCTGTGGAGATTCTTCAGCGACACTTATTCTTCGGGAGTCCGGCGAATCGAGGGTAGTGTTCCCGATAGCGGTGATCTTAAAAGGGTCCAACCGCCCTGTAGCTCCGATTTGTTTGGCAATCTCTTCATCCATCAATGAGACTGTTGACCCGTCATCCAGCAGAGCGTGTGTGTTTATCGCTCCCGCCGGTCCAATTACTCGAACTGGAATTATTTTGAGGTAAGCTTGATGCTTTGACACAGCGAATGAATTTGCTACTGTTTCTTGAGGTTCTTTTAATGTGACCTCTGTCTTCTCCTTTTTATTATAGTGAAGAAGTCGATTGTGTGTCGCGGTCCATCCTTTTATTCCACACTTCGTGGTTTTACATCTGTGTGTCTGACTTCTATAACGTAGACACCGGAAACATAAATTCCTTTGTTTGGCGAGTTGCCATCTTTTGTCGATATCTGCTTCTTTAAATTTATTGCAGTCGGATCCGTAATGACCTTCTTTTTCGCACACACTGCATTTCGGAGGCGGCTTAGTGGTAGCCGTGTGCGTTCTATGTACTGGACGACTGTTGTGCCCTCCGTTTATAATTTCAGGAAGCGCAAATGCACTGCAGAAGCGAGCTTGTTCGGTTATAAACTCGCTGAAAGAACCGAGGTCTGGTCTCGAGTCGTATTTTTCTGTATAAATTCTATACCACGGCGCACGTATAGAGTTTGGCAGTTTGTCTGTGAGGTGTCGTAGCAGCTCTGCGTTGACGAGGTAATGGTCTCGTTTGAGTGCTCGAAGAGTGACGACGCTTCCCCTCACTTTGCTCGCGAATGTACAGATGTCTCTGGGTGCTTCTGTACAGCGTGGCAATCCTCGTAACTTCTCGGTTTCGGCTTGCGCGATTGAATCTGGACGCCCAAATTGTAGCTCCAGTTCTCGCGTAATTTCAACTGGCTTAGCATGCCCGATGAGTTCTGAACTGACTGTTTCCAAGGCTCTTCCTTGTAGACTTCTTCGTAGTCTTGCAGTATTTTCGATATCATTGAAGTAGCCTCGGGTTGTTTCGTAAATGGCACGGAACGAAAGCCATTCGGTATGTGCTCCGCTAAAGCTCGGCATTGTCATTATAGCTTTTGACGCTGCGAATGTATGCGATGATGCACTCTCTGGTTTTGGTTTGTCAGCGAGTGCGGCTATAGCGGATGTGAGCTCCGATATGAATGGTCGGAGCACCCTGTCTTCATTGCTGACAGGTGCCTGGTTAGGCCTTTTTGTTATGGGATTCTTGGTTACATCTTCCGGATAGGGATCCTGGTAGGTGGGCTCTGATACAACTGGTAGGAGCCCCCTGTCTTCATCAACCTTGGAGTCCTGGCTAATCTTCTGAGGTATGGGACTCTTGGTTATATTTTCTGCATGGGATCCTGGTAGGCGAGCTTTGATACGACAGGTAGGAGCTCCCTGTCTTCATCAACCTTGGAATCCTTGTTTGTGAGCTTCATCGGCGGCTCACTGAGGTCGACAACCTCTGGGGGTGGCTTTGTGATGTTTTTATTAAGTGGGGCCTCCCCACCGGTGGTTGCGCCTTGAGTTGGCTTATGCTTGGCTACGGAATTTTCGAGCCAAGATCGGACGTACTCACTTTTGGAGTGACCATCTTCATCATAGTCGTCCGATTCATCATCTTCAGCCATCTGTAATGAGATCTGTGCGAGTTCCAATTTGATTCTCAACACTTCCTCACGAGCCTTCAAAACTTTTTTATTGGGCCGAATGGTCTTCTTTGACCTTGTACTTCTGTCGGCGTGGCCCCTCGGTGGCTCTTCGGCGCGGGAGTATACCCGGACTGTTGGCGGTGATGCACAGCGAATGTCATCGTTGCCTTCTATTTGTTCCCTCTGCTTCGGTGTACCGGCTTTTACGGCGGCTGGCACAGGCAGGAGTACCCCCCCATTGCGGGGGCAAGCTATTTGTTGCCTCTGCTTCGGTGTACCGGCTTTTACGGCGGCTGGCACAGGCAGGAGTACCCCCCATCGCGGGGGCAAGCTGGCGCCTCAGCGCCTTCTGTTGTGGATGGTGACCGTGGTGGCATCTGGTGGCGGACGGCGTTGGTATTGTCCAAGGGCCCTTCATCCAGACCGACAGTCCACGCCATGGCTCCCCTTCCTTGCGAACGAGTGATCGGCATCTTGATTCTGAAAATTCAGCAACTTTAATACGGTAGTGACTATGTACCCGGTTCCGAAATACTAACGGATTGACGAATCCCGTTCGAATGACCAGCGAATGTGGTCCGGCTTGAAGTGTAGACGGATGATTCGGCTCAAAGGACCATAAAATAGTCCGGTCGGCAGTACAGGCGGATGAATCCGGCTCGAAGGACCATAAAATGTGCCGGTAAATTTAAATAGCAAGGGAGTGGCCAGCGGTTAGACTGATTAATTAGTCGCGAAATTTTACAACTATTATTTATTGACCATGATTGTTGAACACGGTTGTTCAACTACGGTTGTTCACTATAGGTTGGTCACTATATATTTCAAAATATTTAATTTAAATGAGCGGTAGTATAAAATATCTATCGGTAGTAGCTGGTTTTTCTGACACTACTGACTAGCAGCTATTAATCAACTAAAACGAGTTGAATTTATCGCTTGTGTAACTGCGAATATCAGTTACCACTTTTTCCGTCTAGCTAACACTTTTCACTATATGTAACTGCGAATTTTCAGTTACCACTTTTTTCGGCTAGCTAACACTTTCTCACTATATGCAACACCAAATTTTAGTTGCCACTTTTTTCGGCTAGCTAACACTTTTTCACTATATGCAACACCGAATTTTCAGTTGCCACTTTTTTCGGCTAGCTAACACTTTTTATTATTCACTATACTATATATTTCTGCTAGTCACTGCAACTACTGCCGGATACTACTGCTGGGTACTGGTTGTTCTTCCTACTACCGCTGGATGCTACTGGTAGCTTTTCCTACTACAACGTTACTTACTTATCCTGTCTTCCGCATATATGCATGATGCATATTGCAGGTCTCGGGCCTCGGGGCTGACCCCATTACCCGGAATCTCCTCGCGGTGCATTACTATGCACCGGTCGTGGGAGCCGTTATGGCATTGTCGGGTAGAAGCAGCGACACGGGTTTGATTCCCCGGTCGCTGTGAGTTGGTAATCCGGTTTTGTCAATGATAAGTATGGCTGGCGGCTAATGCGGCCAGGCGTCTGGGTTGGCCTATCTGCGGCATTGAGGGTTGTTACTCGACTCTCTAATCTCTATAGAGAGGAGTTCTCTTGGTAGAGGTCGCCCGTCCGGTGGCCGAGCGTGTAGAGGAGCGAAATTTTGCAGATGTTCGTGTGGCCCGTTATCAGCGCGGTCAAACATACCTTTAAGTTGGCCGCGATGACGTCATTCCGGACGTAGCGACCTGCACCGACGATGGTCCGTAGGGATAGATTCTGCTGAACCTGCAGCCGCTGCCTCTGCCGTTCGCTCAGGAGTGCGTACCAGGCCGGCGCGGCGTAGGTGATCTTGGTCCTTATGTACAGTTTATAGATATTGAGCTTCGTCTTCAGCGGCAGCTTGGATGCCAGGACTGGACGGAGCATCGCCCGCGCACATCTGGCATTGCGGACGACGATGTCGACGTGCGCGGTCATGCGCAACATCCTGTCGATCCGGCATCCAAGGTAGGTCACGGCCTTCTCGTACGCTATCTCCTGGCCTCTGAGCGTCAACGGGGGCGGGAGGTTCCGGTAGCGGCGGGTGAGGAGGGCGGCCGTTTCCCCAACATTCACAGCCATCCTCCACTCATCCAGCCACGGTGGCAGCAGGTCCAGCAGTCGCTGCATCTTGGCGACGGCGAGATGGGGGCTTCTGGACGAGGTGAAGTAGGCGCTATCGTCCGCATATAGCGCCAGCTCTACGTCGTCCTCCCATTCTCGTAGGTGTCCTTCCAATGTAGGGATATCATTAGTATAAGCCGCGTACAGGATCGGCGAAAGACAGCTGCCCTGTGGTACGCCAGCTCTTATGGGTTTTACTGCGGATTCAGCGTCTTCGACACAGACGTAGAAGCTCCGGTCGGCTAGAAACGACGCCACTAGCCGCAGCATAGCCGGAGGGACACTCGTCTGTTGTTTCGTCTTATAGAGTAAACCAGAGTGCCACACCCTGTCGAACGCCTTCTCGATATCGAGGAAGATGCCCAACGATGTGCGTTCTCGGTTGTACTCCGCCGCCAAGTAGTGCAGCACTCTGGTCAGCTGTGTTGCTGTGGAGTGTCCACTCCTAAATCCATGTTGATCCGCCCTCAGTTGGATACACGGGCGGACTCTTCTCAGGGTGATCCTTTCAAATAATTTGGCTATGTGCGGTAGCAGCGTTATAGGTCTGTAACTAGCTGCTCTACGCCTGTCCTTCCCGGGTTTAGGCAGAACTATGACCTTGCCTTTCTTCCAGTCCTCCGGGAAGTGTGAAGTCCGCAGTATGCCATTGTAGAGTCGTCCTAGCTCTACAATGGCTCTATGGGGCAGCTGTCGGAGTGCAGCGTTCGTAATCCGGTCGTGCCCCGGCGCCTTCCTCGGTTGCAGGCGGGCAATCGTCCTCCGCATTTCAGCGGGGGAGACAAACCAGTCTCTTGCAAGCGGTGGCGCGGGCGACGACAGGAACTCCCGTACGCGGCTCTCCTTTTGGGCATGAAGCTCCATGTACTCCGCACTTGCTGGGTTCGGCATAAATTGCTCCTCGAAGTGCTCGACTAGGATATCCGCTCTACCTTTGGCCTCGTAACAACGCCCACCTGCGCTGTTGGTCAGCGGGCAGACGGGGGGTCTGGTCTTAGTTAGCTGTCGGTTCAATTGATAGAGCGACGCTTCCTGGTCTTCAGCCATCCATATGCGCCGCTCCCAGGCCCTTCCTCTATAGGCCTGTATTGCAACCGACAGCTCATCCGTCAGTGCATTCAATTTGCTTTTTATACGTGGGCAGCGAGTACGTGCCCAGAGTTTTCTCAACGCTCGCTTGTGGTTGAGCTGCACACGTAGTTCTTGTGGTAGCTCTTCTCTCCGATGGGTTAGAGGGACGATCGTAGAGGCCGCGTTGAGGGCTTCTTGGATATTTCTTGTTATGTTAGCAGCAGCGGTCTCTACGTCGTCCGCCGAGGTGATCAGATTGCAAACTGGAGGCCTCGCTTGCAGGTATTGCTGGTAGAGCCTCCAGTTGATCTTGGTGGTAAACACTCTGGGCAACGTAGTCACCGCCTTGAGGCCAAGGGTTATCAGAATCGGGAGGTGCTGAGACATCAGGTCATACAGCACCTCTACCACTACCGGGTAGTTGACGTTCCTAGCGAGCACGATGTCCAACACATCCGGACTCTTCCTGTGGTCAGTAGGAACGTGCGTTGGTTCTTCGGGACCTAAAACGTCATAGTTATTATCTTCCGCATCCTGGTAGAGCTCACGACCCGGCGGGTTGATCAGTCTGGATCCCCACGCCGGGTGTTTTGCGTTTAGGTCCCCCCGAAAATGGTTGGTGCTGAGCCTTCCATGATCGTCCGGATGTCTGAGGAGTGAAATGGAGTCCCTGGCGGGCGGTATGCAGCGAAGATCCTCAGTTCCTCGCCCGCCGCCTCCATTTTTATGCCGATGGAGCGCGTCGTATGGTATGACGGTAATCCGAGCTCTAGGTGGACGATGTCCTTTCTCACTAGAACCGCCGTGCCTCTATAGGCGGTTCCTAGAGCGTTGACTTCGTCCCTCCTGTAAATGTGGTAGTTGGGCATCTTGAAGTGCATAGATGGCCTCAACTTTGTCTCCCCCAGCAAGATGACGTGTATGTCCTGTTGTTGGGCTGTAGTGCGGAGTTCATGGAGCTTATGCTGGATACCGTCCGGGTTCCAGTAAAGCAAGCGCAGGTTGGTGTCACTCGCCTCTGTAGTGCCGAGCCAGTAGTACGGTCAGCGCTCTCATCACTGCTGTAATAGGGTAGGGGCACTGATATCTGCCAGTACCTGGCTGCCGACCTCTATGGCGATGCCTACCAGCCTCATAATTGCGTCCGTGGTGGTGGTAGAGTCGGCGGTTGGTTGTCTCGAAGTGTTGTTGGCACTGGTCTCGGCTGGGCATAGGTGTCTCTCCTCAAGGTAGAGCGCGCTCTATGTGTAGAGCGGGCTCTATTTTCTGATAGAGCCCTTTCTGGCGCTCTACCTTCTGTGGTGGTCCTCTTGATTGCCTGCGCTTGCGAGGCTATCGTAACTGCTGGTGTCGGGGTAGAGGTAGCTGCCTGAGGAGGTGGCTGCACCTTCTTCTTCTTCCTCCCCCGCTTCTTCTTTTTAGGAGGCTGACGCTCTATGGCGTCGTTAGCGGGGGGCTGTAGAGTCGCCCCGGTGGTTGCATTTGCAGCTGGTTCCACCGTTCCTATAGGTACTTGTGGTGCGGGTGTGGGAGGGGGGGGGGCGGTTTGCCTCCCTCTCCCCCTAATAGTTGCCCATCCGTCTTCTTGGATTTCTACCCTGGGGCGACTCGCTGGGGTCCTCTGCGGTGCTTCCGGCAGTAGTCCCGGCAGAGTGATCCCCTGTTTCGTAGCAATCCTCCTCAGGACTGGGCAGCGTCGATCGTTCGCGGTGTGGTTCTTAGCGCAGTTTGCGCACGTAGGTGGTTCCTCTCTACCCCGTGGGCAATTGCTCGCTATGTGTTCCCCTGCACAGCGGACACATTTAACGGGCCTATGGCAATTGGCAGATGCGTGGCCAAAGGCCTGGCAGCGGTGGCACTGAGCCGGTCCCACTCTTCCTTGCCAGGCCTCTATGACTACTCCTTTCATGAAAAGGAGCTCGTCGTCTGCGTAGAGTTCATTTAGTTTCTCTATATTTAGGTGCTCCAGCTGTGCGTAGTAGAGGCACCCAGGTCTGCCTCTACGGGGTGGGATTGCTCTCACGTAGGTTACGGGGAATCCCTTTGCCCTGATAGCCTCAGTTATCTGGACGGTATCCGTGCCCACTGGCAGCCCCCGGATGCCCACTTTAGTGGGCTTCTCCTCCGTCGGGGTGTAGCAGTACCAGTACAGCGCTGGTACTTTCTCCGTGAGCTCGATAAGGTATTTCTGTACCGCCCGGAATTCTTCCGGGCTTTGTGGGGTGAATCTAACACCCTTCCCGAACGGACGGGCGTTAGGAGGGTGTCCCAATTTTTTGTTCAAAATCTCGAAGTGCCTCGTCCAGTCCGGGAGGCACTCGGCCACAATCGGTGGGTATCGCGCCTTCTCTTCCTCCTTCTGTGGTTGAGGGGTGTTGGCTGCCTGTGGTACTGCTGGCATCGCTGCCAGTTGGGCGTAGCTGGTCGTGGGCCTTTGACCATCATCATGTGGTAGGCCCGATGGGTTGGTGGAAGTCGACGGCTGTCCGGCGGTCGCTATGGTAGCGTATGATGTTGAGTCCCAACCGTGGGACTCCTCTCCTCCCTGCTCGAACTCGGTCGCGTCCATGCTCCTGCGGCCGGGTGAGGTGGGGGGGGGGGGGGTTGGCTTCGGTGGTGATGGCGACTTGGGCGGCGACTTGTGCGCCCTAATTGCTTCCTTCACGGTTGAGACTCTTTCATCATCTTCCGACTCCGCCGAGGACGATGACGATGATGGTGATCCGTATTGAGTTGGTGATTCGACGCACTGCCTTTTTTCAAAGAGCGATGCGTCGGTCTCCGGAGGGGTATGTCTGCGTGCCGATTTCCTTGCCCGCTGCGGTATGGGCGTCGGTTCCAGCCCACTCGTGCTCTCAGACACGGTGGGCGTGAGCGCGGCGCTCGTCGCGGGATCCTCCTTGTTCGGCGAGGCTGGCTTTCGCATGGGGATCTGGCTGAAGGAGCTGACAATCCTTGATCTTTCCGGGTTCGACAGGTCCCTCACGAATAGTGGTCGATCTAAAACCCCAGGGCGGTCCGGAGGTTTCCTAACGCGCGGGGGTGGGGGGGGCTCCCCTCTCCCCTTGCCTGACATGGTTACAGCTGTTACGACTGTTTTGTATAGATGTGATTGCTAGTGCCTATCTAATGAGACCGTTCCTAACGTGGCAGGTGACGCAAGCGACGCGCGACGTTCGAAACGGACGGAAGCGAAGATGGGTGGCCGCAACACTTAGGCGCACTGCCTACCCCTTTCCTCACGAAAGGGTTGGGGGAAGTGCTAATGAGCACTCGCGTACGCGACTGGGCACAAAAGGCACGGAACGCACTTGAGTGCCAAGAATCTGCCTAAGGGCCGGTGACCTCGACACCTCTCGGAGTATGCGGACTCGACGATCGGTGGAGTATGTCGTACCGGCGGTTATTTGGGACCACTGTATAATCCGCAAATAACACACACTTAGGAGATCCTTGGACAACGTTACTGAGATTTGCCCCCATAAGGTAGACTTCGGCTATACTCTATAGTGAGCCGCTTGCCATTTTCCATTTGCCTCTTTATTTTTAAACATTTTCTCTATGTAAATGGCACAAATTGCAATATTTTCTATATAACACTAATTTTAATATTAACACGCTATACATTATTAAATAGGCATTTTGGTCCTTTATCAGTATATGATAAAGGATATTCAATATATTTACATTCAAAAAAGTTATTAAGCGAAATGTCCCAAACTTTTACAATAAATGGGCATATTAATTCTTTAATTTTCCTATAATTATTAAATGTGTTTAATTGTACAAATTATTTCTTTATTATCATATTCTACATACCATATGCTAACTAAATGTCATATTTACAACTCTTTTAGAATATAAAAATATTCTCATTATTTTCAGTACAAACTATTGCGCAGTTAAGTTTAATTTTCCAGAAAGTTCTACGATACCGCGCTGTGATTGGTCGATTTTTCTTAAATAATTAAAAGTTGTTTATACTAACTATTATCAAAAGGACATTCCATACAAATATATTAAGAGTTGTAAACATACTGTAAAACTATATTAACATACTATTAACTCGATTTTGTCCATAATTTTACTTTTTATACAAAATAATATTCTTTCATCACTTTGTTTCTTAAAGTCATTAGGCCGTCGCGAATATCTCTCCCGCCGTGCAGCGTCGCGAAGATCTCGTCGCAGCGGCGCTGCATAAATTTCGGTGAGCGACGTTGCTTTTACTTCGGCAGCGGCACGAGTTTCCTGGTTGGCCTCTTGATTAGGCCGTTTGCGGTGCGTACCTCCACAGTGCGGATCTGTCCGTCCGCACCGGGGTAGATGGTTTCAATCCTTCCTCGTGGCCAGGTGTTACGAGGTAACTGGCCGTCAGCTATGAGGACTGGATCGCCCACCTGGAGATCGGGGCCTCGACCATGGGCCTCCCGCCGGTTTTGAAGTTCCGGCAGATATTCTCGAACCCAACGCTGCCAGAACATGTCAGCGAGTATCTGAGAGCGTCGCCAATGTCTTTTGCTATTTACATCTTTTTCATCAAATACTCCAGGTGTCGGCAGTCTCGCAGATTCTCCAGGAAGTGATTTGGAGTGATGGACTCGTTGTCGTTGCTGTCTACTGAGATGTGAGTCAATGGTCTGCTATTTACTGTGTACTCCACCTCGCAGAGCAGCGTGGTTAAGACCTCTTCATGAGGATGTCTCTCATGAAGGACGGTGTATAGTGCCGTCTTCACGCATCGAACAAGACGTTCCCACACCCCTCCCATGAAAGGCGCGAAGGGTGTTATGAAACGCCACACTATGCCTCGTAGGCTGGCTTCTTCTTGAAAAGCCTCTCGAAGTTCCTTGTCTGCGCCGTGCATTTTGGTGCCGTTGTCGGACTCGCTCATCACCAGAGACCGTTCAGTCTCTGGTGATGAGCGAGACGTGTGCTGGGATGATCACCGGTGGCTGGTACGGATGGTTGTGCCTTTCTGATGCGGCACTGTACACATTGGCTCACTATTCTTTCGTGGTGGGTCTTAGTCGGATTACCCAGTAGTGCTATCGAACCTCGTTGATGGTAGGTTCGGTTCCGCAATGATGCAGGCTACGATGTGTCCAATCGATATATAGTTGGGTGATGTAATGATCACCATCCAATATAGCTGGCCCTTTCATATCTTCCGAGACTCCCTTTACGGCGGCTATGCGACTTCGTAGCGCGATGATCCCGTCTTTCAGTTGTATTTGAAGCGGTCGTAAGCGGCTATCATGGGCGACCTTTTTATTGTTACGGAGATCGGCTATCTCTTGTGTGAAGGAGTCTTTTTGGATGATATGTATCAGGAGCTTTTCGGCCTCTCTGATGAATTCGGCCTCGAGTGTGATGTACTTGTTTTCATCTCTTTTTTCCCTCGACTGGGAGGCTGCACGAGACGTCGCGGATTATATTTCGATTTCCTCCAGTCGGGATCTTCCTCTTTGCTTCTTTTGGTCCTTTTGTAAAAGGTCCTGTCTGTTTGTTTTGCGGCAGAGTGTTATAAATTGAAGCACTCTGGCCGTAGCTCGCACTAAGCGTTCCCATTTTGAAAGCTTTGTCGGATCGGGAATGGCTTCTCTGTATAGCGGAGCTCTATACTTTTCTGTAATGGTGAGGGATCTTTCTTCACCAGTAGGTTCGGATGACGTGGGTCTTTCGGTCGGCCATGCTGACGGTTCTTTATAAAGAAACGATGGGCCGTTGTACCACTCATGGTTGGAGTCGAAGTTAGGTGGTACGTCCCTCGTAGTGGTGTCAGCTATGTTTAATTTTGTAGGTACCCAGCGCCAGTCGTCCACTTTACTATGGTCCTCGATTGCTGCTATTCGATGTGCCACGAAAGGTTTGTAGCTCCTGGACCCCTTCTTTATCCAGGTGAGGACAGTTTTGCTGTCAGTCCAATAAATGACAGCTTCGGGCTTTACGCGATGTTCCTGAAAGACGGCAGCAGCTACGCGACTTCCCATCACGGCGGCTTGTAACTCGAGGTGAGGTATGAATGTTACTTTGAGTGGAGCTACCTTCGCCTTGGCCATGACGAGGCTCACGTGTACTTGCCCATCGGGTGTCATTGATCTCCAGTAGACTGTCGTTGCGTAGGTGCTCTCACTGGCATCGGTAAACACGTGTACTTGGAGGGAACGTGCGTCGCTGAATCCCGGGTAGCATCTTGGTATGCTTACTGATTTGAGTCGTTCCAGGTGTTGGATCCATGCGGACCAATGGTTACTTAAGTCTTCGTCCAACTCCTGGTCCCAGTCTGTTCCTCGTCTCCATGCTTCCTGCAGTTTTTGCTTTGCTCGTATCGTAACTGGGGAGGCGAGGCCGAGCGGGTCATACAGCGACATCACTATTTTCAGCGCTTCCCTCTTTGTTGGTTTCTTCTGCAGCAAATTGATTGGAAGTCGAGCGAGCTTTAGATTGAAGCTCAGCTGATCAGTACTCGGTTTCCAGATTAAACCGAGTATTTTTTCTTCGGTTCCCTTATTGCCCAGGTCGACTGATTCAGTTGTTTCGTTGTCAGGTTCTAACTCTTTTATAATTTCTGGCGCATTGGAAACCCATTTCCTTAATGTGTAGTGCGCGTTTTTGTGTATATCGCGTACTTCCTTTGATATTCGCATCGCATCTTCCATGGACTGGAAACTGTCAAGATAGTCATCCATATAGTGGTTTTGGATGAGAGTGTCTACGGCTTCTGGATATTTGTCTATGTGCCTTTTGGCGTTCCAGTTCTTTGCGAATTTGGCTGTGCAGGGTGAACTAGCTGCACCGAAAATGATCGACGTCATTCTATATTCTTGTGGAGCCTCGTCGCGTCGATCTCCTCTCCAGAGATATCTCAAGGCATCTCTGTCTTCGGGTCTCACTTTAATTTGCATGAACATTTCGGCTATGTCCGCGGAGACAGCAATATTGTGGCGGCGAAAACGCATCATGACCCCTGGTAATGATTGCAGTAGGTCTGGACCCGTGAGCAGGAAGTCCACCCCTTTTGTTTTGGCTGCGGCATCGTGTACTATGCGAAACTTTTCTGGCTTCATTGGGTTATGGACATCGAAATGGGGTAGGTACCATGTCATTCCTGGTGTACTATTTTTTGGTGCTATTTCGGCGTATCCCTTTTGTACTAGGGAATTCATGTGTTCACTATACTTTTGTTTTAGATCTTCGTCTCGATCTAATTTCTTCTCGATAGAAACGAGCCTTTTTATTGCCGTTTCATAATTACCAGGCATTACGACATCTTTCTTTTTCCAGAGAAGCGCTGTTTCTATGTGCCCGTCTTCCAACTGACGGGTGCTGCTATTAAGTATATCTTCAGCTTTCTTCTCCGGATCGGAGTCTGGTCTTCTCGGATTGATTATGAGAGATTCCAGCGCGAAGTATTCGCGGAGTTGGTCATCTATGTTTTCCTCGCTCGTGTTCAGCTCATTGGCCGTGTGGACTCGCTGGTGCGGGGCTTTGGTGTGTGCCCCATGTAGCACCCATCCTAATTCTGTGAGCGAGGCGATTGGCTGGTGCGGTGGACCTCTGCGGATTTGAGTGACTATCAGAAGTCTCCAATTGTCCTGTCCTATTAGGATCCTTGGGTTGCCGGAGTTATATTATGTTAGTTGCTCCTTCAGGTCTTTTAAGTGCTTGCACTTTGCTATATCTGCTGCACACACAGTCTGTGGCCCCAAGTTTAGGCTGGCGACCGTGCGTGCTCTGAATGGCACCCTTTTTCTGTGGAGACTCTTCAGCGAAACTTTGATTCCTCGGGAGTCCGGCGAATCGAGGGTAGTGTTCCCGATAGCGATGATCTTAAAAGGGTCCAACCGCCCTGTAGCTCCGATTTGTTTGGCAATCTCTTCATCCATCAATGAGACTGTTGACTCGTCATCCAGCAGAGCGTGTGTGTTTATTGCTCCCGCCGGTCCAATTACTCGAACTGGAATTATTTATAGGTAAGCTTGATGCTTCGACACAGCGAATGAATTTGCTACTATTTCTTGAGGTTCTTTTAGTGTGACCTCTATCTTCTCCTTTTTATTATAGTGAAGAAGTCGACTGTGTGTCGCGGTGCATCCTTTTATTCCACACTTCGTGGTTTTACATCTGTGTGTCTGACTTCTATAACGTAGACACCGGAAACATAAATTTCTTTGTTTGGCGAGTTGCCATCTTTTGTCGATGTCCGCTTCTTTCAGGAGGCGCAAATGCACTGCAGAAGCGAGCTTGTTCGGTTATAAACTCGCCGAAGGAACCGAGGTCTGGTCTAGAGTCGTATTTTTCAGTGTAGATTCTATACCACTGCGCACGTATAGAGCTTGGCAGTTTGTCGGTGAGGTGTCGTAGCAGCTCTGCGTTGACGAGGTAATGGTCTCGTTTGAGTGCTCGAAGAGTGACGACGCTTCCCCTCACTTTGCTCGCGAATGTACAGATGTCTCTAGGTGCTTCTGTACAGCGTGTTAATCCTCGTAACTTCTCGGTTTCTGCTTGTGCGATTGAATCTGGACGCCCAAATTGTAGCTCCATTTCTCGCATAATCTCATCAAGCCATGCATGCCCGATGAGTTCTGAGCTGACTGTTTCCAAGGCTCTTCCTTGTAGACATCTTCGTAGTCTTGCAGTATTTTCTATATCATTGAAGTAGCCTCGGGTTGTTTCGTAAATGGCACGGAACGAAAGCCATTAGGTATGTGCTCCGCTAAAGCTCGGCAGTGTCATTATAGCTTTCGACGCTGCGAAAGTATGCGATGATGCACTCTCTGGTTTTGGTTTGTCAGCGAGTGCGGCTATAGCGGATGTGAGCTCCGATATAAATGGTCGGAGCACCCTGTCTTCATTGCTGACAGGTGCCTGGTTAATTCTTTTTGGTATGGGATTCTTGGTTACATCTTCCGGATAGGGATCCTGGTAGGTGAGCTCTGATACAACTGGTAGGAGCCCCCTGTCTTCATCAACCTTGGAGTCCTGGCTAATCTTCTGTGGTATGGGACTCTTAGGTATATTTTCTGGATAGGGATCCTGGTAGGTGAGCTCTGATACAACTGGTAGGAGCTCCCTGTCTTCATCAACCTTGGAATCCTGGTTTGTGAGCTTCTTCGGCGGCTCACTGAGGTCGACAACCTCCGGGGGTGGCTTTGTGACGGTTTTATTAAGTGGGGCCTCCCCACCGGTGGTTGCGCCTTGAGTTGGCTTTTGCATGGCTACGGAATTTTCGAGCCAAGATCGGACGTACTCACTTTTGGAGTGACCATCTTCATCGTAGACGTCCGATTCATCTTCTTCTTCAGCCATCTGTAATGAGATGTGTGCGAGTTCCAATTTGATTCTCAACACTTCTTCACGAGCCTTCAAAACTTTTTTATTGGGCCGAATGGTCTTCTTTGACCTCGTACTTCTGTCGGTGTGGCCCCTCGGTGGCTCTTCGGCGCGGGAGTATTCCCGGGCTGTTGGTGGTGATGCACAGCAAATGTCATCGTGTCCTTCTATTTGTTCTCTCTGCTTCGGTGTACCGGTTGTAGCGGTCGGCACGGGCAGGAGTACCCCCCCATCGCGGGGGCATGCTGGCGCTTCAGCGCCTTCTGTTGTGGACGGTGAGCGTGGTGGCATCTGGTGGCGGACGGCGTCGGTATTGTCCGACGGACCTCCTTCCCCTTCCTTGCGAACGAGTGATCGGCATCTTGATTCTGAAAATTCAGCAACTTTAATACGGTAGTGACTATGTACCCGGTTCCGAAATACAAACGAAATTCGAAAGACCAGCGAATGTGGTTCGGCTTGAAGTGTAAGACGGATGTAATCCGGCTCGAAGGACCAGCGTATGCTGGTCCGGCTTGAAGTGTAGACGGATGAATCCGGCCCGAAGGACCAGCGAATGCTGGTCCGGCCGGAAGTACAGGCGGATGAATCCGGCTCGAAGAACCAGCGAATGTGCCGGACGGGCGTAACTCTCCGGAGTAAATGTTGTCGAAGATACTCCGCGAGTTGCTCACGTCCTACACCTGTAGGTTCCGGTGGATACTTTCACTGCCGTCTCTGCGGGTGCTGCTGGAAAACTGTGGACTGAGGTTCAAAATTAAAATGCACGATTTATAAATTTAAATAGCAAGGGAGTGGCCAGCGGTTCGACTGATTAATTAGTCGCGAAATTTTACAACTATTATTTATTGACTACGATTTTTGAACACGATTGTTCAACTACGGTTGTTCACTAAAGGTGGGTCACTTATATGTTTCAAAATATTTAATTTAAATGAGCGGTAGTATAAAATATCTATCGGTAGTAGCTGGTTTTTCTGACACTACTGACTAGCAGCTATTAATCAACTAAAACTAGTTGAATTTATCGCTTGTGTAACTGCGAATATCAGTTACCACTTTTTCCGTCTAGCTAACACTTTTCACTATATGTAACTGTGAATTTTCAGTTACCACTTTTTTCGGCTAGCTAACACTTTCTCACTATATGCAACACCGAATTTTCAGTTGCCACTTTTTTCGGCTAGCTAACACTTTTTATTATTCACTATATATTTCTGCTAGTCACTGCAACTACTACCGGATACTACTGTTGGGCACTGGTTGTTCTTCCTACTACCGCTTGATGCTACTGGTAGCTTTTCCTACTACAACGTTACTGAGATTTACCCCATAAGGTAGACTTCGGCGATACTGTATAGTGAGCCGCTTGCCATTTTCCATTTGCCTCTTTATTTTTAAACATTTTCTCCATGTAAATGGCACAAATTGCAATATTTTCTATATAACACTAATTTTAATATTAACACGCTATACATTATTAAATAGGCATTTTGGTCCTTTATCAGTATATGATAAAGGATATTCAATATATTTACATTCAAAAAAGTTATTAAGCGAAATGTCCCAAACTTTTACAATAAATGGGCATATTAATTCTTTAATTTTCCTATAATTATGTGTTTAATTGTACAAATTATTTCTTTACTATCATATTCTACATACCATATGCTAACTAAATGTCATATTTACAACTCTTTTAGAACAAAAATATTCTCATTATTTTCAGTACAAACTATTGCGCAGTTAAGTTTAATTTTCCAGAAAGTTCTACGATACGGCGCGCTGTGATTGGTTGATTTTTCTTAAATAATTAAAAGTTGTTTATACTAACTATTATCAAAAGTACATTCTATACAAATATATTAAGAGTTGTAAACATACTGTAAAACTATATTAACATACTATTAACTCGATTTTGTCCATAATTTCACTTTTTATACAAAATAATATTCTTTTATCACTTTATTTCTTAAAGTCATTAGGCCGTCGCGAACAGTTGACTTAAAATACAGATAAGAAATTATATTTTCTCTTATCATTTATTATTTGCTGCGTTAATTAAATGCCTGCGTTGAGCTTAGCTTTTGCATGGTGGTTGATGCATTGAGCTTCACTCTACAAGACAGCTATTAAAACATTGACATGAACTATGTTGCTTGCAACTGGTAACTGAAACTGCTGAATGAATGTATGTTGCCTTACCTTAAAATAAAATTCAGTGTATCACTTAAAGTTTACTGTTGTATTTTTACATTATTATATTTTAATCCTTTATTAATTAAGAATTTTACTGAAAACTAAGAAATAAAAACTGTTTTTGGTACATTGGTGCAAATAATAATCCATTCTTTTAATCTCCAGTCATCCAGTTTTATCCAAGAAAGTAGTAAAATTATACAAAATCTTGGAATTCATTTCAGAGTTGTGTCATATGTTAGAATTTGTTCAATAAATAGATTAGGTTATTTTAATTACTTTACATGCAAATAGTCATTGATTTATGTTACACTAGATAAGTAACTGCCGCGCTAAAGCGTTGCCACTTCACATATGGCCAGGTTATATTCTCTTTGCATATGGCCACAGCAAAGAGTATAGTAACTGTCCTATGCAGGAAGGCCACAGCCACAGAACACTAATACCCTAAGGCGGGCAGCTAACGTCGGTTCAGTGTTCAATGTGACGCCGACCGAGTTGAGCCGAACGATTCACGACAAAAAAATGGGTAAATGCGTAGTGAAAGAATGCGATTCAAGGTCACAAAACATAATTAATCAAGCGGAATCACTTTCCCCACGTAAATTTTAGTTTGTTTTCATATTAACGTAAAAAACACAAAAAATAAAATAAAATATCGAGTGTTGCAATTTAGGTTCAATGTTGCCACTTTTCTGCCTTTGCAATTTTCCCATGTTACACTACTACCATTATATAATTTATGGAATAAGTTAACTTGTTAGCCCTGATTTTAAATATTTTGGAAATTGTAATAAAAACTATGTTTCAACCTTCATACAAAGGAATTACTTATTCTTATTTTAGAATATTCATGAATGATCTATTAATTATATTTTATTACCTATTTGATATTAATAATTTTGCCTTCGAAATATACTCTCATTAGTCCTAAGCATTTCCGGGATCAAGACAAACTAGTACCAAAAAGCGATGGCGACCGTGTTTATTTAAGCGGATTAGTACTACAGATTAACACCATTTAGTATTATCTTAAAAATTTGGTCATTACCACAGTTTTTGTAGCTAATGTCATGAGACAAAGACTTGCCGATGCTTTCACAATTCATGCATATTTCAAACTCAGATCTTCTGGGTTAAAAAACCCAAAATTGATTTTTTTACTTGATTTATTATTTGTTTGATTTATTAGTATAATAAAAGATACTTCGAAAAAAATATCTTTCATTTCATTAGTAAACAAAGATACATATTTAAAATAAAAACAAATAACTGCAGCTTAAAAAAAACTCCTTTTTATTGCTTACTTTGGCTAAAATTTCATATAGTAGGCAATACCAACCCGTCACTGCATGTTTGTGTGTCTTTATCTAATCTTAGCGACGGTATTGTTTTCGCGACTTGTGTAAGTGAGATAGATATATGTTTACTCGAAAAAGTTTAGTGGTTTCAAAGCTACGTCTTCGCGGTTAGATAGTGGTTTCACTTTTTTCGACGCGCGGTAATGTGGTTTGCTCCTCTAGTCTTCTATAATTCAATGCAAAGTGTCTAAATATAAATAGAATTAGGTAATGGACTATCAAGCGATTTATTTTCAACCGTCTTCAAAAAAAGGAGGAAGTTTTCAATTCAACTAGATTTTTGTGTGTTACCTCAGAAATTTTGTATAGGTGAACCGATTTTGATGATGCTTATTTGAAAGCTGGAGCTTCTCCTGTGATCCCATATAAATTTTATCGAGATATGACCTGTTGTTTTTGAGTTATCCTTACTAATGCGTATTTAAAAGACTGAGACTACATTGATGATGTTCTCATTTTATTTATATTGAAGTTGGTTATAGAACATTTTTTATTTTACCATTGTTTCATTTATATTTCTTAACAAGTGAAGTGACGAAAGAACTATAGTCTAGGTGATGTCCATGGTCTGCAACCATTTTCAAACAAAGAAAGCTACAGACCTACAGATGCACTCTCACTTATGTGGACTAAGATGCAATGCCTCTTGGCCTGTGACATTGCGCATATTGTTGCTTAGAGGCAGAAATAAATAAATTTAACCATCATAAATGGTCATGATGATTCAATTTAAAAAAGTTAACCAAATAAAAGAAATTGTAATTTGTTTTTTATTGTTTATCTGAAAGAAAGAGAACAATTATTGCATGCCTTAAGCGCGAAGCGCGCAGGTATGTTCTGCTAGGGCCTAAATATTAAGATTCCAACGTTTTGTCGCATGAAATCGTATCTAACAATCATATTATACATATAAATGATAAAAAACCATATTGTTTGAAAGATAAATTATTATTAAACTTATTAATATATTTTTTAAATCGATTAATTACTACTTTAACATAAAAATACTTTAGCATGGCGGCGTAAACACGATAACTTTTGAAAATATTAATTTTTCAACTCCATCTTTTTTTTAAACTCTTCATCTATCATGTGGGAAGCCATGATATGTATGTAAATGGCAGTTTAATTTTGTTTTGTTTAGTTATAATAAATTTTTTCGTCTAAGAAATGGCGAAATTTACGGTGGTTTGAGAGCGTTGTATTAATATATTTTACTAAATAGGCAGAGCCACGGCCATAGGCATGGGTAGTATCACTTTTACCCTATATCAAATCGTACCTATGTATTGGATATGAAAATCCAATTTTGTATCTATATATTTCAATATCTATATATTTGTTAATATCTTCGTTCTGAAAAGAAGTCAGTACTCACAATATCACATTTGTGATACGCGATTTATGAACAAATTTCCATATATTGATTTATAGATATATTGTATTATTTATGTAATATAAGTATTCTTAATGTATGTCATAATATAAAAGTAGGATTTATCCTGCGAGATAATGAAATAGAATATTAAATTTAATAGTGTCGTGTTTATGCCATCTAGCGTATAATGTACATACCACCTTGAGCGTTAATCAATTTTCGTTCGATAAAATCACTTATCGTATAGAATCTAGAAGGTGGCGCTTTTACAAAGTATTTTTACTCCTTTCCTCTAAATAATAATATTTTAAAAATATTTAATATTATTCTAATTTATTAACTTTAGGCTCTCCATGTTTAAAAATAAGGATTGCAACATTTATTTGCTATCGAATTAAACCTTTATATTTTATGCCACACTTGTGGTTATGATTAGTGGTTATATTTTACCCCTACGCCAAAGGAAATTATCCCATATCTAGAAAGCGGGTATAGTTTTTAGAATCGGTGAAATAAACTTTCCTTCATAATTTTCTCAGTTTTAATTTACGTACCAAATATAACATTCTATTAAATACACAATAAGATCTAAAATAGTTTATTTTGAAAACAGTGCAACACAATAAAGTAATAATAAAATTATACTACTTAGACTGGATATTGGAAATTATGTGTTCTGTAATAAATCGTATGTTACTACTAATAAGGATTAATATTAAAAATATTAAGTGTAAGCGTATCACTTTTTCGTTGTAAAGTAGTCGTAATATCTGTTTTAACTATATATTCTATCGCGCTCAAGGTTTGTTCGGTACCCGAATCAGTGTACCTCTATATTTTTAGATATTTTACGTTTCGGTTATGAGTAGATATTAGATATTCTGCGATGACTCATATCAACACCGTATCGTAAAATCGTAATATCTAATACATAGTTAGTTTGTCGTCGAATATATAGATGTTGGATATTGTACTGATATATAGATATTGTATCTATATACGATTTGTATCGCCCACTCCTACACTGCCACAGAGTACTTTATTTACTCCGGGCTCAAATGCCGTCGTGAGTGGTCGTTTGTTACAGCGGCTCGTGCAGAAAAATATCGATCGCCGTAGAAATACAAAATATTTCAAAAACCAAATTTGATACATACTTGACCAAGATAAGATATTATTATTATTTTTATAATCACAGATTATTATTACAATATTTTGTTTTGCTAAAAGCACGCAGGGTTTATATATAAATATACTTATACGTCTTGGACTTTATAGACCTGAAGGTGTGTCGGTATCTGCTACTGGAACTCCTCGACGAGTAGAACTAGATGTACCGAGTTTGGCCTCGCTTTGTTAGTTATGATGAGACCTTACCTCCGAACTTGATAGAGTGATTTGAAAGTGTACTTTGATGACTCCTACTGGAACTCCTCGATGAGAAGAAATAGATGTGCTGAGGTTGGGCTCGTTTTGTTAGTTATCATGAGATCTTACCTCCGGATTTTGATAGTGACTTGAAAGTGTACTTTGATGACTGCTACTGGAACTCCTAGATGAGGGGAACTAGATGTGCCGAGTTTGGCCTCGTTTTGTTAGTAATGATGAGACTTTACCTCCGGACTTGATAGAGTGACTTAAAAGTGTACTGTGATGACTGCTACTGGAAATATAGACCTGTAAAACTAGATGTGCCGAGTTTGGGCTCGTTTTGTTAGTTATGATGTGTGGATACTATCGATATCAGCTTATGCATGTACTTATTTCGGTTCTCGTGGCTTATCTGCGAGTTACGACCACTCAACATTCTTATTGGACTGTTTGTGTTCTGCATTACGTGATATTTACAACGACCCTGCATTCTACTGAACTCCTTGTTTTGTGTACCACGATTGTATTGTTGTTGGAAGTGTCAAGGCGATATTGAAATGCCCCACATACAATACTCTGCTCAGAAGTATGCAAATATGCATTTCATTTAAGGAAAGGGTGTAGGCGATGCCAAAGAGGCTGCGGTACTTTATCGGGAGAGATAGCCAAATGTGCGTCTTCCTGACTACTGCGTGTTTATTAGAGTACACATCGCCTTCTCAGAAGGAACAATGCCTGGATATGGTGTCGAATGTTTCGGCGAAGAAAGACCCCAGCGAAGTAAAAATGAAGACATTGTGCTCAACGCCATTGATGAAGATCATTTCATCTCAACTAGGGCAATAGCACGACGGGAAGGCATTAATAAGTCGGTATTTTAAAGAAACACAAATTTCTCCCTTACCACTTTACCCGTGTGCAAACTCTAGCCAAGGGACTATGCTGCAAGATTACATTTTTCTCGCCAAATCGTTGGCTCATTATTACAAGGTTCTGTGTTAATTTTAGAGATGTTAGTAGCCATAATGTCTATATGACGTTACATTATCATAATTTACGACGATATAATGCTTTCTAGGAACAAGAAATTGGATATCGACTTTTATGTTCTAAAATATTAGCGAAATGAAAATAACATTAAAAATATGCATTATTTATTTAAAATCAGAACTTAGGACTTTGTCCCTCCAAAATAAGTATGAGAAAAAGTTCATGTCAAAGTATTTAATTTTTTTAGTCTTATGAACTATTATGATGAATTTATGTTATCATGTCTCAGTAGCATGAAAATATTATACGTGAAATATCTTTATTATCATAAAAAGTATGCTTATTTTGCATTCCTTCGGGGTTTCTGAGGTCCCACATTAGCTACAGTGTTTGATTCTGCAGTGTGTGAACATTTAAAGCGCACTTCAAATTGTGACTTCGTAAATCGAAGCTCTGTTACTTAGGAAAAAGGAACTAGTGAATATTTTAGCATCGAACAGGCTTCTTGAAAATTAAAAAAGTCATTGCTACTCTAAGCTGTCTTAAAGCAAAGCCCATAATGCTATTGCGGTTCTGTGGAACACAACTATCACTCTATACTCCACGATACAGGAGAAAATCCTAGTGTGGGGGTAACGTTAAAGAAAAGAAAGAAATAATATGATTATGTGAAACGAGGGTTGTCAAGCAGAACCTGTTTAAAATTTTTGTTTACCCCATTCCCACTTCCCTGTGAGCCTGACAAACATTTCGTCGCTAACGCCCCAAAGGGGCGAACCGATTTTAAAATAATTACGGGAGAACAAGAAAACATTTATTATTCTCCTGTAATATCTATCCCCTTGCGGCGTAAGCGACGAATTTAAACATGTATTATAATTAAAATAACCGATATGGAATTTTTGTTCAATTATTATTACACCCCAACCACCTCATAGAAACACTTACAGATGTCCGAAGCAAAAAAGCTTAATATAACAAAAAAAATGTGTATTAAATCAAATATTATAATATGGAAGAATATTTTCTTTCTACTAAAATTGAATTACTTCATTTTATAGGTAAAGTAGTTTTATTGAACAAAAATTGATCGACTCTCAAAGCGGTCCATTAATCAGTAAGATATGAAATCGTGGCTTGTGACACTTATAAATCACTTTAATTTTCAATAACTTTTGTGGCCTATGTATAAAAATCGGCATATGGTATCGCGGACTTTTTTTTTAGATAGATGAAATCTCTATATTTTTTTAGAACATTGTATTTACGTATTGCCTTAGGCCCTAATGCTTGCTTGTTTATGCCCTAAGGATTAGGGGCTAGGGATGGGTAAAGGGAAAAAATATATAAAATATAAAAAATGTATCGATATATATCGCGTGATAAATATCGATATATCGTCATCATTTGAATGATGTAAAGATAAGGTCCAAAATTTTATTTACTGACGGTTGGACGACGAAAAAAACGATCCAATGTCCAAACCTATTAGGGGCATAAACACGCAAGCTACCTATAAGAGCGCGCGTATCGCTCATTGCACATTATGCAAGCGTAACCAGATGTTCTATAAATATTGATACCAGTACATAGAGAGGTAGAACAGTGATGCGTCAAGATTGTCTATGCGTAATTTTACTTAAGTTATTAATTTAATTATGTATTTTATATTAGTATATTATATTGTAAATATTAGGTAGGCGATAATTATAAGGAAATCCCTTACACGCACCGGACGGCCGGACGTCATCCTGCGAATACATCTGATACTAGACCCCACAGACTTAATAATTGTCGGACCGATCTAACGCTCAGTGGTTGCGTGGCAAACATTCGTTAGTAATTTGTTTTGTAAAAATGTCGGATGGCGAGCTCTCAATATGTTTTGTACTAGACTAAGACGCCGTACATTAGCAGAATTTCCGAGAGCGCACGCCTGTGTGATGAGCACGTAGTGTGGAGTGAGACTGACAACAATATAAACGAATTATTATTAGATTTAATTAGGGAGATGTAAAATTTACATACAAAAATATTATTGATAAATAGGATTGCTGGAACGAAATTTATGAATATATTCGCGCGAATATAGTATAGAATAAATCACTTCCTACTGTTTTAAGTCAATTAACAAACTGAAAGAAATTTAAATTTTGTTTTGAAAACTAAATTTAGTGTTTATAACACATATAAGAAAATTTTAATTCAGAATACTGAAAAGAAATGTGCTAGGATCAAATTGAGAATTAAACCATTTTCTGCCGACTTCCAAAAAGGAGACGGTACTCAATTCGAGTGTATGTTTTTTTTTATGTGTGTTGCCTCATAACTTTGTACTGGGCGAACCGATTTCGATGATTCTTTTTTTATATGAAAGCTGATAGTTCTCGTGTAGTCCCATATGAATTTGATCAAGGTCAGACCAATGGTTATTGAGTTATTCTTAAATAACCTATATTGAAGTCGGCTGTACAAAATTTTTAAATTTAAATTATTATATGACCAGTTAATAATTATTAATCGAGTACATAAAATAAAAAGGTACTCTATTCGTCGTGTATGTTCTTCGTGAATGTTGCCTTATTTTAAGGAAATGGTTGAACCAAATTAGACGATTCTTTTTATTAAATAGGACATTCTTCAGGGATAATCCCAATATAAGTATAAGGGATCTAAAATCGACTGTATTTATTAATTGACTGACTGATGTAAACTACCCCCTAGCGGACTGCTTAAAGAAAAGATGGTACTGTAGACTATACTGTATTAAACTATTTACAAATGCGGCTTTCACTAATTAACTATATACACAGAGGAGAGTCTTCAATGGAGTCTTGATTCTTCCTGATTCTCTTGAGGTTTCTTCTCTTGCTGTTGTCTTCAAGTGCCGCTTCCGAAATGAACACCTTACAGACCAAAACGCCCTTCTTATATGCCGCAAGAGAGCGTCTTAGCCTGTGAGTAGCGTCGCACGATGATGCCGCGCGCCTATTGGTTGCCGACATCGCGTGATCTGCTGCCGGAGTGCGGGGTGCGCGGGGCGTAACGGGGTACGACGGGGCGGCGGGTCCCTCGCTGTCCGCAACAATAAGTTTGAAAACAGGACATCAGTAGTTTATTGTAACTAATTAGACGACAATCTAGTTGTTTGTTTTTTGTGATATTCCTTTGATCAATCAAAAATATATTATAGATAAACTTTTAATAAAATGTAGAAACAGACTTCAAAGTAAAAAAAAATATAATAATTTCCACATAAAAGCAGAAGTCAGGACTTTAATTCTTCGATACAATTATTTTATTTCTTATTTTATGTTTCGGAGTCTGTTCGTTAATAATTTAAAATTAAAAATTTTGTACAGCCGACTTCAATATAAGCGACTTCAATACAGTTTATTTAAGAATAACTCAATAACCATTGGTCTGACCTTGATAAAATTCATATGGGACCACAAGAGAACTATCAGCTTTCATATAAAAAAAGAATCATCGAAATCGGTTTGCCCAGTACAAAGTCATGAGGTAACACACATAAAAAAAAAGCAAAAAAAAAACATACACTCGAATTGAGTACCGTCTCCTTTTTGGAAGTCGGCAGAAAAGTTAAAGTAATGCTTAAAAACAACAACGTGTCATATTTGCCTACAGTGTTGATGTGTTACTTTATTGAACAAGTAAAGTTTTTACACTGTGTCAACATAACGAAATATAGAGTTGTACAGTGTGATAGCTCTTACATAGAAATAATATTTTAAATCAATTATTAAGTTTTCTAGGTTTTTTTAAATAATGAAAAAAATAAGAACCTCATCATTCCAGGTTAGTTAATGTTCAGCCGCTTGTCTACGTCATGCAATCCAGAAAATGGGTCACCGATGCACCAAGAGAGATGCTGCTTCTGCTTGATGAGACGAGGGGCTGATGAACTGGCTTTTATTGTGAGTCATAATCTTAAAATTTCAACTTTAGAGGAGCGTCTCTGTCATGCTGAGAGGAAAGAAATCTTTTCATGTTACTCAGTAATCTTTTGTCACACAACCTTATGTTGAAAGCTTCAACGGAGGGATTAGATTATTGTCCACAGAGACTTGAAGTAGTTTTGTTTACGAAGACTGTTATAAGGTTAACACATGAACGCAGTTTTTAAAAAAAGCCGGCCAAGTGCGAGTCGGACAATATTGATGACAATCGTTACCACATAAAAGCATGAATTTGGGTCTGTAATTTTTCGATACACTTTATCTTAGCATGGACATCAGATGATATTATGTGGAGATTATTTTATTTCCTTAATTTTATAAATCGGGTTGTGCATCTTATTAAGGGTTTTTTAGATTATTGCTTAAGGTGGATGCTCCGATAACCCGCACATACATTTTTGTCAGGACATTTTCGCTAAACACAGACACTTTGTTTAAAACTAATCATTTTATCGTTTTTCTACACAGAAATGTGCACGCGTTTGACCTTTTTAGGAAAGAACTTACAGTCTATAATAAGAAAAAGGATAGTGAAATCTAGGAAAATTTTGACACTTCTTTAGTAGTGTGAGTGAACTTTGACAAGCAAAATCGCCAAAGGCATAGTTTATGCATTGGTACGCTAGATGGCGTGCAGAAGATATTATAATTGACGACGCTGAAACCAGAGTGATCTAGGGCACAATAGTATGTTTCTGACAAAATGAAGGAAATGCGTTACGCGTTATTAATGGAAATCTATAGGCTTTTTATTATTATTTTTTTGTTATATGTACTTCTAATGAGTTTTAAATAATAAAATATCAATTTTTATCAGTATGAGTTATTTATTAAAACTAATATTCGTAGTTTTACAAAAAAAAAAATCACATAGATCACTATGGCAGATCACAAATTTAAAAAAATGAATTAATAGTGTAAGTTTTCACTTTGATGTCGTAAGAAAAATTACATTAATCATCACCAAATACAGCAGGCAAAAATTTTTCATCATCTTGTGCTTCCTGATTGCCACCTCTTCTAGGAACATGTGGTAATGTGAAGTAAAACTGATGATGGATAGGAGGTACGAATTTTAGAGTTTTTCTAATATCTTGCATTTTTTGATACAATATTAGTCTAGTTTCAGGGGCTTTTTCTGGTATATAATTCTTTAGGTTACAAAAAAAAGTTTCAGAATCCTAACCATTTGGTTTTAAATCAACTGTTTCATATGTTTCAGTGTAGTCATCATTGTAACTGATTATACTTGAACCTTTACAAAACTTTATCTTCCGCATCTTAGAAATTTTTGCGTCTTCTCTTAATACAATCTGATAATCTTTGAATAGTGTTGTGAGGCTTTCATAATCTAGAAACTTATTTTTCATATCTCGCACAGTAAAAGGTTTTTGTTTTCTGCAGTCTCGGACGAGCTTCATCCAATCTTCTGGTGTATAGATATCAGTCTTCTTTTTTAGTTCTCGACTTCTAAAAGAGAAGTCGGTATCGTTAGGCAGGTAAGTATGGCCACTGACGAGATAATGCATGGTGATCGTTTCTAGATATGGCGATTTATTAACCAGGAACATCATAAAGTGTAAAACGTTCCAATTTCTGTTTTGCCTGGAGCAACAGTCGCTAAAAAAACACAGTGATTTGACAGTGCCCGGCATGCAATACCATGCAAGCATGAATACCAAAGTTCAACATTTGCAGTTGTCTTAAATAATAGACCTCACCAGTATTCAAATAAGGAAGAGGCAGGGTTCGTTCCAGATCAAAAGTAGCTACTAATAACGATTCGTCAGTTTTGACTTTACCTTTACAGTCATTTAATATGTTTCTTACTTCGCCTGCAAGTTTAATATGCTGATCTTTTTGTACCCTTATAGCTAGGCATGTTTCTATATCTTCTTCCGCCTTTATTGCTATCTCGAGCATATCACAGGTTTTACAAGTATCTGCCTTAGGGATATAGAAGTGTAAATTAAACTCAGTTGTAAATACTTTGACGTAGGCACTCTTTTTCAATATTGGTTTTCCTTCTGACTCACATTTTGCTTTAAAAAGTTCATACATTTCGTTCATTGAAAGATCCGGGCGCAAATATTTTCGTGTTGATCGTCTTTCTCCATAGTGACTCACAAATTTCGGAAAACTATTAATGTGGTCTTTAATCCAGTTCAACTTTTCATCAGACAGCATGTTAGCAGGTACATGTTGCGTAATGCATAATCTAATCTTTTGTTAGATATTTGTATGACCTTTAAAAATAAACTTTTGCAAACTCTTGTCCAACAGCATGAATTGGCGTACATAATTTATGCGGCTAGGATTTTGAGCATTTTGTCTTTGCTTACGGCGTTTTGGTTCTAAAGTCTTAATGGCGCTGCACAACCATGTTGTTTGAGCATCCCATGAGGTGAGCTGATAAAACATTACGTGTATTGCTTCTTGATTTTCAGATGAAACCTGCTCACTGCATTTGAACCTACAGCTGCATACAACTGGTGTAAATACTTTAGCTGGGACAATACTACCTCGTACGTTGCGATATTCTTGGCCGGCAGTTCTTTTTCGCTTCCTTATATTCTTTGCCTATCTGTCGAAATTCCGAACTCTTTTTCTTCCTCTGACAGGTTCATCGGAATCTGGATGATTTATTTCCCCCAAGTTACCTATAGGACCCTCTGGATCTCTTCTTTCTTCATTATCTGTAAAGAACAGCATAAGCTGTAACCCAAGCCCAAGCCAGATTCAAACATGAAGCAAAAACGCAACAGACGAGTATTTGCTTATAAAAATAGGTTATATTAAGGAAGTAGTTTATTAGAGTATAGCCTTATAAGTATTTTCGTGCTAATTGATTAAAAGAACATAAGTGTAAGTCAAGCAACAATATTTGAAAAAATATGATTCTGAAATCGAACTGCAAATCACACAATAAAAGTAAAATCTCTCCAGCCCTTTATATTCGACTACAATACATACCTTCACTGTCTTCTAATTCTGTGGAAATTTCTACATTTTGCTGTGGATCGTAAGAAGAATGATCACATGGAAAATCTTCAAGTCGATGAAGATGGCGGCGGCGAAGATTGCAATGCCATATTCACTATTCTTTTAGCTCTGTTTCTGTTATCCATTGTTTACGTAACACCCTTTCAATTAAAATATTTAATAAAACAAAAGATAATCGCAAGCGCATGTGACTAAACCGAAATCAATATGACAAGTAACGTCAATTGATTTTGATTTTGTAGACGTGACTGCGTTTGTGTTGCCAGTTTAAAAATATTTAGTGGTTTTGTAAAAATATCAAACCATATTATTTGTTTTAAGTATATAAACATAGATATTAAATAAAAATTACGTACATTATTTGTACACAATTAATTTATTATTTCTTTATTGCACTTAGATCAGTTTGGATTTCTATAAACGCCAGCAACTTGCGACCACAGTGATCTAAGTGCGCTCTCATTACTTAGATCAGTCTGGCATGTCTCCATTTTGCAAACCGCACCGATTCTATAGTGAGATGTTGTGATTTCTCAAGGAAAAACATACTGGGAAGCACTTAGATCAGTGTGGCCTGAAAGAATTATGATTTTTCTTTGCAATTGTGTAAAAGAACCATTTTTGGCAAAAATGTCACTTTTGGTTTTCTGTGAGAGCGTGTTCCTTCCCCGGTCGAGCCGACCCATTCGTGCTACAATTATACTACTAATATAGCTGCAGCATGGCTCTACCACGTAAAAATTACAATTTTATTTATGGTTGCTTGGCAACAATTATTCGTGCAACGATGCCGTCCTTCCTAACCTTGACCTACATTCCCTATGTTGAAAGAAGAGTGGCGTTGCCAAACTTCGTTCGCTTGTTTGACTGTAATATAATATATTTTGAAGTTATTATAGATTGTCCCGTGATAGGATTTGCGCGTGGAATTTCTTGCGTTATATATTTTTGTTTGACTTTCATTAATTCAATTTGCATTATTTCTATAACGTATTTGATTCCAATATAATAGAATATATTGTAATTTATTGTAGGTATAGTAATTAATTAATCAAAATACGCAATTTTATTTTCGGTGGTATTAAAAACAGTAAGTTGGCCTTTGATTTCAAATCTCGTCTCAATACCAATTACCTACGTAATATTTGCTGGACTGTCGGTGTTGAGTACAAAACTACTAAGTCAGTGTTTCGTATTTGAATTTATTTGAATATTTTTTTGGTTAACATTAAATAAGTAAGCCACCAAAGTAGTCACAAAATTAATTTTGCAAACATTTGCAAAATATAGTTAAAATACCTATTACGCATATTGCAAACAGTTTAAGACAGACGCACATTATTATTAGTTTATTTTATTTTGTTGTAGTAGGGTCGTTGCGCCGGTAAGCCGACCGGGTCTAGTTTTCGCCCTTTGGCACCAGGTGGTGAAGTAAATTTTATTAAATAACGATTTTAATAAATATTGTCCAAAATTAAGTTTAATGCATTTGTAAATAGTTGCATTATATATTGCAACATTACTTCATCGAGTAAACACAACATGCGATTTATAATAAATAGTTCAGTTTGACGCCGGCACAGGAGCTGTCAAAGAATGTAAGATCGTGCAAAAAAAATAGTGGCGCGCGTTTCACTCAAAAGTAAATTTTGAGCTGTATTTACAATTATTATTTAATATTGTGCTTATATTTCACTGTATAAATGACTTAATTTTAAATTTTCACATAGATTACTATAATATTTTATTGTAAAAGTTAATAAATTAGGTGGCCGGAAAGTGACACATAAAATTTTCCTATTATTTGGTTATCGGCCATGTAGCCGGAAAGTAGCCGAGTTTAGCCTAAATACTTTGTCTCTTTCATTTATTTGGTTACCTACTATTAGTCTTCTTTCTTATTTATAATGAATTGTATCGTCGCGAAGACACTAGCTTTCAGTTTTCGGCCACCAAATATTGCAATTTGCATAGTTATTGATGAAACTAAAATACGCATTTAGTTGTGGCCGAAAACTAGATTGAGTCTAAAATTATTATTTAGTTTTCGGCCAACTTAAAATTATATGAAATAATAGGGAAGCCGAAAATTGAATACTGCTTTGGTTGACGGACATTTCATGAAATATTTAATTCACGTTGCGTTTTAGGAAGAAGATTCAATAAGACATTATTATCTTCAGATGGCTCCTCCAAAGAAATATAATTAACAAATGGTTTCAGAAAATGTGGAGTTAATGAATTTAATCACCATGTACTGTTAATCAAAATGTGTCCGGAATACCCCGGAAAGACTAATTAGTGAAAATTCAGACACTAGAAAAATTATATTTCTAAAGAAATAACTAACGCAGAACTAGTTTCCAAAAGAAAAGTTTTGAAATATTTAAAATCAAATCTGGCAGAAAAAAAACATGGTTGGCGATGTTCTAGTAACTATGAATTCATCTACCGATGCATTAGAATTAGAATCGTTTATCGATAACAACATTTCAACATTGCATTTGTCAGGAAGTTATTTGGATATCGGTTCCTTAGTATCGTTAGATGATGTTCTTGTAATCCCAACTCAAATAAGCCTACCAATGACAACAGTACTGACAATGCCGGAAATGGTAATAGATTCCAGTAATGCAATAATAACGACTCAAAGTAATACAATGGCCACGATGATATCACCACCACTAACACCGATGATAACAAAAAACCCCTTTGAAACTTTAGAAAACGTGCTGGTTGATATTCCAATAAAACAGACTAGTACACCTCTACAAACTAGTGAAACATCGGCTTGAGTACTATTAAATAAAGAATAAAGAGATGCGATAGAAATAACATTTATTTAAACCGGAACTCGTAAAAAATCAACCATTAACAGTACACGTACACCTTCTTCTGTAGCAATTTGAAATGCAGAGTGGCGAAAACTTTATAAAGATAAAGAAAAAGTTAAAATAGAGAAGTAAGAACTAAGTTAAAAAAGGTAAATATTTTGAAAAAGAAAAGAATATAAAAAGAAAAGTTATAAAGTGCTAAAGTTCAAAAACGAAACATCACAAAATCCAAGAATTCCATGAAGGAAAATGAAAGAGTAAAAGTAAATTGTACTTGATGTTATGACATTTTAATAAGTGATACAGAAGAAGATATGGAAAAAATTGGATGTGACTATTGCACCAAATGGATTTGAGATGTATAGATTTTGTTGGACTAAAATATGAGGCAGCGTTCGGGAAATTAAAGCACATCTTCTCGTCAGGTATACCTCAAAACGAGACTGTACAACCAGTGCGTGTTGCCAGTGATGACCTATGGAACTGATACGTGGTCATTCACTGCTGGCCGGATGAGGAAGCTCAAGGTTGCTCAGCAAGCTATGGAGAGGGCTATGCTCGGAGTTTCTCTGCGTGATAAACTCAGAAATGAGGATATCCGCAGTAGAACCAGAGTGACCGACATGCCCAACGGATTAGTAAGCTAAAGTGGCAATGGGCCGGCTATATAGCTCGAAGAACCGACAACCAATGTGGAAAAAGGTTCTCGAATGGTGGCCTCGTAACGACAGACCAAGTGTAGGGCGTCCCCCCACTAGATGGAGTGACGACCTGGTAAGACATGCAGGAAGTCGATGGATGCAGGTGGCTCAGGACCGTGTTTAGTGGCATTCCTTGGGGGAGGCATACGTTCCGCAATGGACTTGTGAAGGGATGTAATGGAAAGGCTGATGATGATGAAAATATGAGGAAGTACAAAGAAAAATAGAGAAGATTTGATTGCCATATTTAACGACACGAAATTTTATTATAATTTTACAAAAATTATATTACACCTTTTATATTGTGTCTAATGCAGTGGCCGAAAACTAAAATTCTTGTGGGTCGAAATCAAAAATTTGGGACCGAAAACTAGCATTTTACATATTTTTCACATCAAAAATTATTACAAAAAGAAATTTTTCTTGTAGCATCAATGAGTTACGAAAATGAAAACTACATTATGTAAGCTACAAATTAACATTAACAGCACTAGGTCAGCATAATGGCAATTATTTTTTCTAGTACCTTAAAGTTAACAACTCCACTAAAAGGCCGAAAACCAGTGCAACGACCCTACCAAGGTCAAGGTCGCATCGTATCGTTTGTTACGGACCTGGATTTCTTTAGTTGATTGATCCTTGGATAACAGATGAAAATAATGGTTATGTATTTATTATTAATTTTGTTTTATTATGTTTATTAGATTAATATTTATTTATTTACTCTTTATTGTACACCAGAAAACAAAACAAAAACGAATACAATTAAATCTAAATTAGAAAATGTACAACAGGCGGTCTTATCACTCTGAAAGTGATTTCTTCCAGACAACCTTAGTGTAGAGAACTGATGAAAACAATAGTTAAAAATAGAGGGGGGCGTACAAAATAAAAATAAAAAATATGAAAATACATACAAATAAAGGCAAGTGAAGATTATGTATGATATAATATAATAGATTAAATGAAAAGAGTACAAAAAAGGAAAAGTGATTTATCTAATAGCGTTCTAAGTAATACGATTTAACAAGACTTGAAAGAATGAAGAGATTGAGCACGACGAATGTGGAGAGGTAAAGAGTTCCACAAACATACAGCAGTTACAGTAAAGGATTTCTTAAAAAAGGAGGAAGAGTGCGAAGGAGTAGAGGGAGAAAGATTGACAGAGGATCGAAGGAACCGATTATGGGTAAGGGAAAGATACTGGAAACGGTCTTTTAAATAATGAGGAGTGGAAGGATTAAACAGCACGCTATACAAAGTGGAGAGAATGTGAGTATTCCTGCGAAGGCGGATCGGGAGCCATTTGAGCTGTTTGCGAAATTCAGAGATATGATCATATTTGCGAAGCCGCTCAAGCTTATTAAGCTGCTCCTCGGTAATGTCAAGATAGCATATGTCAGCATAGTCAAAAATAGGTAGAAGTAGAGACTGGGCGAGCGTAACTTTAGTTACTGTGGGAAGAAAATTACGTAATCTACGTAAAGAGCTTAAAGCAGCAAAGATTTTTCTACTAACCTCATTAATCTGTGAGGTCCAAGACATACAAGGGTCGAGATACAACCCCAGATTTTTAACCTTGTTACTGTAAGGGATTAGAGTGCAGTCTAGTGAAATAGGAGGTAGGGAAGACCAGTCAATTTTTCCAATTAATCTGGAACTACCGATTAATAATTATTTATTTATTAGTAAAATATTTATAAATTAAATAATAATAAATAAAAACTATATAAAAATAGCATAGAAATAAATGTAAGTATGTATAATGTTTAAAAATTGGTAAACAAGTGTACGAGCCGTAGTAGCTCAGACGGTTAGCGCTTCCTGTAAATTTCACAGTACGCGAGAAACCCGGGTTCGATCTCTGGCGCATCTATGAAATTGTTAATTGCACCGCGACCGACATTTTCTTGCCCTAAAACTAATCTAATAAAAAGTAATCAACAAGTCCAATGATTTATTTTTTATTTGCATTTTTGTAGTAGTTTGTTTAGAATCTATATTACTCTTGTATATTTCATTTTATATTTACTATAAAATCAAAGGGAGGAATAATACTTCATTACGTATTTATAACCACCTGCTCAATTCAATAAGCTGCGTATCGTACATAATATATATCGTAGCAGGTGGCGTTCTGTAGTTCTGCCTACCCATACAAAAAAAGAACATTTTATACAAAACATTTCTTTCATTCACGCCATCTAGTGTTCAATCTTCGTAAATGTAGGGACTAAGAATTAACCCATGTCTGTGTGTGTAAACGACACTAATGACAGATGTTATTTTAGGGCTTTGTGTCGAATTGTGTGGATTTTAAGGCAATGATATGACCTAGTACAATAAAGTAAAATTTCCGAGTACCGCTGGCGCGCTACTTCTACGATTTAATAATGTTCCAATTACACAAAATCTCAAATAAACTAAAAAATGATAACTACAACGCCATCTCGCGGGAATATGGCCGAGAGCAGACCGTATGTTTCACCTTAAATCAAAAAAATATTTCCCTAGACAGTGTTGATGTGTTAGTTTATTGAACGAGTAAAGTTTTTAACTTTGTCTACATAACAACGAAATATACACTAGTACAGCGTGATAGCTATAATAGGTGTAATTCACAGACAGAATATTTCAAAATAATTATTAAGCTTTCTAGAAGGTATTTAAATTTTTGAAAAAAGGAAAACCATATCATTCCAGGTTAGCTGATGTTCACCCACTTGCCTACGTCATGACATCGAGAAAACGGGACGCCGATGCACCAAGAGAGATACTGCTTCTGCATAAGTCGTCGGGCTGATGAACTAGCTTTTATTGTAAGTCATAAGTAGAGGAGCATCTCTTTGATGCTGAGAAGAAAGAAATCTTTTCATGTTACTAAGACCTCTTTTGACATACTTCAACTGCTAAACTGCTAGTCCCGATCTCATAAAGTAGCCTCAGTGCACCAGATCCCTGAAAAGGCAACCGCACAGACTCGTCCAGTTCAGGCCTATCGCCATCACTACGCTGTTTTTCAAAATAATGGAATCCATTATAACCTGCCAGCTCATGAAGGTAACTAGACGATCGCCAGCTGATTGTCAGGGTCGCTCAGCTGGTGATCTCCTGGTTTAGCTGACTGCCTCCGAATGCTCTGTTGAGAGGCCGTGGCCGTTAATTTAATGACTAATCATAGCGATGAACTTTTGGATATAGAAGAAGACAGGTTCGCGCGTTTACCGCTTAAAAGAACCAATTTGTCGTATCTTCTTAACTTCAGGACACTCCCCTTGCTGCTTCAGCCAGCATCTAAATCCTCGGCGTCGACTTATCGAATGACGTACAGTTTCGTGGTCACTAGGAAGGGAAGGCTAAATTGGCTTCTTAAAGCTTGGAGTGTTCAGCAAAGCGTGACAATATTTCACGCCGGAACACCGCTTGTAACTTTTCAAAAGAGCAGCAACGCACCTACAATTCTACTATTCAGTTGCAATTGTTCATGGACGGCGCTCAACAATAACCATCATGTGAGCCACTTGCTCGTTTGCCCCCTATTCTATATTAAATAAAATCTATCGTTTCAAGCTAAATGTTCACTGGCCCATTGTTATCCTTGTCCACGATTGTTAACGTGGTAGAGCCATGCTGCAGCTGTATTAGTAGTATAGTTGTAGCACGAATGGGTCGGCTAGACCGGGGAAGGACCACGCTCTCACAGAATACCAGCGTAAAATGGCAGCTTAACACTGCTGTGTTTCGTATGGTGAGTGTAGAGAACCGGAGACCCTTTTTACTGGAAAAGAGGCATTCTATCTTAGTCCTCACGGGTAACAACGCATCTGCATTTTGATTCTCAAACGAGGATAATTGTAGATGTCTATGGGCCATAGCAACCACTTACCATCAGGTGGACTGTGTGCTCGTTTGTCACCAGATCCTATAAAAAAAATAACTATTGCCTCGTAATTTTTCGTACAGTCTGCTCACACTATAAACGTACACCAGGGTCTGGTATCTTGACTGAAACTTCAAAACAAATTACTTAGTCATAACGTTATTTCGTCTTCTGGTCGTAGTTTAAAAATAATTTACCGAATTTAATGGGATTATCATTTTATCATAGTTCCGTTAGCAGAACTAACACATTGCACTGGGTCTTGCCCTCTTCCAGCATACCTATTGCTCTCTGGTAAGATCTGCCGCACATTACTAGAAATATCCTGTCTGAAATATTCCTAACGAGTATCGGAAGACCGTGTAGTGGCGGTGTAAGAATATCCACTACCCCATATCATTCCTTCCTAAGAGGCGACAGAGAAAATGAGACAATAGTTGGGCAGCAGCATCTTCATGACAATAACTCAAAATAATAAAAAAAAACTAAATGTTGCCTTCCCGCCTGCGATGCTGATAAATATGGTATACTTTTGATAGGCTGTAATGACGAAGATGATGATGACGATGATGATGATGATGTCCGTAAATCACCCGGTGAATACATTTTATACAAGCTCCCGCAGACTAAGAAGTTCGCCAGTCCGCCTTTCTAACGGTCGCCGCATGCATTCTGTCATGTAAGTAAGCAAGTATGCTGCCAACCATACGTGAGAAATGTTTTTTGTAAGATTGTCGGAAGGCGCTCTCTCAATATATTGTTGCGCGCCACTATTAATGTCTTGTACATGGCAACACTAGTTACACTAGCGCCCTCTAGTATCGAGTGGCAGAACTAGGAGAGTCAAGATCCTTCCAGAAATTTCGGGACCGATATGTACTTGAACATTCTAGATGTCGCTACAGTAGAAGGTTCTGAAAACTATCTGAGGCCCTATATAAGGCCGGTATAGACCACGACCAAGGCAGTATTGAATTGGCGATACAAGCGTATACTACGAAGCGAAACAACTGCGAACTTAAGTAATCAGTAGTACAATTGTGTTTTATTATTAGTGTGGTTTTAGATTGTAATTAGTGTTGTGTAATTAAAGTGTCAATTTTGGTAAGCTCGTAACAATATTATTTTGTTACTAGACTAAGACCACAGTACACCATCAGAAATTCCGAAGCGCTGAAATGGAAAGTGAGGACAAACTGCATATTTTATTGTGACTGTGAATGTCATTTAAACGACATTCTAGTCGTTATCTTCGACTATATTATATATATATATATATATATATATATATATATATATATATACGACGATATTCCTTACACCACTCAAAAAAAATTTTTACCGACTTGAAAATTTAAAAAAAATACAATCGTTATCACATAAAAGCTACTGAATTTGGGTCTGTAATTCTTCGATACACTTTGTCTTAGTATGTACATCAGACATTATGTGGAGATTATTTTATTTCATTCATTTTACAAATCGGGTTGTGCATCTTATTAAAAGTTTAAATAAAGTATTTCTTAAAAACATAATGTGATATTTCCCTAGACAGTTGATGTATTACTTTATTGAACGACTAGTTTTTAACTTTGTCAACACAACAACAGTGTGACAGCTCAAGAAGATTTTTTAAATTATTTTAAAATAAAAATTTTACTATTTCAGGTTAGCCAATGTTCAGCCACTTGCTTACGTCATGGCATCGAGAAAACGGGACGCTGATACACCAAGAGCGATGCTGCTTCTGCATAAGTCCTGGGGCTGATGAACTGGCTTTTATTGTGAGTCACAACCTTTGAATTTCAACTCTAGAGGAGCATCTCTTTGATGCTGAGAAGAAAGAAATCTTCATGTTTCTAAGACAACTTTTGCCACACAACTTCAACGAATAGTTATAAAATAGTGAATGAAATAGTTTTGTTTATGAACAGTGCCAATAAGATTACATTAAAACTCTTATTACAAAAAAGTATAAGCCATATTTACCCTACTGCGCCGAGGCCATAAAGATTATGTGAAAATATGGCTATGCAGTTCCTGTGCCCGTAAATCGTAATCTAGTCGCTGGATTTTGACAAATATATCACAATTAATTTGTTTTAATTTCATAAATTAAGTGGACTATTGACGTCAGCATAAAATAAAAATATGATGGAGATGTACTGTCAAAATCTTGCGATTTAAATAATAATAAACCAATGTATTGTGTACGGTATTACACGAAAGGTATTAATGGATATGTTACAATTACTTATTATAATTTTTATTTAAAATATATCCCATTGTAGATTGGAGTCGGGTTGTATGGTTTTGAAGTAACATATTTTAGGCGTGGTAGGTTGAATCTAATAGTTATTATTTATTAATTACCGGTGATCCGCTCCGGCTTCGCACGGGTGATTTCTGCATCTCGGCAACCGCACCACCTACCGCGTCCAATTGTGAATCTAAACCATCCTGGGGCCACACAAATGCACACAAAAAATATCATCAAAATCGTTCGAGCTGTTGTCGAGTTTTAGCGAGAGCGAGACTAACGTACAGCAATAGGTTTTTATTAAACAGATACAGAGGTTTATTAGTTTCCCTTGTAACGCGCGGGAGTCTCACCCATTTTTAATAATTGTCATTAGTTGAAGCATGACTTCACTCCAGCTATATATTATTAATTTTAACTGTTAAAAAAAAAGAAAAGTTTAATTAAGAAATAAAATTAACCATATTGAATATAATTATCATATCCAATCCATCCATAAAAATTAAAAAATTCATAACTTGCAGATTTATATTCAATTAGTCGTGTTTAGGCCATCTAGCGTCTATTTTACGTATCACCTTTGTTTTTTTTTTGCGCCCGAAGTAATTTGGAAATGGGCTACCCAGAGGGAGGCAGAAAATGCATTACGCATGCCACTATAGTTCCGGTCTATAGTAGTTATGGGGGACTCACGACCTACAAGGGGAACCTAAGTGATACCCCCTAAAAACTGCCTTTAGAGACTGGCAACTAGCTGTCGAAAGCTTCATATACCGTATCATAAAGCGACCCTCTTTTGGAGAAAAAGAGGGCGCAGACGGCTAAGTGCCGTTTAGGGACTGCCTACGAAGGCATATTGATTTTAAATAATTTTTAATTTAATTAGAATTGGCCTGAGCCGCCAATAGGCAGTTCAGGTCGTTTGAAAGTTTATTAGGCTGGTCCGAGAGAGTGTTTCTCGGCCTGCGGACAATATGAGGGGAGGGGGGTGGGGCGGTATAAGTTACTGCCTCACGAATTAGTTTGTTATTGTGCGACTCTGAAACTTTAAAAAAGATTTCAGAGAGAGTTTTTGTATATTGCTGAATTGTTGGGATTTCTAAATCCCGGTGAAGGTCGGCGTTTCGAACGTACCAAGGTGCGTTCGTAGCACGACGACAGAATAAGTTTTGAACTTTTTGCATTTCATTCATTATATTAGTGTTAGCGTGCGCGAATAACGGGGCCGCGTAAGTCATTACCGGTCGTATACAAACCTTATAAAGGGTTCGCTTATTTCTTAGGGACATTTTGCTATGACGGCCTAACATATTGTTAAGCCCACATAGATAAAATCGAGCTAGACGTGTCACTCTTTTGACATGAGGCCCGAAAGTGAGCTCTTCGTCAAGGGTGACACCTAAATATTTGGCTGACGTATGCCAAGGGACAGGAGTCCTTAACATACATATTGATGGGATATTTTTATGGTTTTTACGACGGCGTCGTTTCCAATCGAATTGAACTGCGGAGCTCTTCTCCGGGTTCACATCGATTCGCCATTTTTGGAACCAGTCTCCTAGGTCATCGACTGACTTTTGGAGCTCGTTCCTAGCATAGGATAAGATATGACTTTTATAATAAAGAGCAGTGTCATCTGCAAACAGTGATAATTGTACACCATTCGATGGGATTGGGATATCATTGGTGTACAAGATGTACAGGAGGGGAGCTAGTACCGATCCCTGAGGAACACCAGCTTTAATGGGGCGCTGAGGGGATAACGTGCCTTCGTATCTAAAACGAAAGGTACGATGTTGTAAATAAGAGGCCACGAGACGTACTAGACGATCGGGGAGTCCTATCCTATATAATTTGTAAATAAGGCCTACGTGCCAGACTCGGTCGAAGGCTTTGGCAATGTCGAAAAAGACCGCGATTGTCTTTTGTCGACGTGGATAATAACCGCTGAGGATGTATTCCACCAAAAAAATGTATTTAACCAAATTGGTGTGGGATGATAAGAGGGTCACCGTCTGTGGGAAACAGATGGCGCCTCATTCTATTTTGAATTACTCTTTCAAAGAGTTTGCCCATGGCCTTTAGGACGCTAATGGGACGATGGCTGGAGGGGAGGTTAAGAGGCTTGCCTGGCTTGGGAATACCAATGACAATGGCCTCTTTCCAAGTGGTGGGAAAATAACTAAGATTAAAGCAGGCGTTAAAGATAATAGATAAGAGGGTTAACACCTGCTCTGGAAAGTGCTTTAGGGCTTGGTTGGATATGCCATCCGCGCCCGGAGCCTTTCTGTTCTTAAATCCTTTGATGAGGGACGAGATCTCATCATTGGACACAGTGATAGGATCAGAGGTTGTGGGGGGTGAGTTCCGGCGTCGGACCTCATCCTCCACTTCCTGTATATGTAAGGGGTCGACAGGTTGAGAGCTAGGAGAGCATTGTTCGGCAATGCTATCTGCAAAACACTCAGCCTTTTCGTCGTCCTCGAAAGCAACCGTTCCGTCGGGGCGGGAGAGGGGGGGAATGTGCGTTATAGCGTCTATACGGAGGGCTCTAGCCATCCGATAATACGCTGTGTGGGAGGGAGATATATTCTCCATGAGTTCACTCCTTTGGAGGTCTCGAAATTCGGCAAGGCATAAACGGAGTTTTCGTTGAAGACGATTAGCCGTATGCCTATATTCGGGGGTGGGATACTTAGCTGCTCTACGAAAAGCAGCTTTTTTAGCTTTTAATATGTTGCTAATATGTAGGGGAAGCCCACTATTATTAGCAACCGGGACGACCCTTTCATTCTCCTTAAGGGAGGATTTAATTAGGGTAGAAAGTGAATCGACCGCGGTGTCGATTTTTTCAGGACTATCTAATTCTAAGTCCGACGGAAGGTAATTAATGGAGTTCTGCGAGTCCATAGCTTTTGCTAGGGAGTCCTTGAAACCTTTCCAGTTGGTAAAGGTTTTCGTAGTTATAGTTGGGGGTGGCTGATGGCCAAGAATAAGGGAAACCGGACGGTGATCGGAGCCTATATCGTCTAGTGTCTCAATAGACCTGTGTGCCTAGTGCGAGATGTTGATTTACGCGCTCGATAGCGAGAACGTTAAAGCTGGCTTTTCACTATGGGACTATATATTATATCCCGAAATATAAATTATATCCCGTGATTGGCTTTCACATTGTGAGATATATCTTTTAACCAGTGTGCATTCGTCATTGGTCATTGGATTACCACCCTTTACCCCGTACACCGTCTGCGGGGGCACGGAACGGTGTGCGGGGTACAGGGGGAGAAATATAAAATGAAAATATCGCTCGGTCCATCGAAAAAATATTTATAGCTTGAGATGTAATATATATTATAGCACAGTGTAAACGGCTCCATATAAAATGAATGTGAGCGATATTAATTTATATCTCGAGATGTAATATATATTATATTATATCCCGTAGTGAAAAGCGGGCTTAACTACGATTTGTATAGAATAAAATCAGCGCCAACTAGTGGCAATAACCGGAATCACAATTCATTATTAGCTATTTGTTTGTGTTTCGCAATTTGATCAAGGTTTCGTCGGTTTGTGTTAGTATTATGAGATTGAGAATTAGCCATTTTATTTTAATGTTAATTATTGAAAGTATTAAATTGAAAGCAAAAAACATGAAGGTGTTTTCATTCTAATATGATTTTATGTTGACATTTATGGAGCAGTAAATGTAATTTAGTTACTTAGTGTTAAGTGAACTTATGATACTTACTACTGACTTAATTATTAAATATTGATTTTAGGAACTTGGATTTATCAAACGCTATTTACACAAAAGCTTGAATACTTTCTTGGAAAAGGCGATATCTATCCTTAAATTACCTACCTTTGGGGTGTAACAACGGACTAATATATGCACAAGCTCTTGCTTCAGCACTGGCTTTATAATAGTAGTCATCTATTATTATTAGTTATTAATGTCTTTGTGGCTGCAAACATCCTCCTAACGAAAAAAAAACGGCCTGCCTAAATTATATATCGTTCTCACAAAATGAAATAAAATTAACTCTTCAACAATTCTTCTCCCTATTCTATCTCACTGTAAAAATTTAGGTGAAAACTTTTTCGATATCGACCGCGTAAAATTTTACGTCACGAATGATCGAAATTGCCGCTCCAACCAATCACGTGCGTTAACGTTCTCACTGACGAATGAGAGTCAAAGCTCGATAGTGATTCCGATTATTGCCACTAGTTGGCGCTGATTTTATTCCATACAAATTGTAGTTAACTTTCTCGCTATCGAGCGCGTAAATCAACATCTCGCACTAGGCACACTGAGGTTGAGTGAAACTCCATTGAGTAACGCAAAATCTAGTACATCTGGGTTATGAGCGGTAGCATACGGATAATGTGTTGCACCGAGAGGACTGAGGACTGTAAGATCAAGAGACTGCGTGATATCAAGCAGTATCCTGCCATTAGTGTTAATATTAAGGCATGTCCATTCAGTATGCTTAGAGTTAAAATCTCCAAACATAATGACTGAATTGCCTAAAGATAAGATGGCCTCAAAATCATCTTTGAGGGGGAGGTTATTGGGTGGAATGTAGCAGGAGGCTATGACTAAAGACTGATGTCCCGTCATAGCTAACCTGCATATCGTTGCTTCCATATTGGTAAGCTGTGGCGTATCAATATGAGAGCAATGTAGTGACTTCTTGTAATAAATAGCCGTACCGCCGCCTCGGCGATCGGGCTTGTCACTACGAAGTAGAGAATAATTATTAATTGAGAGACCTTTAGTGTCCCTAGATTTTAATAGTGTTTCCTGTAAGAGGAGTATATCGACTTCGCGATCTTTAATAAAGAGCCTAAGCTCGTGGAGGTTATTTCGCAAATTGCGAACGTTACATGAAATAAGCGATAGCCCTTTAGGCTTGATACGACCGTGTTTTATAGGCAGAGCAGAAGGCTCTGTCATTGTAAGTTAAGTTAATTAAGTTAACTTGACTTACAACGAACGCAATAGATTATTGTGCTCTACTAGAGCCAACAGACGGTCCTGAGGGGACCTAGCCGCACGCAGTTTGCTAGCTAAAATACTAATTTCATTAATGTCGACGTTCTTTAACACGGCGTAAACCGTGTTTAAGTCGTCGGCAATTGAAGGCTGTTTCTGCTGAGGAACAGAGGCAGCCTGTTGTGGTGCAGCCTTTTTGGGGCCCCAGAGGAAAACTGGAGCCTGCATAGGCTTTGAAAAACCGGGAGGTGGCCTAAGCGGCGCCTGCGGTTGTCTCTGGGGACCCTGAGGGGGTCGCGCGAAGCCCTGAGGCGACTGTGCTACGCCCTGACGGGGCTTCCTAGTGTATAATGCCGGGAACGATCGGTCATTCACCGGCGGAGGAGGGGCCTGTCTATAGACGGGGACACGTGGACGAGGTGCGCACGGGCAACCTCTATAGCTCGCCGGGTGTCCTGTCTGCTGGCACAGGACACACGCGGGCGGGGATACGGCATCTTTAGACCGGGGACACTCTTTGGTGTAGTGTGGATCTAGGCACTTGACGCACCTGGGAGGGGCAGAGCAGTTGGCCGCCGCGTGTCCGTACAACTGACAGCGGTGGCACTGCGCCGGGAAACCGCGCCTATGCGGTGGCTCGGCCCTAACTCCCGACAAGCCGCACACTGTGCGCACTTGCCGGAAGATATTACGAGCCTCCGGTACATTTGAAAGAATTACGAGTACTAGAGAGTACCTGAGACCTGTCCTACTGTGCATTTTATGCACAGCCTCCACGGGAAATCCTTGAGCCTTTAGGTCTGCAAGAATCTCCTCGTTGGAGAGTTCATATGGGACGCCTCGGATGACGGCCCTGACTTTGCGCTCTTCCGGAAGAGCATAGGTGTGATACGACACACCTTCGCTTGAAAAAAGTTTTGTAAGACGCCGAAAATCGTCTAAGGAATTTGGTACGATTTTAATCGCTACGCCGACGTTCGTAGCTATGTCATATTTAATTTTAGCGTCGTAGCAAATCTTGCTAAGACGCGTAAATTCGGCCTTGTCTCTGAGGAAGACAGGCGGTGGAACTTGTTTCCTCGCGAGGTTAGGCGCGCAACGCGAGGCCGGTTTGTTTTTAGCCGTTACGTCTAACGGCGACAGAGGGGTAGGGGCAGCGGCGGGGGCTGCGGAGGTAGACGCGGCAGCGACGGGGGCTGCGGGGCTAGGGGGGGGCGGCGCTGGCCGCCACGGCAACGGGCGAACGGTTTTTCGCGGCGCGCTTCGAAGCGCGCCTCGACGAAACCGTTTTATATGAGTCATCCGAGGCAGCACTGGCGTCGGAGTCTGATGTCTCTGAAGTAGTCCTAGTGCTGGACGAGGATTTACTCGCGGGCCTCTTCCGGGAGGCATATATTGACGAAGAAGAAGACGCTGAGTCGGAGTGAGTGCACTCCATCTCAGCATCCAGTATCGCGAAGGAGTTCTGGGACTCCAGATGTGCCGCCAACACGGGCGGCGGAACGATTGCTTTAAGGGCGGGATTAGCCAGACAGGCCAGGGCGGCGGAAAGCGCCTGCGGGTCTTCCATCATGTTGATGGCCTCGATCAACGAAGATTTTAGGTCCTGCGTGGACATGACTAACTATACTACTAAAACTTGATAAGCGTAAACGTAAAGGGAGGGGGGTCACCGCTCTGAAAAGTGCGGGACGTTCTAAACTCTCTGAAACTTTCCCCTTATCCTCAAAAGGACAAGGGCTTGCTCGGAAGAGCAAGAGACGTATTCTAAGAAACACTATTATATGCACGATAATAATACACAAATAATTAAAATGTACTAATAAACTTATACAGAACTAGTATTCTACAATATGAAAAAGCTTACAGCCAGACCTCCCCGACTGTTCGGCGGGGGGGGTAAGAACTGTGAGTTAGCGGTAAAAACTTACCGACCTTCAGCGCTAGGCGCTCACTACCTGAAAAGCGCGAGGCGCGGAACGGGGGGCACTAGCGTAGGGACGCTAGGCACGCGAACACACGCTGTACACGACCGCTCGAGAGCGATGGCACAGGCAAGATCGATCACCTTTGGGAGTCAATTAACTTTTATCCGATAAAATACTACATATACTCGTAGAATGTAGCAGATGGCGCTATTACAAAGCAATTTTACTCGCAATTTTTTGAAGGTTCCACTTCTGCTGCGTGTGAACAATATTTTTTGTATTTCGCTCGTATTACGTAAAACTACGTAATGCGTGATTCTAAATTAATTTAATGTTCATTTCGATAAGTATTCATATAATTGAGACTAATGGACTGTATGACGTGACTGTTCTATGCAAAGAAAGATGCGACAATTAATAAACAATTTATTAAACGACTTACAAAAAGCAGCAGTACAATTATTACTATATACAGTAGGGAGCACTATTTTGCTGGAGGGATTTTCTCGAGGTCTTCTTTCTGGATGATATCTTCTCTGCTGCTTGGGAATCGAATAAATTCCGGCAGATGCCCTTTGCTTATTCGCTCGATGTAGTCGGGCTCCCAAACGGGCCCACTGCGCGCTCGTTGGTCGCGGGTGACACGTGATGTTCGTGGCGGTTAGGTTTTATTCTAGGTGTTGTTGTGTTATCCATTAAGATAGAATAAAACAGAGCCAAGTTAACAGTAAACAAGAACATCGGGCCTAATTAGCCCTGAAGTTCTTGATTGCCTCGATCACTTTCATTTGATCCAGGGAGGCCTGGAGGCGCTCTTTAGCAGAGCGTGCCGTTCTAATTTGTGCGCCAAAGTGCGCAATTCATTAACGTCGAACCTGTCTACGAAATCGCAGACCAGGTTAAAATCCTCGGCTAGATCCTCCAGGACCGCGGAGTGAGTCGACTTTGTAGCCGGCTTGGGTTGGGACTCCTTTCGCGTGGCGCGGGCGACTGAAGGTGCCGGTGCGCGCGCGGGTGTGGGAGCCGGGAGTGAAGTGGGCATACTCTTTGGTGCTCCACTAGCCAAGCTCCGCGGCTTCGCCCAAGCACTGCATGGGGGCTGGAGCCGGAACGAAGGCTGGGGAGAGGGGCCGTCCTTTTTTGGAGGGCCCTGTGCTCCCTTTTGCTGCTGCTTTCGACCCCCAGCGTTCCCTCCCCTCGACCTTTGGGCTTCTGCGGAAATTCGCAGTGTGGTGCCCTACCGCCCCGCATAACACAGCTCGGGAGGAACGAAACGCCGCGGGTGCACTCCTTTGTACCGTGGTCCCCTGTGCACTTTACCCCTTTACAACCGGAGGTGTTTTTTCTGTTCAATTAATTTATAAATTGTATTTTCCAGTTATTTAGGGTTCAGAGACCCTAGAAAAATTGGTAAAAAAATCATGTACCTATGAATAACTAAAAATAACCCGCACCATCGTGACGATGAGGAATAGTTTGACATCGTCACGAACGTGACTTCTAAAAAAATTAATAGAAAATTGAAAACTACTGAAATAATCAAATAATCGTTGTTTATTTTTTTTAGTTGTTTAGTTTTACACTATATCTAAAGTATCTATCTTAACAATATAATATCTAAAAAAAAAAAACATTCTAAACAGAAAATAGTTTTGCGTAGCGTTAATCTTTCTTGGAACTTAAAAATAATCAACATAGGAACGAATTGAGATCTCTAAGTTAAATACCTAAATTATTAGAAATATTCAATAATTAATTATCGCTCTTTGTATGATACAATCTAAAACAATCTTTTCTTCTCGACAGGCACAAGTAAACGTTTCATTTTATGCAACGAATTTTACTTCGTCTAGTGCACGTTTCTAGCCTGCAGGATCGTGGTGCCGATAATTCATCGAATTTAGGCAGATGATCGTAACCGTCATAACTTTTAGCATTAGAAGGCCTTGATGGCATATACTTTTTCTTTGCTGGCGGTTGCTCATCTTCTGTATAAGTTGCGTGACTTAATCGCAAGTTGCGGGCTGGTGTATTTAATCAAGCATCATCTACTTCGATTGTAAAATTTAAAAGGGCTAATATTTTTTTCCTCGGGAGCTTATTAACCTTACAATCGATTTGATACTTCCGCCATGCGTTAACCACTGCCAAATCTAGAAAGTGGATAATCACTTTGAGAGTCCATTTTTTAGTTTTTATAAAAACCCGATAGTACTCCATCATCTGGTCTAGGACGTCCACTCCACCCATGTGTTTGTTGTAATTAGTTACTATTCTTGGAGCAGTAATATCTTTGTAGGATTTTGTTAATTTATCATCTTTTTACATAATCAGTTTTTTCGGCACCAGTACATTTAGAAACCATCAAAACTGATTTGTTATCTTTCCATTTTACCAATGATAACGGTTCTCTGACAAATTGTTGACTTTCGCCACGAAACATAGCCCTGTCTTTCTTAAATTTCAGCGCTGCTCTCCGAGGAATCCTATTCATCATTAAGGTACCAGTACTGTGCAAGTTCTGCCGATCCATCTCCTCTAACAATGGGATCATTGTGAAATAACGATCGTGGTACACACAACTACCAGGCGGAACAGTCTTTGTTAAATACAGAACAACTGATGGACCAAGGCCTAAGCTCGTATCCCCAAACATTGTCTTGGCACCTTTATAAATCTCAAAATCGATCATGAGGCCATCGCTAGTAGTAATGACAAAAATTTTTAATCCTGTTGGTCGTGGCTTATTTTTTACGACTTGCCTCAATGCACAACGTCCCGTGAATGGTATCATTTGTTCATCAATACTATAGTATCCAGGAACTCTCTCTAGCTTATAACAAGCATCCCGAACTCGGTCGATGATAGGTTGCACTTTCCAAAGTGGATTAGGAGGAGAATTGTCGTTTCGTGGTGGTTGCGTATCGAAATCGACAACGTGAAAGGAATTTATCAATTGAAAGAATCGGTCACGACTCATGCTGTTTGAAATTAAGGGCAGTTTTGTAGACGATCGGCAGTACATTGGTAAGCGAGAATACGGGATGACGCCTGTTTACGCCAAATTTGGTCAAATTGGCCGCCCGCCAATGGCGTTCGAGCTATCGCGTCACCCGATAATATGTAGGTGAAAAAACGCTCGCCAGGTGGCTCGTCGGTGTGCGGCAGTCAGTCGCTCTACGCGTGGGCGAGAGGTGAGTCCCCCGCCAGACACGGCGCTGATGAAGATGTAGTGTGTGTTTCTTCGTCACGTAGATATATGAATTGTGCGATATTTGACTCGTGCGGGAGTGCGGAGTTGTGTACGCGCGTCAAGGAGATGCAGTCTAGGATTCGAGTCGCGCATTCCTTGTTTGAGGGCTTCTCCCGGTTAATTGGCAGGATATCTTTATAATTGGATAGTCGCGTTCGTGCCTTTTTGTGTTTGATTGTCTAGTTAAATTAATTTGCGTGTCAACGAGGCGTATTTTGAATCTTGTGCGACGTGTTATTCTGTGTCGAATTTATACTTTGTGATAAGTGAATCCGGGACATTGAATATGAACTTGAATTACTGTCCGTTGCCGTGTCGGGTATCACGTGTTCGATTCTGCGATGAGTGTGGAATTAGGCGAATTGAAGTTAGTTAAAGGTACAATGAAGCTAAGAGACTGATCAGTGACAGTGAAGAAAGAAGTGGTCCGGCGCTGGAGCTGTCTAGAGCGATGCAGCATTTTGGAGCAGCCTGGAACTCGGCCGCTGCTGCTCGCCTATGCTTGCCAAGGCCCACTTATTTACACATCACTGTACACGACTCTCTATCTACCATTACACACACTCACGGCCTGCCCAAGCCTTGGAGCGAGGTTGGCTCCTGATACAGGTAAATACTTCTGCTTTCTAGTTAGCTCCCATATAGGTTATTGTAATATGATGTTCCACGTGGCCTATTGAGGCCCGACCTGCATCTGCCCGTCGAAGAAGCTGCTATGGGCCCCATCCAAGACGGCCTTTGCAAGGCCAGCTGTAGGCCTTAACAACGCCCATTATCAAGTAGATACCGAACAATTTTGCTATCTCCTGTGGTGTAGTTTTAAGCTCTGTTCCGTTTTTTCGAAGGTGGTAAATGTTGGAGCAATGAGCGGCAAGTTCTAAAAAATCTGCATGAAAGTAGTCTTGTACATACTGACTGGAATAGTTATGATCCTTGTCATTGAAATCAGTTTGCTTCCATGCAGCTCTTCGCTTAGTAGAAAAATTTTGAAGAATTACAAATTACTTATTAGATGATCGTGTCAATTGTGTTGGAGTAGGCTGAGGTTGAGCTGATGCGGAATCTGTAGTTTCTGGCTCTGAGACAGGATATTCATTTTCTTTGTCAAAGATATCTTGAAACACTACAGGGTCAAAATCTTTTTCACCACCATCGTAAAGTTCCTCAATGTCAGAATCATTTCCGTCTTGTATGAGTTTCAAAATATCTTCATCTCGCAAAACTGTGCCTAAAAACAATAAAACAAACAATTTACTGACGTACAACGTGGAAAAAACATACTTTGAAATTGTCGATTTTTAATAGTAAATATTGCAATGGAACCCGGATCCGTGCCTAAAAACAATAAAAGAAAAAATTTACTGACGTACAACGTGGAAAAAACATACTTTGAAATTGTCGATTTTTAATAGTAAATATTGCAATGGAACCCGGATCGTCACGTTCGTGACGATCTATGTTTACAAGATCATAGGTGCAAGAAACACGCCATTATTTCAATTTTAAACATGATTTCGTTTAGTTTAATTAATACCATAAACCATGAAAACAAAATCAGTCAACATATAATGTAAAGTGTGAGAAAATAATGTACTTACGTGAACGCGCGCCCTCGCCAAAGTATGCAGCCATCTCTTACAACGATCCGCCGGCCACTGATAGGTTACGACAAGTCAACGTTTTGTCTATATAAACGGAAAACATACACACGATCCAGCGAAGTCGGTTGCGTTCACAAAAATTAGTTAATTTCGCGGGAAAAATTATTTTTTTCGATCGTCACACTCGTATATAATTGGTTGTAAAGGGATACGCACCTGGGACGGGCGAAACAGTTACGGGCCGAGTGTCCATAGAGCTGACATCTATGGCACTGTCCAGGCACCTTTTTCTTGTGCGGGGTTCTATTGTTACCCCCGAGAGGTGACATACTGTACGTACGTCGAGTATCTTCTTGCCCTCTTCTGAGAGGTCAAGAATGACCAACACCAGATTGTAAGGGGTGTTGGTCGTCTTGTTTGCCATGCGGTGCACCTCTCGCATCGGCAGGCCTTGGCTCAGAAGGTCTTCCTTAACAAAGGCCGTGTCGAATACGCGGTATGTATTACTACGCGGAGACTTTTGTCCTCCTCCAGGGAGTACGTGTGATATGGGATATCCTTAACCCTGAGTAGGCTCGTGAGAGCGCGGAAGTCGTCGACCGTGTTGGCCGAGGCGACAATGCCCTGTCCGGAGGGCTTGGCTTTTGAGAAGCCAATCTTCTTTTCGGCCATGATGCGGGATATGCGATCCCACGTGGCTTTTGGGACCTTTTGGTCCCGAAGCTGCCTTAGCCGGTTCCCCCTTTTTGGAGGAGGATTGACCCCCCTGAGGGGGCGGCAACGGAGGAGGGGGCCGAGGCGGCTTTCTTCGCCGGCCTGGAGGAGTCCGCCTTATTAGCGGACCGACGCCTTTTTCTTTCTTCGACGAGGGTGAAGCCCTCGTTTTCGGAGGATGACGCACCCCCGGGGCGCCTTTCCACTTCGGTGTCCGGAGGAGGCCGCCGAGTTGAAGGAGCCCGCACTCGAGGCCCTAGAGGGCGCACAGGGGGAAGCCTGAGAGTGGGGCTGGGAAGGGGTCGGAGAAGGGGAGGGTGCGGGGGACCTCGCCACTGCGCGCGTCACTTCCGGTGCGGCGTGCCGGCTTGTGCATGTATGTGCTCCATGTTGGAGTCTTCGCGGGCCGGGGATAATTCCGGCGAGAGTAGGGTGAGCATAAACTCTCCCGGTCCCGCCAAGTGGGGAGAAGAGCACTAAAAAAAATAAAATATATACTTAAATATTATAATAGTGTGTGAGTGTATAATGCGAATGTGTAAAACTTACCCGAAAAAACTGCGTAGAAATGACTATATTCGTCTTTAATCACTTCCCGCTTAAAACTTTAAAAATTTAAATGAAATTTAAAAAACTGTTTAAAAACGCATTGTGAACGAACGTAGACGCGGGGACCCGCAGGGTGCCTAACGGTCGCCTGACCCGACGGCAGCCGGCCTTAACCTACTTTGGGTGGAGCGAATTACGGTCTACAATCGCCTAGCACGCAAAGAAGAATTTAACTTATTAAAAACCCAAGTCTATATTTAGATTTACGCGACGCGATAAACTATCGGAATTCTCCACTGAATTAACAGTTTCGAATACCGGGTTTAACTAAACGATATTTACTACGGCGAAATGAGGCAAACGGATCGGATGGCTGTTAGCGTTCGAATGTGTAAACGATACACGACTCTGGGATGTATCGCGATTATATGGTGACCGTGACCTACGTATACCTACATCGAGACGATACGGTGACGATAATCTACGTTCCTCGTGGCGATGTGGCGATGGTGACCTATGCTTTGGTGATAGAGTGCGGCGTTGGGCGCGCATCGGCGATGTAACCCTTACATGACGATGCACCTGATTCGATTCTACGGCTACTCCACTATCCCTCTGTGCTATATTCGCGTGACGTGGTTGATCGTTATTCGTGACCGTCCTCCCCTGAGCACCTTCGACTTATAGCACGCGTCACGTAAAAAGAACGCTGGAAGAAAGTGGTGGGAGTGTGTTTGCGCATGGGTACAGTCTCGCACGAAAGTTATGTGCCTATTAATTTATTTTTTAACCCTTACATGACGATGCACCTGATTCGATTCTACGGCTACTCCACTATCCCTCTGTGCTATATTCGCGTGACGTGGTTGATCGTTATTCGTGACCGTCCTCCCCTGAGCACCTTCGACTTATAGCACGCGTCACGTAAAAAGAACGCTGGAAGAAAGTGGTGGGAGTGTGTTTGCGCATGGGTACAGTCTCGCACGAAAGTTATGTGCCTATTAATTTATTTTTTAACTAGGCTTTCGCTCGCGGGTCGTGGCTTCGTACCTATATATTTGTTATTCTTATTAGTTATAACATTGAAAAATATATTAGATAAAATATCAATAAAATGAATTAAAAACATGTTTGAATTATGTATTATAGAATGTTTAATCGAAATAAAATTAAAGTAATGTTGAAACTCCTTCCATTAAGTCATCATGCGTGACGTGAAAACCAGATGAGGACGCGGTGTGGGTGCTAGAAGTGGCCATTTCATCGTCGTCGCTGTCGTCACTCGAGCTTCCATCCTCATCTGAGTCGGAATCATGATCCCCTATGTGGATAGCAAATGTTTCTGTCATCATGTCCACCACATGATCGCTTTTACAGTAATCAGCCTCTATTTCTTTTACCTTCGTGCATAGCTTCCCCCATTCTGTTGCTCCCATTAAATTTACTTTTTCATGAATCAACTCAGTTATACGTGTCAGGTTCCAAGTTACATTTTTACAGGCAACATAACTTTTTATTTGGGACCAGGCCATTTCAATAGGATTCAGGTCCGGGTGATATGGGGGCAAACGAAGTACAGAATGTCCTGCTTCGTTCAAAATAGCATCGATATTAAATTTCTTAAATTTATCTTTGCATTTTTTTATTAAGTTGTACAACTCCGGCTTTAGCATGGTCTCTTCAAATTCAATACCTTTTTGACGAAGCCAGGTTTGCATGTCTGCTTTCTTTGAGTTGGACGTTGGTGCAGCATCGAGTTGTTTATTGTGGTACGATGCATTATCGACTACCACGACTGAATTAGGCGGTAAATTTGGTATCAGTTGAGTACGGAGCCACCGCTCGTAATTTTCAGAATTCATATTGTCATGGTAGTCGCCGCTTTTTGTACCGGCTTTAAACGTCAGTAAAGCATTCGGCACAAAACCTGCATCGCCACCCGCATGTGACTGCTCAATTAAGATTTTTCTATTGGTTTCCGTTTTTTTCCATTTAAAACCCAAGTTTTTCAATACTCGCCTGAGACTTGCTGCAGATCCTTGGAAATGTATGTCATCCTGTAACTTCCTTTGCAACTTGCGTATGGTAGGCAATTCTTTTTCAGTAACGTGAAAATTATGGATCATTCTTTTTATAACACCCTGGTCAAAGCTGTCAATGTCTGTTATTGGTTTTGTTTTTTTTTTCTTTTATTTTTGCCGGGAGTTCGGAAAACAGTAAGAAATTCCGAATCTTTTGAACCCTTTACTATTCGTCTCACTGTCGACTCGGAACATTTTGTTGGCTCTGCGGTCCGTTTCATACATTGTTTTAAATTATTAACTACATTATTATCAGCTTCCCTCTTCATAAAACAGTATACGTCATAAATCATTTTTCTCACTTCTCTATGTAAAACCATTTCGTAATTTAAAACTTTTGTGCGCGATGGTATTTTTAAAGGGAACGTAACGTGGATACTACGCGGGAAGCAAAGCTCAACTGATGAACCAATAGCGCATCGGTAAACATGCGGCGCGTGGCTCACCCGCCCCGCGCCCTACCTCATACCACCAGGTAGACCGATAAATCGCCTATGCGCAGCTTGACCGCCAGCGTTCTTTTTACGTGACGCGTACTATACACGGTTAGCGCAGGAACGTAATCGGTCCCCATGTTTGGCGGGGCCTGCACTGGATCGATGCGGGGCGCGGGCGGGGCACACAGTCTCCACGTTATCTAACCATTGATCGACACGGTTCCTATTTTCAACTAATTCGTCTTCATTTAAGCTTTCCTTATCAGTTTCTTCCTGTAACTGCGCGATGTCCTTAGCATATTTCTTCTTAATTAAATCTTCCTCGATTTGAAGTTGCTTTCTTCTAATCGCGGCGAGTTCTTCTGCGGTGTCGTATCGATCTGTTTCAACTTCGCGATCGCGCTAGCTGTCGACCGGGCTGAACGGACTGATGGGGCGCGCGGCGCGGGCCTATGTACAGCGTCTGTAGCTACGGGCGCGACGGTACGCACTGTCGAACTCGTTTCGGTGACCGGAAGATCTATAATCGCGGCGAGTGTATCTGTACGCGGCGCGGATGTACTAATCTCTCCCAAACGATCAGTCGTCGACACGGACACAGCAGGGCGCGGCGGCGCGAGCGCGGGCGTGGTAATGAGGGCTAATAATCTTCCACTCACCAGATGTCGCTAGTTATAACTGAGGTAAAGTTTTTGTTACACAGTGTCACTTAATTGAGAAATTAATTTTAAATAATAGTTTATCATTATTTAGAGTATTATATTAATACACAACACAATGCGTCAGTGTTTTGATTTTTAATTTTTTGCACATTACTCTTTTTTTAAAGTCGGCTTTTAGTTATATTTATAGTTTGGTTTATTCGTTTCTAATGTAATTAATATAAAATATAACTAATACTACAGAAAGAAACCTTAAAAATTACATTTTCCTAAGAAGTTATGGTTCCCGCTATGAAATCTGTCAAATATTTTACCTCACTCTAAAGTGGCGCCGCCCTGGTGGCAGAAAAAGTTGTGGATGCCCTCATTGATGCGTGTGCGGGTGGGGGCGCGGTGGAGGGCGCGTGTCAACGATAGGTAGTCGGAAGGGGACGCGGCAGCGTCTTCAAATATCCGCATTCCTACCGACGTTTCTTCGTCGTTCCTAGGCTTCTGGCTTCTTGTCTAACGCATGATGTCCCACGTTGCGGCTTCCGATCGTCTTCAAAAAGACGGAATCGGCTTCGCGATCTCGAAGGAAGAGCTTAAACTCTGGGAGGTTAATTCGCAGACCGCGAAAGTTAAATGAAACAAGCGATAACATATTGGGCTTGATACGACCGTGACATTTTGGTAGAGCAGATTGCTCTGTCATTGTATAGTTAAGTTAATAAGTTAACTTAACTTACAATGAGCACAAAAGATTATTATGCTCTACAAGAACGAGGAGACGGTCCTGAGGGGACCGAGCAGCGCGTAATTTGCGTGTAAGACAGTGACTTCCCCGATGTCGATGTTCCTTATAGCAGCGTAAACCGTGTTAAGGTCATCGACAGAGACGGTTTAGTAGTAGCCGGGTGTGTTCCAAGTACTGGTCGTATACTCTGCGCTCAGTTTATAATTTCTGGAGGCGCAAATGCGCTACAGAACCGTGCTTGCTCGGGAATAAAATCGCTGAAGCAGCCGAGGTCTGGTCTAGAGTCGTATTTTTCGGTGTAGATTCTATAACACTGAGCACGTATAGAGTTTGGCAGCTTGTCTGTGAGGTGTCGTAGCAGATCTGCGTTGACGAGGTAATGATTTCTCTTTAGTGCTCGAAGAGTGACGACACTTCCCCTCGCGCGAATGTGCAGATGTCTCTAGGTGCTTCTGTACAGCGTGCTAATCCTCGTAACTTCTCGGTCTCTGCCTTCGCGATGGAATCTGTACGTCCAAATTGCAGTTCTAGCTGTCATATAATCTCATCTGGCTTAGCATGCCCAATGAGTTCTGAGCTGACTGTTTCCAAGGCTCTTCCTTGTAGACTTGTTCTTAGTCTCGCAGTGTTTTCAATATCATTGAAGTAGCCTCGGGTTGTTTCGTAAATGGCACGGAATGAAAGCCACTCGGTATGTGCTCCGCTAAAGCTTGGCAGTGTCATTATAACTTTCGACGCTGCGAAAATATGCGACGATAGTGACGCACTCTCTGGTTTTGGTTGTCAGCGAGTGCGGCGATAGCTTTTTTTTTTTTCTGAAAGTGTATACTGTTGGCCCTGCGGCCTTCACAGCTTCATTGAATTAGGTTCGTAAGTGAGGACTTACGAACTATTGAGTGCCACGACTCTGCCGTCGGCGAGGCACCCCTACCCCTGCTTTCGGAGTAAGGCTCCTCGAACTAGGGGGGGGCTCGATGCGATTCAAGGGCCCCTCTGAAGGAGGTATGAACCTCGGCTTGAATCACTATCGCATTTTTTTTTGATACTGATCGCAATGATTAGAAACGCCCCGTATCACGGGTGTTATACCTCGTGTACGGAGTGTGTATATACCGACGCATTCGCCGGAAAATGCGGTGTGCCCTAGTGTTCTGTACTAGAGTAGTGTCTGTGTGAGTGTTTGTGTTTGTGTTACCTAAACTGGTTCCCTCTCCTGTGGAGGGGGGGGGGGACGGGATCGACCTATTCCTAGTTGTGATCTCGTCATCGGGGTCAAGAAGAACGTTCTTGGGACGTCTCCTGTGGGGGGCCGCATCCCTATCTGGGGAGTACGAGCCCGCCTCATTCACCAACGGATTTTTATGTTCCTTTATCGAATTGAAATATCTTAAGGATAATTCCTTTAGATACGACTGAATTGTGGGCATGTCGAGGTCGCGGTGGAGATCCGCGTTCCTCACATAGTATGGAGCTCCTGTGACCTGACGGAGAAATTTGTTCTGGATGACTTGAAGTTTTTGTAAACTTCTTTTGGGAACATGAGCAAAGGATACCCCTGCGTATGTCATGATAGGACGTACGCAGGTTTTGTATAAGTGCAGCTTGCGTCTGAGTGACAGCTTACTGTTTTTGTTAACTAAGGCGTAAAGTCGATAAACTACGAATTTAGCCTTGTTCCTAACTATCTGAATGTGCTGAGAGAAGCTCATTGCACAATCTAAGGTCACCCCCAGGTATTTCACCTCTTGTACCCACGGAATTGGGCTGTCATAGAGGGAGATCGTACCACTTTTGTATTTTTTGATTTTTGCCATTAATCGGTTATAAGCAAACCTTCTGTTGAAGCAGATGGCTTTGCTCTTATCTGGGTTCAGTTCAATCCTCCATTTTCTGCACCAATCGCCTAAGGCGTTTGCTGCATCTTGGAGTCGACCACAGATTCTAACCGGGTGGACATCTGAAGTGTATATGGTGGTGTCATCCGCGTATAGTGCGAGATGAGTACCTGGTATTTGTGGAATATCACTTGCATAGAGTGAGTAAAGGGTCGGGGAGAGCACTGAGCCCTGGGGAACTCCTGCTCTGATGGGACTAGGAGAGGAGAAGGTACCCTCCACGCGAAAACGAAAGGATCTATTTTCAAGAAAGTCTTGAACAATTTTAATAAGTCTTACTGGCACTCCTATTTGGATTAGTTTGTAGACTAGTCCATTGTGCCAGACTTTATCGAATGCTTTGGCCACATCGAAGAACAGCGCTCCTGTGTAAACAGCGCGCGTGTTCGCCTTTGCGGCCTGCTCTAAAATGTGCTCCGTGAGGCGGTGCACCTGCTGAACACTTGAGTGTTTGGCTCGAAAACCAAACTGCTCGTTAGGAATTAGATTTTTGCTAAGCACTGCATCCTTCAGACGGCTGAGGATGATGCGCTCATAGATTTTCCCCATGGCACTGAGGAGACTTATGGGTCTGTAACTAGACGCCCTATCTCTGGGTTTTTTCGGTTTGTGGATACCGATGACTATTGCTTCTTTCCACACTTCTGGAAAGGTGCAAGTGGCCATTAAGATATTGAATATCGCCACTAGAAGGCAAACTAATCTGGGAGGAAGGGCTTTACACACTTTATTGTTTATGCCGTCGGCTCCAGGCGCTTTTCGGATTTGAAGATTTTTGATTATGGTTTTCACCTCATCAAAAGTAACTGGAGGAAGTGGGTCATCCGTTGGTGGTGTGGCGGACATCTTAGACACTTCCTCGTTCACCTTGTTCAGGTGGACGGGGTCGATTGGCAGGGTGCTTGGGGAGCATTGGCTCTCGATGCTATCCGCCATGCACTCGGCCTTTTCCGAGTCGTCGAACGCTAATTGACCATCAGATCTAACTAATGGGGGCATCGAAGCGACATTTTCTGATTTAAGAGCTCTCGCCAGCTTCCAGAATGCTGTATGCGAGGGCGAGATATCTGCCATCAGTTTGTCCCATCGTGAATCCCTCAGCTGGGCCATGCGCTCCTTGACCTCTCTACAGAGGCGGCGCAAATTGGACCTATTATTGACGGTTCTATAACGGTCATAGGCCCTTACCGCAGCGTTTTTCTCCCTCAGTAATTGCCGTACGTCCCCGGGGAGCTCAAGGCGCCGATCGCTCGACGCCTTGACCTGCCTTGAAGACTCCCCGGCAACCACCTTTATGTGAGAGGTGATGTGAGAGATGGCATCTAAGGCCACCTCCTTGGTGTCAATTATATCTGGCACTTTGTCTAAATATTCTGTGTTCATAGTTTCGAGGTTAGCCTCGAACCTATACCAGTCCGTAACAGTTTTGGTTAAAGGAACCTCGCTGCTGGACTGTCCTAACGACATTATTACCGGGCGGTGATCAGATGTCAACTCATGCACCACTTCTATGGAGCGCAACGATAAGGTTACGTTCCTGAAGAGTGCTAAGTCGATTTTAGACGACGTATTAAATTGATTTGTTGAATAGCTTGTATCCTCCGGAGGGGCTATTATATCGAAATTCAGGCGTTCACTAAGCTTTACTAAGTGCACGCCGTTAGTATTTTTCCTATGGTTATTTGACCAGATTTGGTGCTTGCTATTTAAGTCACCGGCTAGTATAACTGAATTACTAAGTTTGAATAGCGCTTCGAAGTCGCTTTCTATTATCTTTTTTTTTTGGTGATAGATATACAGAGGCTATCGTGATCGGTTGATGACCGGTCATGGCTACTCTGCAAACGGAGGCCTCTAAATCAACTAGTTGAGGCGTGTCTATGGGCACTACATGTAAGGACGACCTATAATAGATAAGTGTCCCTCCTAATTTAGTCCCTAATCGATCATTTCTTACTACTCTGTAGTTAGCTATTTTGGGGTCTCTAAGACTAGGCTTAAGAAAAGTCTCTTGCACTAGCAATATGTCTATCTGATGGTCAGTGAGGAAGGTCCGGACTTCGTCAATTTGATTTTTAAGGCCGTGCGCATTGAAGAAGGCGACAGCTATCGACGTAGGTTTTATTCTGGCTGAAGTTGAGTCGTTATCCATTGTCAAGAATAAAAACCAAGCCAAGTTAACTGTATGTAGAACTTTGGGCCTAGTTGGCCCTGAAGTTCTTTATTGCCTCTATTACCCCCATGTGATCCAGGGAGGCTTGGAGGCGCTCTTTGGCGGAGCGCGCCGTTCTAATCTTATGCGCTAGTGTGCGCAGCTCATTTACATCAAAACTGTCTACGAAGTGAAGTCTTCGGCAAGATCCTCCAAGGCCGGGGACGATTTGGTAGCCGGCTTTGGTGGGTGCTCCTTTCGCGGGGCACGGGCTACTGAAGGAGCCGGTGCGCGCGCGGGAGTGGGAGTCGGAAGAGGGGTGGGCACACTCTTTGATGCTCCTCCCCTGGCCAGGCTCAGCGGCTTAGCCCAAGCGCTTTGCTTGGGGGCCGGAGCCGGGACGAAGGCAGGGGGAGATGGACCATCCTTTTTTGGAGAGCCCTGTGCTCCCTTCTGCTTGGGGGCTGTTTGCGACCCCCGGCGTTCCTTCCCCTCGGCTTTTGTGCTTTAGGGGCCTTTGGGCAACTGCGGAAATTCGCCGTATGCCCTACCGCCCCACATAACACAGCTTGGGGGGGACGATTTGCCACGGGTGCACTCCTTGGTGCCGTGGTCCCCTGTGCATTTCACGCACCTGGGACGGGCGAAACAGTTGCGGGCCGAGTGGCCATAGAGTTGGCATCTATGGCACTGTCCCGGCACCTTTTTCTTATGCGGGGGTTCTACTATAACCCCCGATAGATGGCACACTGTGCGTACGTCGAAGATCTTCTTGCCCTCTTCTGAGAGGTCAAGAATAACCAACACCAGGTTGTATGGGGTGTTGGTAGTTTTGTTGACCATGCGGTGCACCTCTTGCACCGGCAGGCCTTGTCTAACTAGGTCCTCCTTAATGAAGGTTGACTCGAATTCCTTCGGAATTCCTCTGAGTACAACCCGAAGTCGTTTTTCCTCCTCTAAGGAGTACGTGTGATAGGGGATGTTTTTTCCCCTTAGCATGTTCGTCAGCGCGCGGAAGTCGTCGACCGTGTTGGTCGAGACTACTATGCCCTGACCCGAGGGCTTGGCCTTCGAGTAGCCGATCTTTTTGTCGGCCATGATGCGGGATACGCGATCCCATTTTGCCATGTCCTGGATAATCACCGGTGGCGGACTTTTGGGACCTCTTGGTCCAGGTGCCGCCTTGTCCGGTGATTCTTTATTGGACACGGTTTTTCCCCCCTGAGGGGGGGGGGCGCAACGGAGGGGGTGGCCGAGGCGACCTTCTTCGCCGGCCTGGAGGAGTCGGTCTTTTTGCCAGACCGACGCCTTTTCCTACCTTCGACGAGGGTGAAACCCTCGTCTCCGGACGATGAAACGCCCTCGGGGCGCCTTTCCACCTCGGTGTCTTCACCCGAGGAGGCCGCCGAATCAAACGTGCTCTCACTCGCGGCCCTAGAGGGCGCACGGGAGGAAGCCCGGGAGTGAGGCTGAGAAGGGGTCGGAGAGGGGGAGGGGGCCGGGGACCTTGCCACCTTGCGCGCACCGCTTCCGGTGCGGCGGGCCAGCTTAGTCCCCTTGGACCCCTCTTCCTCTGTCGTCATCGCACCTGAATGCTCCATGTCGGAGTCTTCGCCACGGGCCGGTGATGGTTCCGGCGAGAGAGGGGTGAGCATTATCTCCCCCGGGTTCACATCCGGGTAACGCTCCGCTAGGAAGCGGAGCATTTCCCTTTGGACGTCCAAAAGTTTGGACATCCTACTAACGCATTAGCTGTTTAATACACGATTTACACTATTATCCTGCACCCTGCTGATGGCGTCTTTTGCACCACTACACTATTAACTTTAAATTTAAAGTCCCCCCAAATGGGGAGAAGGGCACTAAAAAATATAATATATATACTTAAATATAATACTATGTATGTGTATTATGTAGTGTGTAAAAACTTACCAATGAAAACCGCGTAGAAATGACTATAATCGTCTTTAATCACTTCCCGCTTAAACGAAAAAGAATTTAAATGAAACTTAATATTGTTTAAAAGACGTACGACCTTGTACAGGAATGTAGACGCGAGGCCCCGTCGGGCAAGCTAACGGTCGCTTGCTCGACGACCGCCACCCTAAACCTACTCTTGGTGGAGCGAGATTCGGTCTATAATCGCCTAGCACGCAAAGAGGAATTTAATTTATTAATAAAACCCGAGTCTATTTTTAGATTATCGTGGCACAATATTACAACGGAATTCTCTACTGAATACACAGTTTCGAATACCGGGTAAACTAAATGAACACTATTAACTTTTACGAATCGGACGTCTAAACGTAACCTCTACTTTATAACTTAATGAATTTTTAATTTTAAATTTAAAGTTTAAAGTTTAAAATTTAAATTTCAAATTTCAAGTTTAAGAAATCGCAATGAGACAAGCGGATCGGATGGTTGTTAGCGTTCGAATTGCGGCGATAGCGGATGTGAGTTCCGATATAAATGGTCGGAGCCCCCTGTCTTTATTTGTGATGGGTTCCTGGCTAGGCTTCTGTGGAATGGGATCCTTGGCCTACATCTTCTGGATAGGGATCCTGGTATGTGAGCTCTGATACTAAAGGTAGGAGCCCCCTTTCTTCATTAACCCTCAAGCACTGACGTGCAATTTAGTAACACTAACACTGACGTACGTATGACATACGTCTATGATTTTAAAGACCTCTTGTGCATTGATAGAGTGTAAATATTGTGATGTGTATTTACATTTTAGTTAAATATCTTTAATATAACCTAGGGATATTAAAAAAACAGTTAAAGATAATTAAAGCAAAATATTTATTAATCAACGGCCTTAGAAGTAATGAAATTAACATAATATTTCTTTTTAAATCAACTAAAAAATAATTTTAATTCTTTTTTTTTTTTTTGCGCCCGAAGTAATTTGGAAATGGGCTACCCAGAGGGAGGCAGAAAATGCATTACGCATGCCACTATAGTTCCGGTCTATAGTGGTTATGGGGGACTCACGACCTACAAGGGGAACCTAAGTGATACCCCCTAAAAACTGCCTTTAGAGACTGGCAACTAGCTGTCGAAAGCTTCATATGCCGTATCATAAAGCGACCCTCTTTTGGAGAAAAAGAGAGCGCAGACGGCTAAGTGCCGTTTAGGGACTGCCTACGAAGGCATATTGATTTTAAATAATTTTTAATTTAATTAGAATTGGCCTGAGCCGCCAGTAGACAGTTCAGGTCGTATGAAAGTTTATTAGGCTGGTCCGAGAGAGTGTTTCTCGGCCTGCGGACAATATGAGGGGAGGGGGGTGGGGCGGTATAAGTTACTGCCTCACGAATTAGTTTATTACTGTGCGACTCTGAAACTTTAAAAAAGTTTTCAGAGAGAGTTTTAGTGTATTGCTGAATTGTTGGGATTTCTAAATCCCGGTGAAGGTCGGCGTTTCGAACGTACCAAGGTGCGTTCGTAGCTCGACGACAAAATAAGTTTTGTACTATTTGCATATCATTAATAATATTAGGATTAGCGTGCGCGAATAATGGGGCCGCGTAAGTCATTACCGGTCGTATACAAACCTTATAGAGGGTTCGCTTATTTCTTAGGGACATTTTGCTATGACGGCCTAACATACTGTTTAGCCTACATAGATAAAATCTAGCTAGACGTGTCACTCTTTTGACATGAGGCCCGAAAGTGAGCTCTTCGTCAAGGGTGACACCTAAATATTTGGCTGTCGTATGCCAAGGGACAGGAGTCCTTAACATACGTATTGGTGGGATATTTTTATGATTTTTACGACGGCGTCGTTTCCAATCGAATTGAACTGCGGAGCTCTTCTCCGGGTTCACATCGATTCGCCATTTTTGGAACCAATCTCCTAGGTCATCTACTGACTTTTGGAGCTCGTTCCTAGCGTACGATAAAATTTGACTTTTATAATAAAGGGCAGTATCATCTGCGAAAAGTGATAATTGTACACCATTCGATGGGATTGGGATATCGTTGGTGTACAAGATGTACAGGAGGGGAGCTAGTACCGATCCCTGAGGAACACCAGCTTTAATGGGGCGCTGAGGGGATAACGTGCCTTCGTATCTAAAACGAAAGGTACGATGTTGTAAATAAGAGGCCACGAGACGTACTAGACGATCGGGGAGTCCTATCCTATATAATTTGTAAATAAGGCCTACGTGCCAGACTCGGTCGAAGGCTTTGGCAATGTCGAAAAAGACCGCGATTGTCTTTTGTCGACGTGGATAATAACCGCTGAGGATGTATTCCACAATGCGGTGTACTTGTTGGGGACATGAATGTTTCTCGCGGAAACCAAATTGGTGGGGGATGATAAGAGGATCACCGTCTGTGGGAAACAGATGGCGCCTCATTCTATTTTGGATTACTCTTTCAAAGAGTTTGCCCATGGCCTTTAGGAGGCTAATGGGACGATGGCTGGAGGGAAGGTTAAGAGGCTTGCCTGGCTTGGGAATACCAATGACAATGGCCTCTTTCCAAGTGGTGGGAAAATAACTAAGATTAAAGCAGGCGTTAAAGATAATAGATAAGAGGGTTAACACCTGCTCTGGAAAGTGCTTAAGGGCTTGGTTGGATATGCCATCCGCGCCTGGAGCCTTTCTGTTCTTGAATCCTTTGATGAGGGTCGAAATCTCATCATTGGACACAGTGATAGGATCAGAGGTGGTGGGGGGTGAGTTCCGGCGTCGGACCTCATCCTCCACTTCCTGTATATGTAAGGGGTCGACAGGTTGAGAGCTAGGAGAGCATTGTTCGGCAATGCTATCTGCAAAACACTCAGCCTTTTCGTCGTCCTCGAAAGCAACCGTTCCGTCGGGGCGGGAGAGAGGGGGAATGTGCGTTATTGCGTCTATACGGAGGGCTCTAGCCATCCGATAATACGCTGTGTGAGAGGGAGATATATTCTCCATGAGTTCACTCCTTTGGAGGTCTCGAAATTCGGCGAGGCATAAACGGAGTTTTCGTTGAAGACGATTAGCCGTATGCCTATATTCGGGGGTGGGATACTTAGCTGCTCTACGAAAAGCAGCTTTTTTAGCTTTTAATATGTTGCTAATATGTAGGGGAAGCCCACTATTATTAGCAACCGGGACGACCCTTTCGTTCTCCTTAAGGGAGGATTTAATAAGGGTAGAAAGTGAATCGACCGCGGTGTCGATTTTTTCAGGACTATCTAAATCTAGGTCCGACGGAAGGTAATTTGGGGAGTCCTGGGAGTCCATAGCTTTGGCTAGGGAGTCTTTGAAACCTTTCCAGTTGGTAAAGGTTTTCGTAGTTATAATTAGGGGTGGCTGATGGCCAAGAATAAGGGAAACCGGACGGTGATCGGAGCCTATATCGTCTAGTGTCTCAATAGACCTGAGGTTGAGTGAAACTCCATTGAGTAACGCAAAATCTAGTACATCTGGTTTATGAGCGGCAGCATACGGATAATGTGTTGCGCCGAGAGGACTGAGGACTGTAAGGTCAAGAGACTGCGTGATATCAAGCAGTATCCTGCCATTAGTATTGATATTAAGGCATGTCCATTCAGTATGCTTAGAGTTAAAATCTCCAAACATAATGACTGAATTGCCTAAAGATAAGATGGCCTCAAAATCATCTTTGAGGGGGAGGTTATTAGGTGGAATGTAGCAGGAGGCTATGACTAAAGACTGATGTCCTGTCATAGCTAACCTGCATATCGTTGCTTCCATATTGGTAAGCTGTGGCGTATCAATATGAGAGCAATGTAGTGACTTCTTGTAATAAATAGCCGTACCGCCGCCTCGGCGATCGGGCCTGTCACTACGAATTAGAGAATAATTATTAATTGAGAGACCTTTAGTGTCCCTAGATTTTAATAGTGTTTCCTGTAAGAGGAGTATATCGACTTCGCGATCTTTAATAAAGAGCCTAAGCTCTGGGAGGTTATTTCGCAATCCGCGAATGTTACATGAAATAAGCGATAGCCCTTTAGGCTTAATACGACCGTGTTGTATAGGCAGAGCAGAAGGCTCTGTCATTGTAAGTTAAGTTAATTAAGTTAACTTAACTTACAACGAACGCAATAGATTATTGTGCTCTACTAGAGCCAACAGACGGTCCTGAGGGGACCTATCCGCACGCAGTTTGCTAGCTAAGATGCTAATTTCGTTAATATCGACGTTCTTTAACACGGCGGAAACCGTGTTTAAGTCGTCGGCAATTGAAGGCTGTTTCTGCTGAGGAGCAGAGGCAGCCTGTTGTGGTGCAGCCTGTTGTGGTGCAGCCTTTTTGGGGCCCCAGGGGAAAACTGGAGCCTGCATAGGCTTTGAAAAACCGGGAGGTGGCCTAAGCGGCGCCTGCGGTTGTCTCTGAGGACCCTGAGGGGGTCGCGCGAAGCCCTGAGGCGGCTGTGCTACGCCCTGACGGGGCTTCCTAGTATGTAATGCCGGGAACGATCGGTCATTCACCGGCGGAGGAGGGGCCTGTCTATAGACGGGGACACGTGGACGAGGTGCGCACGGGCAACCTCTATAGCTCGCCGGGTGTCCTGTCTGCTGGCACAGGACACACGCGGGCGGGGATACGGCATCTTTCGGCCGGGGACACTCTTTGGTGTAATGTGGATCCAGGCACTTAACGCACCTGGGAGGGGCGGAGCAATTTGCCGCCGCGTGCCCATATAACTGGCAGCGGTGGCACTGCGCCGGGTAACCGCGCCTATGCGGTGGCTCGGCCCTAACTCCCGACAGGCCGCACACTGTGCGCACTTGCCGGAAGATGTCACGAGCCTCCGGTACATTTGTTAGTATTACTAATACTAAGGAATATCTAACTCCTGTCCTACTGTGCATTTTGTGCACAGCCTCAACGGGAAATCCTTGAGCCTTTAGGTCTTCAAGAATTTCCTCGTTGGAGAGTTCGTATGGGACGCCTCGGATGACGGCCCTGACTTTGCGCTCTTCCGGGAGAGCATAGGTGTGATACGACACACCTTCGCTAGAAAATAATTTTGTTAAACACCTAAAATCGTCTAACGTAGGGGGTAATATTTTAATAGCTACACCGACGTTCGTAGCTATGTCGTACTTAATTTTCGCGTCGTAGCAAATTTTGCTAAGACGCGTAAATTGTGCCTTATCTCTGAGGAACACCGGCGGTGGGACTTGCTTTTTAGCAAGCTTTGGCGCGCAACGCGAGGCAGGTTTGTTTTTCGCCGTTACGTCTAACGGCGACAGAGGGGTAGGGGCAGCGGCGTGGGCTGCGGAGGTAGACGCGGCAGCGACGGGGGCTGCGGGGCTAGGGGGGGCGGCGCTGGCCGCCACGGCGACGGGCGAACGGTTTTTCGCGGCGCGCTTCGAAGCGCGCCTCGACGAAACCGTTTTGTACGAGTCATCCGAGGCAACACTGGTGTCGGAGTCTGATGTCTCTGAAGTAGTCCTGCTGGACGAGGATTTGCTCGCGGGCCTCTTCCGGGAGGCATATACTGACGAAGAAGAAGACGCCGAGTCGGAGTGAGTGCACTCCATCTCAGCATCCAGTAACGCGAAGGAGTTCTGGGACTCCAGATGTGCCGCCAACACGGGCGGCGGAACGATTGCCTTAAGGGCGGGATTAGCCAGACAGGCCAGGGCGGCGGAAAGCGCCTGCGGTTCCTCCATCATGTTGATGGCCTCGATTAATGAAGACTTTAGGTCCTTGGTGGACATGACTAACTATAATAATTACCTATATATATATTTAAACTAAACGTAGGGGGAGGGGGGTCACCGCTCTCAAAAGTGCGGGACGTTCTAGACTCTCTGAAACTTTCCCCTGATCCTCAAAAGGACAGGGGCTTGCTCGGAAGAGCAAGAGACGTTTTCCAAGAAACAATATAATATACACGATATTAATACACAAATAATTAAAATAAACTAATATACTTATAAATAACTAGTGTTCTACAATATAAAAGCTTACAGTCAAACCTCCCCGGCTGAAGGACGGGGGGGTAGGAACTGTGAGTTAGCGGTTAAACCACTTACAGTACTTCGGCGCTAGGCGCCCACTACCTGAAAAGCGCGAGGCGCGGAACGGGTGGCACTAGCGTAGGGACGCTAGGCACGCGGACAACCTGTACAACAACCGCTCGGGGGCGATGGTACAGGTAAGATGACCGATAATTTTTAAGAATAGGAACGTTTATTATTGGTTTTGTTACTTACTAAAGATGGTTTTAGTTATAAAAAAATAGAAATCACATAAATAATGAAAATTAGGCACTTTTTAACAACAGTTGTTGCAGGTCGGCTTAGAGCACTGCAAACATACTGGTTTACCGCATGCTTGACAACCGTATCTTGTTTTGCGACGTTTTAGTTTATAACACATATAGCAATTCTTCATGGTTTCAAATTTTATAATTTCATGACTTGGTTGACCCACTTCGGTAGCCATATCTTTGCCCAAGATACGCCCAATAAGACTCGAAAGCTCATGTGAAAGTTGCGGCGTCGTGTATCTTCGCTCGAGATGCGTCTTTACTAAGCTTTTTCCAAAATTTTTCATGAAACAGACGATCCGAAGTATTATAATTTGACATTATAAAAGAATTGACAGCAGCAATATCTAAAATTCTGTAGAATATGATCAACGGCCATCGCCTAGACCTTCTTGCACAGCAGTATTTAGCACATTTTTCATCTAAGGAATCAACACCTCCTTTACAAGAGTTATAAAATGATATTATTTCTGGGATCCCTTTGACCGAATCCATGCTCTCTGAATGGTGCATCGACGACAACATTATAACAGTTTTGTGTTTTTTTGGTACATAGGACAACAACATAATCTTTCGTGAAACCGTATAAAACTGAATGAACTGGTCGAGTTTTGGAAAGAAATTCAGGTGGTATTTCCTTTTTGTTTTTTTTTTAGTGTCCCTACATATGTCAAACACTTTTTTTTTAATTCTCTGCATACTTCAATCGAGGAGAAGTAATTATCTGCAGTGATGTTTCGATTAGTTCCCATGATGGGTTCTGCTAAACGTCAAACACATTGTGTAGGTACCAGCAGTTTTTTCTGTTCGTCGGTTAGTCCGTTGCCGTCACTGTTCTTGCCCGTATAGAGGTAAGCATTGTACAGGTAACCGGTGGTACTATCAGTTAGACATTTTATTTCCAATCCATACTTGCAGGGTTTGTTAGGCATGTACTTCTTCCATCTGCACCTGCCTCGAAAAGACACTAACATTTCGTCGATAGTGGTATTCTCTCCAATTTTATAATACTTTTGGCAATTGGCGACAAATTCATAAAATATGCTTGAGATAGGAGCAGCGACATCAGACTGTTTTCTTTCATCTCTGGTAGATGCATCATCAAACCGAAGACTTACGAGAATCATTGCAAAACGATCTTTGGACATTACTCCTCTAAAAATGTCTCTCCCTGTTCCATCAGTAGCAAACAATGCATTTATATCTTCATCATTCGATTTGAATGCTGCACTAAAATCAACAGCCCAATGAAAGCATCCAACTCTACAGAATCTAAGTCCTTCAGTTCAGGTTTACCTTGTCGCTTATATTTTTGCCTTATCAATTCCAGTTTTTGGTTAGTATTTTCTATAATTTGTGTTTTAATATTGTCAGTTATTAGCAAACTAAATAATTGTGAAGGCGGACTATCCGGTGAAAAATCAATTGTAGTTATTGGAGTAACGATGTTGTGCGCAGGTGTGCGTGTAGTTCTCGATGGCCCTTCTGCAGACCACTTCATGCAGCGTTTTTTTCCGTAGTAGTACTTTCTGCGAGATTGCGATACATTACCCTCGGCAACTGTATTTACTTGAGAATCGCTTACCTGGACGTCAGTTTGCCTTTTTTCAGAATCAATATGGCAGGAAAAATGCGACAAAGGCATACCATCTTCAGAAGAGTCAGGGTCCGAAGCTCCACCAGCGGTTTCTCCATCATCACAATACTCCTCTTCTGAATAATCATCGCGGTCCGACTGAATATAATTATTTTCATCTGCCGATGATTCATCTGATTCACAAAGCCTAGATGCGATAATTTCTTCGTTATTAGTAGCATCACCTCCAATACGTAGTATTTTTCTAGACGAAGATATGCCGGAATATGTCGACAGCGCGCTCCTCTTCCCGTCGCGGCCTACTATTTAGCGAGATACCTATAGAATCTATTTAGCGAGATACCTATAGAACTGCGATATCGATTCATTGCATAGCAAGTGTCCTCCTGAGAGGCTATTATATTGAAATTCAGGCGGTCACTTAGTTTTACTAAGTGCTCGCCGTTTGTATTTTCCCTAAGGTTATTTGACCAGATTTTGTGTACCGGACGGGCGTAACTCTCCGGAGTAAATGTTGTCGAAGATGCTCCGCGAGTCGCTCACGTCCTACACCTGTAGGTTCCGGTGGATACTTTCACTGCCGTCTTTGTGTGTGCTGCTGTAAAACTGTAGACTGAGTTTCAAAATTAAAATGCACTTGGAAAAGGCGATATCTATCCTTAAATTACCTACCTTTGGGGTGTAACAACGGACTAATATATGCACAAGCTCTTGCTTCAGCACTGGCTTTATAATAGTAGTCATCTATTATTATTAGTTATTAATGTCTTTGTGGCTGCAAACATCCTCCTAACGAAAAAAAAACGGCTTGCCTAAATTATATATCGTTCTCACAAAATTAAATAAAATTAACTCTTCAACAATTAATCTCACTCTTCTATTTTTTTTTTGCGCCCGAAGCAATTGGAAATGGGCTACCCAGAGGGAGGCAGAAAATGCATTACGCATACCACTATAGTTCCGGTCTATAGTGGTTATGGGGGACTCACTACCTACAAGGGGAACCTAAGTGATACCCCCTAAAAACTGCCTTTGGGGACTGGCAACTAGCTGTCGAAAGCTTCATATACCGTATCATAAAGCGACCCTCTTTTGGGGAAAAAGAGGGCGCAGACGGCTAAGTGCCGTTTAGGGACTGCCTACGAAGGCATATTGATTTTAAATAATTTTTAATTTAATTAGAATTGGCCTGAGCCGCCAGTAGGCAGTTCAGGTCGTTTGAAAGTTTATTTGGTTGGTCCGAGATAGTGTTTCTCGGCCTGCGGTCGATATGAGGAGAGGGGGTGGGGCGGTATAAGTTACTGCCTCACGAATTAGTTTGTTATTGTGCGATTCTGAAACTTTAAAAAAGTTTTCAGAGAGAGTTTTAGTATATTGCTGAATTGTTGGGATTTCTAAATCCCGGTGAAGGTCGGCATTTCGGACGCACCAAGGTGCGTTCGTAGCTCGACGACAAAATATGTTTTGTACTTTTTGCATTTCGTTAATAATATTAGAGTTAGCGTGCGCGAATAATGGGGCCGCGTAAGTCATTACCGGTCGTATACAAACCTTATAAAGGGTTCGCTTATTTCTTAGGGACATTTTACTATGACGGCCTAACATACTGTTAAGCCTACCTAGATAAAATCGAGCTAGACGTGTCACTCTTTTGACATGAGGCCCGAAAGTGAGCTCTGCGTCAAGGGTGACACCTAAATATTTGGCTGACGTATGCCAAGGGACAGGAGTCCTTAACATACGTATTGGTGGGATATTTTTATGGTTTTTACGACGGCGTCGTTTCCAATCGAATTGAACTGCGGAGCTCTTCTCCGGGTTCACATCGATTCGCCATTTTTGGAACCAAACTCCTAGGTCATCGACTGACTTTTGGAGCTCGTTCCTAGCGTAAGATAAATTTTGACTTTTATAATAAAGAGCAGTGTCATCTGCGAAGAGTGATAGTTGTACACCATTCGATGGGATTGGGATATCGTTGGTGTACAAGATGTACAGGAGGGGAGCTAGTACTGATCCCTGAGGAACACCAGCTTTAATGGGGCGCTGATGGGATAACGTGCCTTTGTATCTAAAACGAAAGGTACGATGTTGTAAATAAGAGGCCACGAGACGTACTAGACGATCGGAGAGTCCTATTTTATATAATTTAAATATGAGGCCTTCGTGCCAGACTCGGTCGAAGGCTTTGGCAATGTCGAAAAAGACCGCGATTGTCTTTTGTCGACGTGGATAATAACCGCTGAGGATATATTCCACAATGCGGTGTACTTGTTGGGGACATGAATGTTTCTCACGGAAACCAAATTGGTGTGGGATGATAAGAGGGTCACCGTCTGTGGGAAACAGATGGCGCCTCATTCTATTTTGAATTACTCTTTCAAAGAGTTTGCCCATGGCCTTTAGGAGGCTAATGGGACGATGACTGGAGGGGAGGTTAAGAGGCTTGCCTGGCTTGGGAATACCAATGACAATGGCCTCTTTCCAAGTGGTGGGAAAATTGCTAAGATTAAAGCAGGCGTTAAAGATAATAGATAAGAGGGTTAACACCTGCTCTGGGAAGTGCTTAAGGGCTTGGTTGGATATGCCATCCGCGCCCGGAGCCTTTCTGTTCTTAAGTCCTTTAATGAGGGACGAGATCTCATCATTGGACACAGTGATAGGATCAGAGGTTGTGGGGGGTGAGTTCCGGCGTCGGACCTCATCCTCCACTTCCTGTATATGTGAGGGGTCGACAGGTTGAGAGCTAGGAGAGCATTGTTCGGCAATGCTATCTGCAAAACACTCAGCCTTTTCGTCGTCCTCGAAGGCAACCGTTCCGTCGGGGCGGGAGAGAGGGGGAATGTGCGTTATAGCGTCTATACGGAGGGCTCTAGCCATCCGATAATACGCTGTATGGGAGGGAGATATATTCTCCATGAGTTCACTCCTTTGGAGGTCTCGAAATTCGGCAAGGCATAAACGGAGTTTTCGTTGAATACGATTAGCCGTATGCCTATATTCGGGGGTGGGATACTTTGCTGCTCTCCGAAAAGCAGCTTTTTTAGCTTTTAATATGTTGCTAATATGTAGGGGAAGCCCACTATTATTAGCAACCGGGACGACCCTTTCATTCTCCTTAAGGGAGGATTTAATTAGGGTAGAAAGTGAATTGACCGCGGTGTCGATTTTTTCAGGACTGTCTAAATCTAAGTCCGACGGAAGGTAATTAATGGAGTCCTGCGAGTCCATAGCTTTTGCTAGGGAGTCTTTGAAACCCTTCCAATTAGTGAAGGTTTTCGTAGTTATATTAGGGGGTGGCTGATGGCCGAGAATAAGGGAGACCGGTCGGTGATCGGATCCTATATCGTCTAGTGTCTCAATAGACCTGAGGTTGAGTGAAACTCCATTGAGTAACGCAAAATCTAGTACATCTGGGTTATAATCGGTAGCATACGGATAGTGTGTTGCACCGAGAGGACTGTGGACGGTAAGGTCAAGAGACTGCGTGATATCAAGCAGTATCCTGCCATTAGTGTTGATTTTACAGCATGTCCATTCAGTATGCTTAGAGTTAAAATCTCCAAACATAATGACTGAATTGCCTAAAGATAAGATGGCCTCAAAATCATCTTTGAGGGGGAGGTTATTAGGTGGAATGTAACAGGAGGCTATGACTAAAGACTGATGTCCCGTCATAGCTAACCTGCATATCGTTGCTTCCATATTGGTAAGCTGCGGCGTATCAATATGAGAGCAATGTAGTGACTTCTTGTAATAAATAGCCGTACCGCCGCCTCGGCGATTGGGCCTGTCACTACGAAGAAGAGAATAATTATTAATTGAGAGACCTATAGTGTCTCTAGATTTTAAAAATGTTTCCTGTAAGAGGAGTATATCGACTACGCGATCTCTAATAAAGAGCCTAAGCTCTGGGAGGTTATTTCGCAATCCGCGAATGTTACATGAAATAAGCGATAGCCCTTTAGGCTTAATACGACCGTGTTGTATAGGCAGAGCAGAAGGCTCTGTCATTGTAAGTTAAGTTAATTAAGTTAACTTACAACGAACGCAATAGATTATTGTGCTCTACTAGAGCCAAAAGACGGTCCTGTGGGGACCTAGCCGCACGCAGTTTGCTAGCTAAAATAGTAATCTCATTTATGTCGACGTTCTTTAACACTGCGTAAACCGTGTTTAAGTCGTCGGCAATTGAAGGCTGTTTCTGCTGAGGAGCAGAGGCAGCCTGTTGTGGAGCAGCCTTTTTGGGGCCCCAGGGGAAAACTGGAGCCTGCATAGGCTTTGTGAAGCCGGGTGGCGGCCTAATCGGCGCCTGTGGAGGTCTCGGAGGACCCTGAGGGGTCGTGCAACGCCCTGAGACGCTACGCCCTGACGGGGCTTCCTAGTGTAAAGTGCCGGAAATGAACGGTCATTTACCGGCGGAGGAGGGGCCTGTCTATAGACGGGAATACGTGGGCGAGGAGCGCACGGGCATCCTCTATAGCTCGCCGGGTGTCCTGTCTGCTGGCACAGGACACACGCGGGCGGGGATACGGCATCTTTAGGCCGGGGACACTCTTTGGTGTAGTGTGGGTCTAGGCACTTAACGCACCTGGGAGGGGCGGAGCAGTTGGCCGCCGCGTGTCCGTACAACTGACAGCGGTGGCACTGCGCCGGGAAACCGCGCCTATGCGGTGGCTCGGCCCTAACTCCAGACAAGCCGCACACTGTGCGCACTTGCCGGAAAATGTTTCGAGCCTCCGGTACGTTGGCTAGAATTACTAGTACTAAAGAGTACCTAAGACCTGTCCTACTGTGCATTTTGTGCACAGCCTCCACGGGAAATCCTTGAGCCTTCAGGTCTGCAAGAATCTCCTCGTTGGAGAGTTCATATGGGACGCCTCGGATGACGGCCCTGACTTTGCGCTCTTCCGGAAGAGCATATGTGTGATACGACACACCTACGCCAGAGAATAATTTGGTAAGACGCCGAAAATCGTCTAACGTATTGGGTAAGATTTTAATAGCTACGCCGACGTTCGTAGCTAGGTCGTACTTAATTTTCGCGTCGTAGCATATCTTGCTAAGACGCGTAAATTGTGCCTTATCTCTAAGGAATACTGGCGGTGGGACTTGCTTTTTAGCAAGCTTAGGCGCGCAACGCGAGGCCGGTTTGTTTTTCGCCGTTACGTGTAACGGCGACAGAGGGGTAGGGGCAGCGGCGGGGGCTGCGGAGGTAGACGCGGCAGCGACGGGGGCTGCGGGGCTAGGGGGGGGGGGGGCGGCACGGGCCGCTACGGCAACAGGCGAACGGTTTTTCGCTGCACGCTTTGAAGCGCGCCTCGACGAAACAGTTTTGTAAGATTCGTCCGAGTTAGCACTGGTGTCTTCAGAGTCCGATGTCTCTGAAGTCCTGGTGCTGGATGAGGATTTAGTCGCGGGCCTCTTCCGGGAGGCAGACACTGACGAAGTTGTCGACGCTGAGTTGGAGTGAGAGCACTCCATCTCAGCATCGAGTAACGCGAACGAGTTCTGAGACTTGAGGTATGCCGCTAAAACGGGCGGCGGAGCGATTGCCTGAGGGGCAGGGGAAGCCAAATAGGCCAGGGCGGCAGCAAGCGACTGCGGGTCATCCATACTATTGATGACCTCAATTAATGACGATTTAAGGTCCTGAGTGGACATGATTAATAATATAGATATAAGTTATTTAAACTACTCGTAGGGGGGGTGGGGTCACCGCTCTCAGAAGTGCGGGACGTTCTAAATTCTCTGAAACAGTCCCCTTATCCTCAAAAGGACAAGGGCTTGCTCGGAAGAGCAAGAGACGTATTCTAAGAAACACTATTATATGCACGATAATAATACACAAATAATTATAATATACTAATAAACTTATAAATTACTAGTATCTACTATATTAAAAGCGTGCAGTCAGACCTCCCCGACCAAGGGTGGGGGGGTAAGAACTGCGAGTTAGCAAAAAGACACAGTGTTTCAGCGCTAGGCGCTCACTACCTGAAAAGCGCGAGGCGCGGAACGGGAGGCACTAGCGTAGGGACGCTAGGCACGCGTACAACCTGTACACGATCGCTCGGGGGCGATGGCACAGGCGAGATCAATATCCGTTCTATAATTCTGAAACTGTCCCCTTATCCTGAAAAGGACAGGGGCTTGCTCGGAAGAGCAAGAGACGTTTTCTAAGAAACACTAAATACACGTTATATAAAATACACAAATAATTATAATATACTAATAAACTTATAAATAACTAGTGTTCTACTATAATAAAAGCTTACAGTCAGACCTCCCCGACTGAAGGGCGGGGGGGGGGGGGGGGTAGGAACTGCGAGTTAGCGATAAGACACTTACTGAACTTCAGCGCTAGGCGCCCACTATCTGGAACGCGCGAGGCGCGGAACGGGAGGCACTAGCGTAGGGACGCTAGGCACGCGGACAAACCTGTACACAATCGCTCGGGGGCGATGGCACAGGCAAGATGACGACGTCACTCTTCTATCTCACTGTAAAAATTTAGGTGAAAACTTTCGATATCGACCGCGTAAAATTTTACGTCTCGAATGATCGAAATTGCCGCTCCAACCAATCACGTGCGTTAACGTTCTCACTGACGAATGAGAGTCAAAGCTGGATAGTGATTCCGATTATTGCCACTAGTTAGCGCTGATTTTATTCCATACAAATTGTAGTAGTTAACTTTCTCGCTATCGAGCGCGTAAATCAACATCTCGCACTAGGCACACTGTAGGTTCCGGTGGATACTTTCACTGCCTTCTTTGTGTGTGCTGCAGTAAAACTGTGGACTGTGGTTCAAAATTAAAATGCACGATTTATAAATTTAAATAGCAAGGGAGTGGCGAGCGGTTCGACTGATTAATTAGTCGCGAAATTTTTTTTTTTGGCGCCCGAACATTTTGGGAATGGGCTATCCAAGAGGGAGGCAGAAAATGCATTACGCATACCACGGTGGCCGGTCCGTCGTGGTTATGGGGGACTCACAGCCTACAAGGGGAACCTAAGTGATAAGTGAATATTAACATACGTATTGGTGGAATATTTTTATGGTTTTTGCGACGGCGTCGTTTAAAATCGAATTGAACTGCGGAGCTCTTCTCCGGGTTCACATCGATGCGCCATTTTTGGAACCAATCTCCTAGGTCATCGACTGACTTTTGGATCTTGTTCCTTGCGGAAGATAGCATATGACTTTTGCAGTATAGAGCAGTGTCATCTGCGAAGAGTGAGAGCTGTTCACCATTCGACGGGATTGGGATGTCGTTGGTGTACAAGATGTACAGGAGGGGAGCTAGTACTGATCCCTGAGGAACACCAGCTTTAATGGGGCGCTGAGTGGATAACGTGCCTTCGTATCTAAAACGAAAGGTACGATGTTGTAAGTAGGAGGCCACGAGACGTACTAGACGATCGGAGAGTCCTACTCTATATAATTTGAATATAAGGCCTTCGTGCCAGACCCGGTCGAAGGCTTTGGCAATGTCGAAAAAGACCGCGATTGTCTTTTGTCGACGTGGATAATAACCGCTGAGGATAAATTCCACAATGCGGTAAACTTGTTGTGGACATGAATGTTTCTCACGGAAACCAAATTGATGGGGAATGATAAGAGGGTCACCGTCTGTGGGAAACAGATGGCGCCTTATGCGATTTTGGATGACTCTTTCGAAGAGTTTGCCCATGGCCTTGAGGAGGCTAATGGGACGATGACTAGAGGGGAGGTTCAGGGGCTTGCCTGGCTTGGGAATACCAATGACTGTTGCCTCTTTCCACGCAGTGGGAAAGTGACTAAGATTGAAGCAGGCGTTAAAGATAATAGATAAGAGGGTTAACACCTGCTCTGGGAAGTATTTAAGGGCTTGGTTGGATATGCCATCCGCGCCCGGAGCCTTTTTGGTCTTAAGTCCTTTGATGAGGGACGAGATCTCATCTAAACGGAATGGGATCCGCAACTCGTTCGACCATTAAACGAAATGGGAGCTTACTGCAGGGCTCCGTATCGTTTAAGAGTAGACTTCTTCTTGACCATAGGATGTTGAAGTTAAATGAAACTATTGTTTGTATAAAAAACAAGAGCAGCTTGTGAAGTGTAGCTAGTTGAGGCAGTGTAGAGATGTCAGTTGGGCTGGATGCAGAGCGAACGATGAGTGCGTGACGAGTGATGAGCAGGTAATAATTTGGGTCACTCACAGCACGCCTTTTATTTCGTTCGGTCAGTTGCACAACTCGTGCAAGCGTCCGTGAGGCGCATATGCTCCATTTGACCAATGAACGGACAGAAAGGAGGTGTGCGGGGTGTTGTTTAGTATGACTTATAATTTATTTCAGTATATTACATTTTCGTACAACAAATCTTTGCAAACACAATATAAGACATACAGCAAATCTTTATAAACAACTACTTGTAAGTATTTAACAAACATTATAAAATACACAACACTTTACATAGGCATACAAACATTAATTATGTATTTGACAAACACTATAAAGATATACAATAGATCTTTATTTGGCAATAACTACTACAAATACATAGGTGACAATCACTAATAAAGATTTACAATAACTCTTTATAGGTAAACAAAGCATTAATAAGCTTACGTACAATTGTAAGCTTACGTGACTAAAACTTAGATAACTACATAGATCGTCTTAAGGGACATTCAACATTAATAATGTCTTAAATCTAGACTTGTTATTTACAATCTCCCCCTCGTGCGCAAGCACTAAAAACTGTTATAGTCCGTTGTCGTAATTGCAATGAGGCGAGAGGCCGGACGGCGCACCAAACCCGTTGCTGTTCTTATTTCAGTTATTCGGACGCGCCCATCTGGTCCTGGGTGGACTTCCGTCACTTCGCCTCTAGGCCATACTCCTCTAGGCATTGGTTGCATATATTCCGTATAACGCTGCGTAGTCCTATTATGTGATATCGCTGTCTCAATTCGTTCATGACGGTCTGGTGGTTGCCATGATTGAAGGTTGCGTGCGTGTGATGCACCAACAGTCGCGTGAAGCCTTCTTTGGCGTGTAGGACTGGCAGATTGTGTTCGTTTTTTATTCTACTATCTAAACACATAATTCCGTTGCGGTCGATCTTCACGGATAGTTTGTAGAATGGTGACTTCTTGGGTGGTCGCCGCCCAGCCTCTATGGTCGCGATGTCTTCGGCGAATGAGTTATATTGACTCCTTCTTATGAGCAATAACTCCGCTAATTTTATATGGTTCGGTGCGAGTTCAACATTTGTGCCTCTTTTGAGTAGCTTGGCTTTAAATATCTCAGCGGCGAGCGACTGTATTTTGAAAATCGTTCTAATTCGGGTAAGTAATCGCTAACATTGCGCTTAATGATTACGTGAACTTGTTTTAATATTCTTTCTTCCCCTGAAGGGGGTAACGATGTTTCATTTAGTTTGTCCTGCGGCCACGTCGCGGGTTCGTTGAAACCTAACGTGTCGCGTGTGTGATTCCAAATAAGACCTAATGTTCTCTCCGAATCACTTTTACCTAGCGTGGTTGTGTCGCTTCTACGCGTATCAGTGACGTCGCTAATTGCCTCGGGCTCGTTCGAGGCCCACCCGCGTAACTCGAAGGATGCGTTTCTATGTACATTGCACATGTCATTTACCATTGATTTTGCCTCGCTTTCGGAGTTGAACGCGCCTAAGTAGTCGTCCATATAAAAGTTACGTACTGTAGCCTTCGCGACCTCGGGATGTTGATGACTGTGATTTTCTGCGTTTTTATTTTTAACATAGATGGCCGTGCATGGTGATGATGCCGCCCCGATTATTAACGACGTCATCCGATACTCTTGCGGCGGCCCCTCTCTGTTCCCGCCCCTCCATAAAAATCGTAAGCTATCACGGTCCTCCTGTATAATTTTTACTTGTAAAATCATTTCTTTTATGTCGGCTACGACAGCAATACGACCCTCTCTAAACCTAATTATTACGCCGAATAACGACTGTAGTAAGTCAGGGCCTGCTAATAACGCGTCGTTTAGGCTTTTCCCCCCGCATTTGGCTGCTGCGTTGAACACTAACCTTATTTTGCCCTTCTGAGGGTGTACGACAGCGAAATGCGGCAAGTACCAGCTGCGTGGCGACGTGGCTGGTGCGACTACTTTTTCAGCGTAGCCTGCGTCTATAAGATTGTTTATCTGCTTACTATATTCGGTTTTTAGGTTTTCATTTTTATCTAATTTATTTTCTAAGCTATATAGACGACTGAGGGCTTGTTTTTTTATTGTTTGGCATCTCCTCAGTGTCCGTTCTCCAGAGTAAGCCCGCTTCGTACCTATTGCTATCGTCCGTTTTTTTACAAGTCTTATCTAGAATAGCTAGGGCTCGCTGATCCGGGTCGGATGTCGGTCGGCGTGCCTCTATTCCTAGAGATTCTATGCTGAAAAAAATTCTTATGAGCTCTAATGCGGGGTCATTGGTTTGTGTGGGCCGTACGTGATTAATTATCGCGACAGTATTACCGGGCCGTTCGTTGCGACCATGCAACACCCACCCTAATTTAGTTAAAGATGCTACGGGCTGGTTTTTACTACCGACGCGCAATTGCCTGGACGTAATTAAGTGCCAGTTGTCTTGGCCTATTAATATGGTCGGTTGCCCCTGTTCGTAACATAGTTCGTCCTCTATCTCCTTTAGGTGGTTGCACTGTTGCACTAACTCTCTGGTCACTTTGTGGCGATAAATTTAAGTTCTCTATTGTGCTCGCATTTATAGTTTCTAAGTTTCTGTTATATAAACCGCGAATGGACAATTTCACGTGACATGATTCTGTGTCGTTTATTTGATTACCCCCTACCCCTTCTAACGTCAAGAGCCGTCCGCGCCCCCTGGGAACTATCGAATCTGCCATGCCCCTTTCGATCAATGTCATAGTTGATCCTTCATCTAACAAGGCGTATGTGCTAGTTGTTCCTATTGGACCGTTTATCTCGACCGGCACTATCTTTAAGTAGATGTTAGACGCATGTACGTGATTTATTGAACTTACGTTACCGTGGTTGACTGTCGGTTTATTATCGCTACCGTGTAACATTTTATGGTGTGACGCTTCACATCCGTTTACCCCGCATGGTACGTATTTGCATTTGACCGGCCGCCTGTGTGACTTGCCAAGGCATCGAAAACACAGCCTGTTGCGCTTGGCCGTGTCCCATCTTTCGCTCACGGCTAATTTAGCAGTCTGCACATTCTTTGACATTGTGATTACCGGAACACATCGTGCATGTGTCATTTGATTCAGCCGATAACTCGACTATCGGTCGTGATGGGTGAGGTTTCGATGTCTGCCCTTTTTTGTACGGTTTATTAATGGCTGCTATCGTTTTACGCGGCGAATTTTCAATGTTTTCCGATCGGTCGCATGAGCTGTCGCTGCTATCGTCGCGGTGCCGTATGTGGCGATGATTCCGATCGTGGACCGTGTTCACCCCGCGTGCCTTTATTTTATTAACCTTGCGGTCATCCCGTGTTATTTCGTATGCAAACATCGCGCCGCACTGGTCTGCCATATCGTTTAAAAACCTAGATAGCAGTTCTAACTCCGGTGCTTCGGTGCGCTTCGATTTAAATTCGTACCATTTATATTTTAAAATAATACTTAGCTTTTCTACAACCCTACTTACTATCTCAGGCGAGTAGAGATATTGCGGCTGATTGAGTGATTTTATTGCTGCTACTGTGTTAGATATTTTGCTCGCGAAACTACCTATATTGTGCCCTTCTTCAGTCATGCGAGGCATGCGTTTTATATTTTCTAATTCGGAAAGTATTAATAATTCCGGCTTTCCGTAACGCCTTTCTAACGTGTTCATGACTTCATATGGGTCTGACACTGTAAATAGTAATGCTCTAACCGTTTCGCGAGCCGCGCTTAACGCTTTGCGTAACCTGGCTACGTTTTGTACGTCAGTAAACATGCTTACTGTGTCGTTAAATACGGATTTGAAAGCCATCCACTCTGAAATCGCCCCGTCGAAATGAGGTAGCTCGTGGATGTATTTCGGTGCCGTAGAGTCCGATTTACCTAAATTTACCGCTTGAACAATCGCGTTGGCCAGCATCGCCATGTCGCTACTATTGTTGTTAGTAAACGTCACGTCTTTACCAATGCGCGATTCGTGGTTGTTCGTGTTAGGTGGCCGTGCGTTTGGCCCCGAGGGTCGTGCTTTATCTTATATTGCCGGTCTATCGTTTACATACTGCTCCGAAATCCAACCTTCAACACGCGACTCTTCTACTCTGGACGGCGGTTCAGCGTCGTTGGAGTTTTCTAGCTCTATTCTGGCTATTTCCAAACGACTTAAGGCAGCTGCAGCTGCCGCCCTAGCCTGTGCTAATGTGGAATTATGTAACTCTAATTCGGCTTTTAAAATAGATAATCGACTATTCACCCTGTCCTCGGGGACATTTACTACTGTGCCCGGCGTACTCCTATCTTGCGTATTTAATTCGTCTACTTGAACGGACCTATTTTCGATTACTGCTCCCGTCACGTTGCTATGCGTGCCACTGTCACCGTTTGTTTGCTCTGTGCCCGTGCCCTTACTCCACGTACTTGTTTCTGTTGAACTCGTCTGCCCCGACGTCGGCGTGACGTCTGTGGTAGGCGTGGATTTGCCTGAACGTAATATACGTGAGTTTTCCATTGCGCGCGAGGGTCCCTAATCCTACTAATTACTTAATTTTAACACTTTCACTTTCACTTAGAGTTTCTACCCTACCTACCTAACGGGTCTGGCCGGACTCCTACCGCGGTGATGCCGGACCAGGGATGGAAACTAATGAGGAAAGGAAGGTGGATTCCTCCCGGTAGAGGGCGCGGGCGTTCACGGGTGCATCAAAGTGCGGTGGGAATATTCCACACTTATCGTTGCGTACCAACCTGTGGCCCCAGAACGTAACCGCACCTTGCCGGCGGGGTCTATACTACCTGAGAGTACGGTCTTGATGGCAGTTAACACCGCAAGGTTGCCACGTACTTGTGATGTTTGCTTGCAAGTAATTAGCAGTGGTTATGTATGACCAACAACTAACACTCGCGCGTTCTTGTTTCTTTCTTGCTTTCCGACGTGGAGAAATGGAAACTTCTTGCTTTCTTGACGCGGAGAGATGTTAACTTCTTGCTTCAGGCTTGTCGCAGGGATCCGGAACTCGAAGGACCATTAAACGGAATCGGATCCGCAACTCGTTCGACCATTAAACGAAATGGGAGCTTACTGCAGGGCTCCGTATCGTTTAAGAGTAGACTTCTTCTTGACCATAGGATGTTGAAGTTAAATGAAACTATTGTTTGTATAAAAAACAAGAGCAGCTTGTGAAGTGTAGCTAGTTGAGGCAGTGTAGAGATGTCAGTTGGGCTGGATGCAGAGCGAACGATGAACGCGTGACGAGTGATGAGCAGGTAATAATTTGGGTCACTCACAGCACGCCTTTTATTTCGTTCGGTCAGTTGCACAACTCGTGCAAGCGCCCGTGAGGCGCATATGCTCCATTTGACCAATGAACGGACAGAAAGGAGGTGTGCGGGGTGTTGTTTAGTATGACTTATAATTTATTTCACAATATTACATTTTCGTACAACAAATCTTTGCAAACACAATATAAGACATACAGGAAATCTTTATAAACAACTACTTGTAAGTATTTAACAAATATTATAAAACACACAACACTTTACATAGGCATACAAACATTAATTATGTATTTGACAAACACTATAAAGATATACAATAGATCTTTATTTGGCAATAACTACTACAAATACATAGGTGACAATCACTATAAAGATATACAATAACTCTTTATAGGTAAACAAAGCATTAATAAGCTTACGTACAATTGTAAGCTTACGTGACTAAAACTTAAATAACTACATAGATCGTCTTAAGGGACATTCAACATTAATAATGTCTTAAATCTAGACTTGTTATTTATATCATCATTGGACACAGTGATAGGATCGGAGGTTGTGGGGGGTGAGTTCCGGCGGCGGACCTCATCCTCCACTTCCTGAATATGTAAGGGGTCGACAGGTTGAGAGCTAGGAGAGCATTGTGTGGCAATACTATCTGCAAAGCACTCAGCCTTTTCGTCGTCCTCGAAGGCAACCGTACCGTCGGGGCGGGAGAGAGAGGGAGTGTAAGTTATAGCGTCTATACGGAGGGCTCTAGCCATCCGATAGTACGCTGTATGGGAGGGAGATATATTCTCCATGAGTTCACTCCTTTGGAGGTCTCGAAATTCGGCAAGGCATAAACGGAGTTTTCGTTGAAGATGATTAGCCGTATGCCTATATTCGGGTGTGGGATATTTTGCTGCTCTCCGAAAAGCAGCTTTTTTAGCTTTTAATATGTTGCTAATATGTAGGGGAAGCCCACTTTTATTAACAACCGGGACGACCCTTTCATTCTCCTTAAGGGAGGATTTAATAAGGGTTGAAAGTGAATCGACCGCGGTGTCGATTTTTTCGGGACTGTTTAAATCTAAATCCGGCAATAGGTAATTAGGGGAGTCCTGCGAGTCCGTAGCTTTTGCAAGGGAGTCCTTGAAACCCTTCCAGTTAGTGAAGGTTTTCGTAGTTATAATAGGGGGTGGCTGATGGCCAAGAATAAGAGAGACCGGTCGGTGATCGGATCCTATATCGTCTAGTGTCTCGATAGACCTGAGGTTGAGTGAAACTCCTTTGAGTAACGCAAAATCTAGTACATCTGGGTTATAATCTGTAGCATCAGGATAGTGTGTTGCACCGAGAGGACTGTGGACGATAAGGTCAAGAGACTGCGTGATATCAAGCAGTGTCCTGCCACTACTGTTGATTTTACGGCATGTCCATTCAGTATGCTTAGAGTTAAAATCTCCAAACATAATGACTGAATTGCCTAGAGATAAGATGGCCTCAAAATCATCTTTGAGGGGGAGGTTTCTAGGTGGAATGTAACAGGAGGCTATGACTAAAGACTGATGTCCCGTCATAGCTAACCTGCATATCGTTGCTTCCATATTGGTAAGCTGCGGAGTATCAATATGAGAGCAATGTAGTGTCTTCTTGTAATAAATAGCCGTACCGCCGCCTCGGCGATCGGGCCTGTCACTACGAAGAAGAGAATAATTATTAATTGAAAGGCCTACAGTGTCCTTAGATTTTAATAATGTTTCCTGTAAGAGGAGTATGTCGACTTCGCGATCTCTAATGAAGAGCCTAAGCTCTGGGAGGTTATTTCGCAATCCGCGAATGTTAAATGAAATAAGCGATAGCCCTTTAGGCTTGATACGACCGTGCTTTATAGGCAGAGCAGAAGGCTCTGTCATTGTAAGTTAAGTTAATTAAGTTAACTTAACTTACAATGAACGCAATAAATTATTGTGCTCTACTAGAGCCAAAAGACGGTCCTGCGGGGACTTAGCAGCACGCAATTTGCTTGCTAACACTGATATTTCGTTAATGTCGACGTTCTTTAACACGGCGTAAACCGTGTTGAGGTCGTCGGCGATTGTAGGCTGCTTCTGCTGCGGAGCAGAGGCAGCCTGTTGTGAATCAGCCTTTTTGGGGCCAGGCACTTAACGCACCTGGGAGGGGCGGATCAATTGGCCGCCGCGTGTCCGTACAGCTGACAGCGGTGGCACTGCGCCGGGAAACCGCGCCTATGCGGTGGCTCGACTTTTACTCCAGACAAGCCGCACACTGTACGCACTTGCCGGAAGATATTTCGAGCCTCCGGTAGGTTGGCTAAAATAACTAGTACTAATAAGTACCTTAGCCCTGTCCTGCGGTGCATTTTGTGCACAGCCTCCACGGGAAATCCTTGTGCCTTTAGGTCAGCAAGAATCTCCTCGTTGGAGAGTTCGTATGGGACGCCTCGGATGACGGCCCTGACTTTACGCTCTTCCGGAAGAGCATATGTGTGATACGACACACCTTCATTTTTGAATAAACGCAAAATTCTCGGTTCACTCAACTTTAAATTCGCGGTTTTCATCTTCCGCTTTTCTATGCGTTTTTTTTTGGTAGCCATGTTAATTTCTTACCAAGCTTTTTTTAATGAAAATATTATTGCGCCTTCCGTGGATATCTGTGCCAGAGCCGCACTTAAGGAGCCAAAGAGCCACATGCGGCTCTGGAGCCGCACTTTGCCGACCACTGGGCTAGACTTAAGAAAAGTTTCTTGCACTAGCAATATGTCTATCTGATGGTCAGTGAGGAAGGTCCGGACTTCGTCAATTTGATTTTTAAGACCGTGAGCATTGAAGAAGGCGACAGCTATCTAACGTCGATACGTAGGTTTTATTCTGGCTGTAGTTGTGCTTTTATCCATTATCAAAGAATAAAACCAAGCCAAGTTAACTGTTGAGGACAGCTAGAGACCCGCCGCCCCGTCGCCCCTTCGTACCCCGCTACCCCCCGCGCACCCCGCACACCGGCGCCGACCCAGTGATGTCGGCGACCAATCAGCGCGCGTGTGGCTTCATTTGTCGTCGCACGGCACCACTCACAGACTGAGGCACCTTCTTGCGAGATATAAGAAGGGCGTCTCGGTCTGTGAGCTGTTCATTTCACTTCGGAGCGGCACTTAAGAAGAAACCTGAAGAAGACTCAAGACTCCAATTCGAGACCTCCCTCTGTACATAGTGTTAGATATAGTTATTCAGTGCCGAATCATTGTAAATAGTTAATACAGTATATTAAAAAGTATCATCTTTTCTTCAAGCAGTCCCCTAGTATAGCTAACCTCAGATCAGTCGTTAAGTAATCAGTCAGAAATAAATATACAGTCCACTGTTCATCCATTATATTCTTGGTCCATCGCCGCCGGATTCAAGCCAGAAGAAAGAAGCAAGAAGTAAGAAGAAACAAGAAAGAAGCCAATTACAGAAAAAAGAACATAATTATAGAAGAAAGAACATAATTATAAAAGAGAGAAGATCATTATAGAAGATCTTCAAGGAAGAAAGAAGTTCGTCGACGAAGAGAGAAGATCGTCGGTACTAATTTCTTCCCTGTTTCTTGTTACGACTACGTCACATACGTCTATTGTATTGTGTTTCCAGACAATTTCTTGTTTCTTTAACCGCGTTTACGCGGCCAGGTGGTTGCTCCCTAACGGTGTCAAACTGTGACCATCTGGTAACGCCCTTGTGGCGGGAACGACATCCAATACGTGCGTCTTTTTGAAGACGATACGTACGTCTTTTTGAAGACGACCGGAGGTCGCAACGTGGGACAATGAGGAAGACACGAAGCCAGAAGGCACGGAACGAGGACGACACGCCGGTAGGAATGCGTATATTCGAAGAAGCACCCGCGTCCCCGTCCGATTATCTCGCGATGGCACAAGCGCCCTCCGCCGCGCCTCAGGCCCCGCTCGCGCCCGCGCCCGCGCCCACGCCGCCGCGCCCCGCTATGTCCGTGTCTACGACCGATCGCTTGGGAGAGGTAAGCACATCCGCGCCGCGCACAGAGACACTCGCCGCGATTATTGAAGATCTTCCGTCTACAGAAACTAGTTCGATAGTACGTACCGTCGCGCCTGTAACAGACGTCGTACATAGGCCCGCACCTCGAGCTCCGTCGGTCCGCTCCGTTCGTTCAGCCCGGTCGACAGCTAGCGCGATAGCTAGGTTAAAGCAAATTGAAGTAAGTAAGAAGATCTTATTAAGAAGAAGTACGCTAGGGACGTCGCGCAACTGCAAGAAGAAACAGATAGGGAAAGTATTAACGAAGACGAGTTAGTTGAAAATAGGGTACGCGTTGATAGGTGGTTAGAGAACGTAGAGACTGTGCGGGGGGAGTCGCCTTGTCGCCCGTCTCAGCCCGCGCCCCGCATCGAGTTAGAGCAGACCCTACCGAACAGGGTAACCGGTTACGACCACAGTGAAGATGCCCTGGGGAGGACGGTAGCGAATGAGGTTCAACCACGTCGCGAAAAAACGATACAGAGGGATAGTCGAGTCGCCGTAGAAATGAACCAGGTGGATCGTCGTGTACGGGTTACGTCGCCGTCGCGCGTCCAACGCCGCACTCTATCGCCTACACATAGATCGCCACATCGCCACGCGGATCGTAGATCACCGTCGCCGTATAGGGATGTAGGTGTACATAGATCGCCATCGCCACATCGCCACGCGGATCGTAGATTATCGTCGCCGTGTCATAGGGATGTAGGTGTACATAGGACGCCAGCGCCACAGCGTAGGCTAGAGGGAGATAGGGATAGAGATAGGTCGCTTACTCCGCGAGGGAAAGAGAGGGGTATAGAGCGACTAGCGGAAGCTCTAGAGAATATGATTAGAGTCAGGCCCGCTGCCGCGAAGCAGACGCAGGACTTGCCTATTTTTAACGGTTCGGCCGCGGAATGGTTAGCCTTCAAAGCCGCGATGAAGGAATCCACGCGTTTATATGGATTCACAAATACGGAAAATATGGCAAGGTTAAGAAACTGTCTACGCGGTTAAGCTAGGGAGGTAGTATCGGCACTGCTGTTTACCGCGAAGGATCCAGCAGATATTATGCGAACATTAGAGCAGTGTTTCGGCCGCCCGGAAGTAATTATCGATCGAGCGTTAGAAGAATTGAAACGCCTTCCGCGCCCGGGTCAAACCGCTCAGGAATTGAATTCGTTCGCGATTAAATTACAAAATATAGTATGTATTTAACAGAACGTCGACGGCAAAGGGTATTTACAAAATCCAATGCTGACTAGGGAAGTAACTAGTAAACTAAGCCCTCACTTACGGTCGCGTTGGTGCGATTATGCGGAGCACTACGGAAGTGCAGACGAACCGGACATCGTTACACTGTCTAGGTTCATGATGAGAGAGGCTGACCGTGCGTTGAGTCATGCCTATACGTCCGTAGCGCCGACTAAGGAATCGCCCGTAGGACGAGAGGCGCCGCCGTCGAAACGAGTTGTATTAACACGCCGCGTAGAGAATAGGGCCCGCGACGTAAAAACGTTCACCGCCCGGGAGGACACCGGTAGTGCCTCTTGTATGTGTTGCGGGGGTGAACACGTGATCGCTAAGTGTAGAAAGTTAGCACAAATGGGTGTGGACGACCGGTGGAATTGGGTAAAGGAAGAGGGGGTGTGTTTTCTATGTTTGAATAGTAAACACCGACGGTTTAAATGTAGAGCGAAGAAATGCGGCGTCGACGGCTGCAACGCCCCCCACCATGCCCTCCTTAACACCCGCAAGACCCGCGCACCCGAGACATCGGCAAAACCGGATGAGACCGTGCTCGTCGCGTCTAACGTTGGTAGTAATGCGTCCGTATTATTGAAAGTGTGTCCCATTACGTTATGTGGACCACGCGGTAGGGAAATAGATACGTATGCGTTGCTTGACGAAGGCTCGACCATTTCGTTGATCGACGACGACTTAGCGCGCGAGTTAGGAGCGGAAGGACCGGTAAAGCCGCTGAATATTAGAGGAGTAAGCAATAGTCAGCGCGAGGCCGATAGCAGGCTAGTTAACATAGGCATACGTGGCAAGACGCGCGGCGAAATGTATAGAATAAATGCGCGTACAGGAACAAATTTACAGATAGGTTCGCAGTCGGTAAATAAAGAGTGTTTACGGTTGAAACACTTACGCAACCTACCGAGCTCGGTTTGCTACGAGGACGCCAAACCGAGATTATTATTAGGCGCCGACAACTGGCATTTAATAATCACCCGTAATTTAAGGATAGGACGTCGAAGGCAGCCTATAGCTGCACGTACGTTATTAGGATGGGTGATACAGGGAACCGTGCCGCGATTCACGTGTAGGGAGGACGGTGAAACCGTATTACACGTCGTAAGCAGTAGCGGACGGTTAGATAGGGACATTCGAACGTTCGCCAGTCAGGACGAGGAGTTAACGGAACCCCTTAAACGGCAGTACGAGATCGATTCCATCGGTATCTCGCTAAAGAGTAGGCCGCGACGAGAAGAGGAGCGCGCTGTCGAGATATTCCAGCGCACCGTCAAGAAGGTCGACGAGCAATACCAGGTGGGACTGCCATGGAAGGACGACGACGTGCGGATGCCTCCCAGCTACGAGATGGCTGCTCGAAGACTGCGGACGATCGAGAAGAAGATGGACAAATCGCCGGAGTTTCGAGACGCCTATACAGCACAAATAGACAACCTCCTGGCAAAAGGATACGCAAGGGAAGCCGAAGGGACAGAGAGAGAGGACCCCAAGAGCTGGTACCTGCCCCACTTCGCAGTACGGAATCCGAACAAGCCTGGGAAGACAAGAGTGGTTTTCGACGCGGCAGCGCGTGCGTCCGGTAAATGTTTGAACGATTATTTACTTGACGGCCCCGACTTGTTACGGAACCTACCGGGCATACTGTTTAGATTTAGGGAGAACGAAATAGCCGTGTCCGCGGATATAAGGGAAATGTTTTTACGCGTAAAGATAGACCGTCGCGACCAACCCGCGCAATTGTTTCTGTGGCGAGGTAACGAGCGATCCAGCCCACCGCGGGAATACGTTATGACATCGATGATTTTCGGTGCGAGGAGCTCGCCGTTTCTCGCACATAGTGTTAGGGATCATTACGCGCGCGCACACGCAGAGACACATCCGTTGACACTTAACGCTATCGTACGTAGTCACTACATGGATGACTACCTAGACAGTTATGCTACGGTAGAGGAAGCGGTAAACACTGCGAGGCAGGTTATGGAAGTACACCAGCAGGCCGGCTTCACCTTAGCAGGCTGGAATTCGAACCACGCAGCCCTACTAGAAGACAAGCCGGAGGAATTACTAGCGAGCAAGCCTAAGGAGGTAGGCTTGAGACAAGACAGCCCAGGCAGAACCCTAGGGCTATTATGGATGGCCGATGAAGATGCCTTAACGTTCAACACATCCATGAACAGGGTACCGAACGAAGTGAAGACGCTGCAGAGGCCACCGACCAAAAGAGAGGCGTTAAGTGCAGTCATGTCGTTCTTCGACCCGCTGGGACTGCTGAGCTACCTCACCATCACCGCCAAGATCCTGCTGCAAGACCTGTGGCGGATGAAGAAGGTCGGATGGGACGACGAACTACCCGAGGAGGCAGCTGAGGAATTTCAGAGGTGGCTGCGAGTCGTCGAGGAAGTATCACGACTGCGGCTGCCTAGGTGTTATGCTCCTACGGGGGGAGTGGTAGAGCGTCAGCTTCACGTGTTTAATGACGCAACCGAACGTGCGTACGCATCCGCGGCGTATTGGCGAATACGATACCGCGACGGAACGGTTAAGGTACGGTTAGTGGCGGCCAAGGCGAAAGTCGCCCCGATAAAGGCGCAAAGCATACCGCGGTTCGAGTTGCAGGCGAATCTGATAGGCGCGACTCGCGGAATTCGTGCAAGGCGAGCACAGAGTGGTAGCCGATAAGGTAGTGTATTGGACAGACTCCACTACGGCGCTCCACTGGATACAGAACGAGACGGCGCGTTACACCCCATACGTGGCTCATAGATTAGGGGAGATATCGGAGAAGACGTCACCCGAACAATGGAGGTGGATACCGACCGCAGACAACATCGCGGATCAGGCAACGCGCATAAATTATACATACAAGGAAGAGAGCGACAAATGGTTTACGGGACCACCATTTCTGTACGAAGATGAAGATCGATGGCCTCGACGTCGGGAAGAGAAGGCAGGGGATGAAGATGACGAGTTGGAGGAAGTCGTGGCGTATCAGAGCGACACCAGGGACGCTCCACACCTGCCAGACATCGAGAGGTTCTCTTCTTACGAGAGATTGGTCAGGGCCACCGCTCGGATATTACAGTTCGTCGATGCCATGAGAGGAAAGGCGCACGGACTAACATTGGACCACATCCAGAGAGCAGAGCGGATGTGGATAGAGCGCAGTCAACAAGAGAGCTTTGCTGAAGACATCAGTCGACTGCAGCGAGGAAAGAACTTGGCAACCGGCAGCGCGTTAAGGAAGCTCGACCCCATATTCGAAGATGGCATACTGCGAGCTAGAGGACGGATCGACGCAGCCGATGTGGACAGCCAAATGAAGAGGCCCATCATACTGAACGGACGCCACCAATTTGTAAAGCTGCTTGTGGAGAAGGCGCATAAGGAAGCAAGCCACGCCAACAGGGAACGGGTAGTGAACGACCTACGCATGAGATATCACATACTTCGACTACGACCGACCGTAAGAGAAGTGGAGCGGAGATGTCTGCGGTGCAGGGTACGCAAGGCGACACCACGGCCAGCGGTTATCGGAGATCTACCACCCGAACGATTAGGGGCATTCGCGCGACCATTCACCTACACCGGAATCGACTATTTCGGGCCTATAACGGTAACAATAGGACGTAGGCATGAAAAGCGGTGGATAGCGTTATTCACTTGTTTGACGACGCGCGCGGTACATCTAGAGATAGTTTATTCCCTAACGACGGACTCGGCGATATCGGCATTGCGGCGCATGGCGGCTAGGCGTGGGTGGCCACGGGTCATCTACTCTGACAACGGAACAAATTTCCATGGGGCGGACACCGAACTACGACGGGCAATGGAGGAGTGGGCACCCCTGCTGAAGGACTACGCGTTGACTCGGCGGACAGACTGGAAGTTCATCGCGCCGGGCGCGCCGAACCAGGGAGGCGCATGGGAGCGTCTCGTGCGCTCAGTGAAGACCGCGCTCGAAGCCACTCTACACCAGAAGAGCCCGCGGGAGGAGACGTTGGTGACGCTCCTCACAGAAGCCGAGAACACGGTGAACTCTCGACCGTTGACACACGTACCGGTCGACATCGACGAGGAAGAGGCGCTGACACCCAACCACTTCCTGCTGCTGGGACCATCGAGCCTTCCAGTAACCGCGCCGTGCACGCCTAATGATCGTCGGGCGTGGAGAGCGGCGCAAGGACTTGCCGACGAGTACTGGAAGCGCTGGATGAAGGAGTACCTGCCGACGCTGGTTGCGCGCGGGGACTCACGGGATGTGCAGCAGCGACAGCTACAAGAGGGGGACCTCGTCGTGGTGGCAGACGGTAGCCTGCCAAGGAACGTGTGGCCGCGTGCAATTATAACGCGGACCTTTCCCGGACCAGACGGCGTGGTGCGCAACGTGGAGGTGCGGACCAGGGGCGGATTGCTGCGGCGGCCGGTTTGGAAGATCGCCGTCCTCCCGAAAGAAAATGAGGCTCGCGAGCTACGCCGGGGGGAGGATGTTGAGGACAGCTAGAGACCCGCCGCCCCGTCGCCCCTTCGTACCCCGCTACCCCCCGCGCACCCCGCACACCGGCGCCGACCCAGTGATGTCGGCGACCAATCAGCGCGCGTGTGGCTTTATTTGTCGTCGCACGGCACTACTCACAGACTGAGGCACCTTCTTGCGAGATATAAGAAGGGCGTCTCAGTCTGTGAGCTGTTCCTTTCACTTCGGAGCCGCACTTAAGAAGAAACCTGAAGAAGACTCAAGACTCCAATTCGAGACCTCCCTCTGTACATAGTGTTAGATATAGTTATTCAGTGCCGAATCATTGTAAATTGTTAATACAGTATATTAAAAAGTACCATCTTTTCTTCAAGCAGTCCCCCTAGTATAGCTAACCTCAGATCAGTCGTTAAGTAATCAGTCAGAAATAAATATACAGTCCACTGTTCATCCATTATATTAACTGTAAGCAGAACTTCGGGCCTAATTTGCCCTGAAGTTCTTTATCGCCTCTATTACCCCCATGTGGTCCAGGGAGGCTTGGAGGCGCCCTTTAGCGGAGCGCGCCGTCCTTATTTTATGCGCTAGTGTGCGCAGCTCATTTACATCAAAACTGTCTACGAAGTCGCAGACAAGATTGAAGTCTTCGGCAAGATCCTCCAAGGCCGGGGACGATTTGGTAACCGGCTTTGGTGAAAGCTCCTTTCGCGGGGCACGGGCTACTGAAGGTGCCAGTGCGCGCGCGGGAGTGGGAGCCGGGAGAGGGGTGGGCACACTCTTTGGTGCTCCTCCACTGGCCAGGCTCAGCGGCTTAGCCCAAGCGCTTTGCTTGGGGCCGGAGCCGGGACGAAGGCAGGGGGAGAGGGACCATCCTTTTTTGGAGGGCCCTGTGCTCCCTTCTGCTTAGGGGGCTGTTTGCGACCCCCAGCGTTCCTACCCCTCGGCTTTTGTGCTTTAGGGGCTTTTGGGCAACTGCGGAAATTCGCAGTGTGCCCTACCGCCCCACATAACACACAGCTCGGGGGGGACGAAGCGCCACGGGTGCACTCCTTAGTGCCGTGGTCCCCTGTGCATTTCACGCACCTGGGACGGGCGAAGCAGTTACGGGCTGAGTGGCCATAGAGTTGGCATCTATGGCACTGTCCCGGCACCTTTTTCTTATGCGGGGGCTCTACTATGACCCCCGATAGATGGCACACTCTGCGAATGTCGAAAATCTTCTTGCCCTCTTCTGAGAGGTCAAAAATAACCAACACCAGGTTGTATGGGGTGTTGGTAGTTTTATTCACCATGCGGTGCACCTCTTGCACCGGCAGGCCTTGACTAACTAAGTCCTCCTTTACGAAGGTTGTCTCGAATTCCTTTGGAATTCCTCTGAGAACAATCCGGAGACGTTTTTCCTCCTCCAAGGAGTACGTGTGGTAGGGGATGTTTTTTCCCCTTAGCAGGCTCGTCAGCGCGCGGAAGTCGTCGACCGTATTGGCCGAGACGACGATGCCCTGACCCGAGGGCTTGGCCTTCGAATAGCCCATCTTTTTATCGGCCATGATGCGCGATACACGATCCCACTTGGCCATGTCCTGGATAATCACCGGTGGCGGACTTTTGGGACCTCTTGGTCCAGAAGCCGCCTTGTCCGGTGATCCTTTGTTGGACGCGGTTTTACCCCCCTGAGGGGGGGGGGCGCAACGGAGGGGGTGGCCGAGGCGACTTTCTTCGCCGGCCTGGAGGAGTCGGTCTTTTTGCCGGACCGACGCCTTTTCCTACCTTCAACGAGGGTCAATCCCTCGTCTCCGGACGATGAAACGCCCTCGGGGCGCCTTTCCACCTCGGTGTCCTCTCCAGAGGAGGCCGCCGAATCGAACGAGCACTCACTCGCGGCCCTAGAGGGCGCACGGGGGGAAGTCCGAGAGTGAGGCTGAGAAGGGGTCGGAGAGGGGGAGGGGACCGGGGACCTTGCCACCATGCGCGCGCCGCTTCCGGTGCGGCGGGCCGGCTTAATCCCCTTGGACCCCTCCTCCTCTGTCGTCATCGCGCCTGAATGCTCCAAATCGGAGTCTTCACCACGGGCCGGTGATGGTTCCCGCGAGAGAGGGGTGAGCATTAGCTCCCCCGGGTTCACGTCGGGGTAACGCTCCGCTAAGAAGCGGAGCATTTCCCGTTGGACGTCCAAAAGTTTGGACATCCTAACTCATTTGCTGTTGAACGACTATAATTTACACTATGATCCTGCACCCTGCTGATGGCAGGGTGCTTGTGCGAAAACACGTAACGGACTCCAGTCCCGTTACGTCTTTTGTACCACAACACTATTAACTTTAATTTAAAAGTCCCCCAGATGGGGAGAAGGGCACTAAAAAATATAATATATATACTTAAATATATACTATGTGTGTGTATAATGAAGTGTGTAAAAACTTACCAGTGAAAACCACGTAGAAATGACTATAATCGTCTTTAATCACTTCCCGCTTAAACGAAAAAAGAATTTAAATGAAATTTAATATTGTTTAAAAGGCGCACGACCTTGTACAGGAATGTAGACGCGAGGCCCCGTCGGGTAAGCTAACGGTCGCTTGCTCGACGGCCGCCACCCTAAACCTACTCTTGGTGGAGCGAGATTCGGTCTACAATCGCCTGGCACGCAAATAGGAATTTAAATTATTAAAAACCCGAGTCTATTTTTAGATTATCGCGGCACGATGTATTAACGGAATTCTCCACTGAATAAACAGTTTCAAATACCGGGTTAACTAAATGATTCTATTAACTATAACGAACGAACGTCTGAACGTATCCTCTACTTTTTAACTTAATGAATTTTTAAGTTTAATATTTAAAGTTTAAAATTTCAAATTTCAAGTTTAAAGATTCAGAAATCGCAAAGAGAAACGGATCGGGTGACTGTTCACTGCCGAGGTCTGTGTAAAAGTTGAACTTGAAAAACTGCTACAAAAGACGCACGACCTTGTTAAAGAAACAGCAATTTGGAAATGGGCTACCCCGGAGGGAGGCAGAAAATGCATGGATATGCCATTCGCGCCCGAAGCCCTTTTTGGGCTTAAGTCCTTTGATGAGGGATGAGATCTCATCGTTGGACACTGTGATAGGGTCAGAGGTTATGGGGGGTGAGTTCCGGCGGCGGACCTCATCCTCCACTTCCTGAATATGTGAGGGGTCGACAGGTTGAGAGCTAGGAGAGCATTGTGCGGCAATACTATCTGCAAAGCACTCAGGTTTTTCGTCGTCCTCGAAGGCAACCGTACCGTCGGGGCGGGAGAGAGCAGCCGGGACGACCCTTTCATTCTCCTTAAGGGAGGATTTAATAAGGGTTGAAAGTGAATCGACCGCGGTGTTGATTTTTTCGGGACTGTCTAAGTCTAAATCCGACGGAAGGTAATTAGGGGAGTCCTGTGAGTCCATAGCTTTAGCTAGGGACTTCTTGAAACCCTTCCAGTTAGTGAAGGTTTTCGTGGTTACAACAGGGGGTGGCTGATGGCCAAGAATAAGGGAGACCGGTCGGTGATCGGATCCTATATCGTCTAGTATCTCAATTGACCTGAGGTTGAGTGAAACTCCTTTGAGTAACGCAAAATCTAGTACATCTGGGTTGTAATCGGTAGCATCGGGATAGTTGGTTGCACCGAGAGGACTGTGAACGGTAAGGTCAAGAGACTGCGTGATATCAAGCAGTGTCCTGCCACTATTGTTGATTTTACGGCATGTCCATTCAGTATGCTTAGAGTTAAAATCTCCAAACATAATGACTGAATTGCCTAGAGATAAGATGGCCTCAAAATCATCTTTGAGGGGGAGGTTTCTAGGTGGAATGTAACAGGAGGCTATGACTAAAGACTGATGTCCCGTCATAGCTAACCTGCATATCGTTGCTTCCATATTGGTAAGCTGCGGAGTATCAATATGAGAGCAATGTAGTGTCTTCTTGTAATAAATGGCCGTACCGCCGCCTCTGCGATCGGGCCTGTCATTACAAAGAAGAGAATAATTATTAATTGAAAGGCCTACAGTGTCCTTAGATTTTAATAATGTTTCCTGTAAGAGGAGTATGTCGGCTTCGCGCTCTCGAATAAAGAGCCTAAGCTCTGGGAGGTTATTTCGCAACCCGCGAATGTTATATGAAATAAGCGATAGCCCTTTAGGCTTGATACGACCGTGCTTTATAGGCAGAGCAGAAGGCTCTGTCATTGTAAGTTAAGTTAATTAAGTTAACTTAACTTACAACGAACGCAATAAATTATTGTGCTCTACTAGAGCCAAAAGACGGTCCTGCGGGGACTTAGCAGCACGCAATTTGCTTGCTAACACTGATATTTCGTTAATGTCGACGTTCTTTAACACGGCGTAAACCGTGTTGAGGTCGTCGGCGATTGTAGGCTGCTTCTGCTGCGGAGCAGAGGCAGCCTGTTGTGAATCAGCGTTTTTGGGGCCCCAGGGAAAAACTGGAGCCTGCATAGGCTTTGAAAAGCCGGGAGGTGGCCTAAGCGGCGCCTGCGGCGGTCTCTGGGGACCCTGAGGGGGTCGCGCGAAGCCCTGAGACGGCTGTGCTGCACCCTGACGGGGCTTCCTAACATACAATGCCGGAAATGAACGGTCATTTACCGGCGGCGGGACCTGTCTGACTATACGCGGACGAGGAGCGCACGGGCATCCTCTGTAGCTCGCCGGATGTCCCGTCTGCTGGCACAGGAAACACGCGGGCGGGGATATGGCATCTTTAGGCCGGGGACACTCTTTCGTGTAGTGAGGGTCCAGGCACTTAACGCACCTGGGTGGGGCAGAGCAATTGGCCGCCGCGTGACCGTACAGTTGGCAGCGGTGGCACTGCGCCGGGAAACCGTGCCTATGCGGTGGCTCGACTTTTACTCCAGACAAGCCGCACACTGTACGCACTTGCCGGGAGATAGTTCGAGCCTCCGGTACTTTGGCTAATATGACTAGGACTAACGAGTACGTTAGCCCTGTCCTGCTGTGCATTTTATGCACAGCCTCAACGGGAAATCCTTGTGACTTAAGGTCAGCAAGAATCTCCTCGTTGGAGAGTCCGTATGGGACGCCTCGGATGACGGCCCTGACTTTACGCTCTTCCGGAAGAGCATATGTGTGGTACGACACATCTTCACTAGTAAACAACTTTGTTATACGACGAAAATCGTCTAACGAGTTCGGTAGGATTTTTATTGCTACGCCGACGTTCGTAGCTAAATCATATTTAATTTTAGCGTCGTAGCATATTTTGCTCAGTCGGGTGAACTGTGCCTTGTCTCTCAGAAAGACAGGGGGCGGGATTTGCTTTTTCGCGAGTTTAGGTTCACAACGCGAGGCCGGTTTGTTTGGCGCCGTTACGTCTAAAGACGACAGAGGGGTAGGGGCAGCGGCGGGGGCTGCGGAGGTAGACGCGGCAGCGGCGGGGGCTGTGGGGCTAGGGGGAGCGGCACGGGCCGCAACGGCAAGGGGAGAACGGTTTTTGGCTGCGCGCTTTGATGCGCGCTTCGACGCGCGCTTCGACGAAACCGTTTTATACGAGTCTAGCGAGGCGGCACTGGTGTCGTCGGAGTCCGATGACTCCGATGTCCTGGTGATGGTTCTAGATTGCGTCGCGGAACTCTTCCGGGAGGCAGACACTGACGATGATGTTGTCGACGCGGAGTCGGAGTGACAGCACTCCATCTCGGCCTCCAACAGGGCAAACGAGTTCTGTGACTTGAGGTGGGCCGCTAACACGGGCGGCGGGACGGTTGCCTTAGGGGCGGGATTGGCCAGATAGGCTAGGGCGGCGGAAAGCGCCTGCGGATCTTCCATCATATTGATGGCCTCAATGAGCGATGACTTTAAGTCCTGAGTGGACATGTTGACTAACTATAAAAAACTATAAACTAAACGTAAGGGGGGTCACCGTACTCAAAAGTACGGGACGTTCAATACTCTCTGAAACTGTTCCCTTGTCCTCAAAAGGACAGGGCTTTGCTCTGAAGAGCAAGTGACGTTTTCTAAGAAACAGTGATATATATATAATAAAATACACAAATAATTATAATAAACTAATAAACGTATAAATTACTAGTGTACTACAATATAAAAAGCGTTCAGTCAGACCTCCCCGACCGAAGGCGGGGGGGGGGGGGTAAGCACTGAGAGTTAGCTGTTAAGCACTCACCGAGCTTCACGCTATACAGCGCAACACTGTGGAGCGCGAACGCGGAACGGGGGGCACTAACGTAGGGACGTTAGGCGCGCGGACAACCTGTACACAACCGCTCGAGAGCGATGCCACAGGCTAGATGAGGAAACAGACCAAAACGCCCTTCTTATATGCCGCAAGAGAGCGTCTTAGCCTGTGAGTAGCGTCGCACGATGATGCCGCGCGCTCATTGGTTGTCGACATCGCGTGATCTGCTGCCGGTGTGCGGGGTGATCGGGGCGCAACGGGGTATGAAGGGGCGACGGAGCGGCGGTTCCCTCGCTGTCCGCAACAATTGGCATAAATTACAATATTTACTGTACAAGATCAATTTCTACACTATATGCTATACATTATCAATTTATAACGTTTTAATTTTTTTAAAAATGGGCAAATTAGTCTGTTATTAGTATACCATAAAGGTTACTCAATATACAATGTGTCCGGTTTCCGATGTCCGATACTTTAAGGGGTTAAAATACAATTAATTTTATCGACAAATCAGGGATCAATGGTTTTTTTTCGCCATCAATAAAAAATGGCAGCACTTTAAAAAAAAATTTTGGCGAAGCATAGATGTTTGTATTAATTTAACAATATCTACCCAAGTAGAAGACTTTCAAAAACAAAATTGGTCTCAAATGTTAGTTAATAGTGTAGACAATAAATCTAGATTCAAAATATTATTTTTTAATTTTTCAGTATTAGTAAAAAACATTTTTGAAAAAATAAATTAGACAACAAATTGATGTTGTTTTTCAGATTCTTAGCTTTAAAAAAAATACCATCGTGTTAACCATTTTTTTTACTTGTTTTTATTATAATACAGGATATTTGCTATAAATGCACATTTAAATCTTAACTCTGAGTTAGATAGTTTAGGAGCTATGATAATTTGAATGTAACTGTTCAAAGTGCCTCTACCCCGATATTAGATAACTAAACACCCATTCCAGTGAGTAAGATAAAATTCTTCAATAATTCAAGGAATCGTAAGCAAGCACAATAGCATCCTTTGTGTGAGCAGGTAAAAAACGCTGTGCACAACAGTGCGAGCGAGACAGAATAACGGCTGTCTCCAGGTAAAAAGGGTGCAGTGTGCGCTTGTGCCGTCGAGCAGTCGTCCCTCGCTCTGCGTTGTGATAACACTCCTGGTTTTAAGTAAATCTACTTACTGTACATAATTATTGTTTGTTGTTAGACTTTGTTATGTTTTTGTTTTGTTGTTGAACTGTTACTTTTTGTTTATTACAATGAACGAGTACTCAAGCCAGCATATCGCTGACATCCATTTCGTGTATGGATTGTGTAACGGGAGTGCAAATAGAGCTGTTGTAGAGTATGCACACAGATTTCCTAACAGACGTACGCCGAATGCTCGCACTTTCGTGAGAATTCATTTGAGACTTGCGGAAAATGGAATAAGAAGGCTCTGTAACGAACGTACTCGTGTTTTGTCGCTCCAAGATGAACATCAAATATTGCAAATGATTACTCAAGACCCTAGCCTGAGCATTAGACGCATAGCTAATCGTCTCAGTCTATCAAAATGGTCGGTGTGGAAAATTTTAAAAAGAGAAGGATTACATCCTTACCATTTTCGAAGGGTGCAAGAAATACTGGAACCGGATTATGTAAGAAGAGCAATATTTTAATCGTGGATATTAAGAGAAACGCAATATGATCCAAACTTTTTAAAAAGAATTATGTGGACAGATCAAGCTACTTTCACGCGATCAGGGTATACGAACTACCGTAACGAACACCTGTGGCTTCAAGAAAATCCACATGCGATTCGCCCAAGTTCTTTTCAACATAAATTTTCTGTCAACGTTTGGGCCGGAATGATTGACGACATTCTAATTGGACCAATCATTTTACCGGAGACAATGAATAGCCCAAGATTCCTAAATTTCCTGGAAACGAATTTTTTGGATGCTTTATTGGAGTTACCATTGGCCTACAGGGCTAGAATGATTCTGCAATTGGATGGTGCTCCGGCACACTTCGCGCTTCTTGTGCGGAATCATTTAAATGCACACTATTCGTCGTGGATCGGACGCGGAGAAACAATTGCTTGGCCACCGCGGTCGCCGGATTTAACACCTCTCGATTTTTTTTTGTGGGGCACACTCAAACGAAGAGTGTATGTAAATGTGCCAAATACACGAGAGGAGTTAGCAGAAAAAATAATTCAAGCAGCAAACGAATTGCGAGAAGACAAGGCAATGATCCAGCGCTCTACGCAACACGTTGCACTAAGAGCAACAGCATGTCTGCAGAGACAAGGAGGTCACTTTGAGCAGTTTTTGTAATTATTTTGCCAAATTAAATGCAATTGATATAAATTATTTTGTTCTATTTCATTTGCTAGTGTATCCGCGCTTTTCAAGTAAGTATGTTTACACTGTCATAGCTCCTAAACTATCTAACTCAGAGTTAAGATTTAAATGTGCATTTATAGCAAATATCCTGTATTATAATAAAAACAAGTAAAAAAATTGGTTAACACGATGGTTTTTTTTAAAGCTAAGAATCTGAAAAACAACATTAATTTGTTGTCTAATTTATTTTTTCAAAAATGTTTTTTACTAATACTGAAAAATTAAAAAATAATATTTTGAATCTAGATTTATTGTCTACACTATTAACTAACATTTGAGACCAATTTTGTTTTTGAAAGTCTTCTACTTGGGTAGATATTGTTAAATTAATACAAGCATCTATGCTTCGCCAACAATTTTTTTTAAAGTGCTGCCATTTTTTATTGATGGCGAAAAAAAATCATTGATCCCTGATTTGTCGATAAAATTAATTGTATTTTAACCCCTTAAAGTATCGGACATCGGAAACCGGACAACCTGTATTAACATTATAAAAAGTTATTAAACGAAATGTCCCAAATTTTTATAATATTTGGGTCCATTAATTCTTTAATTTTACTATAAACAGGGAATCCGTTTAATTATACAAAATATTCTTTCATTTTCTTAATCTATAAACCTAATGCTAATTTAATGTCTAACTCTTTTAGAATATAAAAATTTATCCCATCATTTTCGGGATCTACTATTACGTAGTTAATTAAAAAACTACGACAAACAAAAATAAAAAAAATACGACGCGCTCTGATTGGTCGAATTTTCTGTATACAATAAAAGTTGTTTATCTTAACTAATATCAAAACGACATCCTATACAAAGATATTAAGGTTATAAATATGCTGTAAAACTATATTAATACACTATTTACTCAATTTTGTTGGTAATTTATTTTTTAATATTGGCTTTAATCACTTTGATTTTAAACACTATTTGGACGTCGCGAACAAGTACTCAGTTAGACATTCATTTATTAAATTTCTACTCTAATAAATTATAATATTAAATTATCCAGTTTCATACGAAATATGATATATTCAGGGACGCGTTACGTGGTCGAGCCCCACTACTTGTGCTACTGTGCTATGTTGCCGGCACGGCTGATGTCGTGCACATTTATATACGTAAATGATTAACGCTATCGGCCGGAGTGGATTGCCAACAATAACATAGTTTAAACGTACCTGTATTAGATGCAACAGTCACCAATATTTGATTACATTTTACGTATAATTGAAGTTTTAGCTGGAATCAGAACAATCTTACAATATTTATCCTATCAAAAATTATGTGTATTTTGCCTAAAATTTTTATAATGTTTTACTATATAATTTTGAAATTAATGTAATTTACCCTTATTTGTGTTGTATTAATTACCAAAAAAAAATGGATCCATTATGTATTTTGATTATTTAAAAAAAATAAGTGTCATTGATGCTATCAAGATTTTATTATATATGATACATAGAAATAATATTATAATTATAAAGTACTTAAGTTTTATTATTGTATATAGAAAAGTAATGTCTAGTTTTAATAATAAACTTTTAATGTTAACCTGAATTTTTATTTAATGTCCTAATAACCTTGCAAGTGCTAAAAGTGACAGTATAGTCTTAAAAAATCCACGACTTTAGCAAGCCTCTAAAAGTCCAATACTGGACGGATATGGGTCTCTTCCGTTTGTTGTTAGACGGATTGGCAATTCCAGCATTAGATTGACCACTCAAGCTGCGACATTAACCACCACCAACGTAGTCAAACCTATAGTCAAGCCAAAGAGTATAGTAGGTCAGGCCAGACAATATTTTTAATGAAGTTTTAACATAGAGTCATTACTATGTTCTTATCCAAAAATAAAAAGAATTGTCAACAATCAAGATATCGCATTATTTGTATGAAGGTCAAGTGAGCGCTAGAAAAACTACGATTGCAAGACGTTGCCCATAAATAAAATGTTATGAGAAGTTATCAATTACCGTGTAGTGGCGGTTGTTGAATATCCATACCATCCCGTGGGACTCGTAAGTCTTAGGGTGATTTTTAAATAACCGTGACCGTCGTTCCGGTTACCAAAAATCATCGTGACTTTGTCACGTTGATACAGTTTGATAACTACTTGGAACATACTTAGAACATTGAGATAATATGTTACTACGTAACAGTAACACGTAAACTTAAAACGTAACTTTATATATGCATTTTACATTTAGTATTAGGTTTTATTTCAGTAGTGGATTTTTTATTACCTTCCTTACCTAAGCTACGTGGTCATGTTATAAGTTGTATGTTATTAATTATTTACACCATCTTAATCAGTTTTTCTTTTTCTGTCGCACTGCATTCTCAAAGTAGCGAAATTCTCAAAAAAATGTTTTTAGAACCCAATATTTTCGGGCATTTAGTGCAATTTTAATGTGATTTATCCTGTAAATCATAAATTGTTCATGATGACTAATCTAGGTTGTATAAATTGAGTATACTTAAAGATTTAGGATCTAAAGCACATAATGTTTACAAATTTATTTACGACCGTACTGGATTTTAAAGGAAAACCATTTGTGCTTTACTACCTAATACATCTTTAGAGAAACTAGAATTATGATTCACTACCTAGACATATGAAGATTTCATCTTATAAGCCATCTATCTTGAAACTACATTGAACTTGGGGGAACTATGGGGGATGAAGCTGCTCGCGTCCGTAGGAATTACTTGAATCCTGATTCCCGACGCGTATCCCCTGTATAGTGCTAAACGAGCAGTACTACATACTGGGGGTAGGTTGATCCTCTACTAGTGAGAGGTCCGGCCGAGAGTTAGTTACCACCTACCAGGCAAAGACATACCGCCAAATGATGCAAATCCTGTTCCGGTATGATGTTAGATGAAACCCATTTTTTAAGGAGAGTGGGTCCGGACAGTTGCGTTGCGCATACGAACCAGTTGCAACGCGGCCGTTTCTTAGTGTCAGGTGCCTGCATATGGAGGTTAGCAGAATCCGAAGCACGGTCGCATCGCAGGCCGACTGTAGATAGTTGGGGGCCCAATTAATGAGCCAGTCACTCATGAAAGACTGCCCCGCCATCTTACGAAAAATCCGGGGATGGCTCCACCATGCCGCTTGGCAACCGGTGGAGAGGGCCTGGTGGCGATTTCCAAGGGGGTTCGGGCGTCCCCGCGATCTCCGTGCTAGGTACCATCGATGCTGTGACTCTGTTTGCGTCCCTAGGTTATATGTGTGACGCCTCGTCCAATTGCCATTCTCTCAACCTATTCACTCCCACCATTAAAAAAAAAGAAAAAGAAGAGTAAGTTTGTACAGCGTTTGCGCTGTACAAACTTACTCTTATATAACTTCTATGCTATGCAATGGATATATGCTTAAGATTTTATTTATTTTATTATATTAGTATACTGCCCTTTTCTTATATTGTACTGAAGCAAATGTCGTTTTACAGCGATCGGTATATAGAACTAAGTCGTTTCTTCTTTTGTTTGTCTTATCACGTTCATACCTAGTAGATTTGTGAATTTTAAGCAATAAGAATAAAATATATAACTTTCGAACTGACAAGATACCAGACAAATTATAAAGGTCAGTAGTGGGGAATCGGTATGGTTTGAAATAGCAGACCTTAAGCAGGGCTCTTTGAGCTCGCTCAACCTCAAGGAATCTTGTTTTTTAAGCTCCTCCCCATACTGGGATACAATAAGTAAGAACAGATTGAGCCAGTGCTGTATATACTTTGTTCAGTAATTCGTTGGTTGTTACATGTCTTAACTTTTTGAAAATCCACATCAATTTTCTTATGCGACCAGTTATTAATTCAATATGGTTATACCAAGACAGTCTCTGGTCAATAATAACACCTAAATATTTTGTTTTGTCCACTCTATCAATAACAGCACAGTCACAATTAAAAAGTAGGCTGTCTTGGCAAGTGTGTATTTTAATGCTGAAGTTAGCTGGTGGTTGAGTGTAATTACAAATAGCAAAACAAATATAATTTGTTTTATGCGTGTTTAATGAGAGTAGGTTGTTATTTAACCAGGCTGCTATAGTATTAAGTCCCGATTCTGTACGCATTTTCACTTCCTCCCAAGTGTCTCCCGAAAAAGTAACAGCTGTATCGTCAGCATAGGAAAAGATGTGACCGTGAGGAATAGAAAGTTTGCACAGCTCATTAACATAAACCAAAAATAGCGTAGGCCCTAAGACGCTACCCTGAGGGACGCCGAAAATAACATTTTCTTCGTTACTCAACACAGCGTCCACATGAACACGCTGAGTGCGCTCATGTAGGTAGCTGAACATCAGGTTTAGCGAAGTATCCCTGAAGCCGATAAGCTCCAAAAACTTTAAAAGATCATGAATAGAGACCGTTTCAAAAGCCTTTCTCAGTTCTAAAAATACTGTAATACACTTTTTGCCATTATCTAAATTCTTTACTATTAAAGAGCTTAATGTGAGAATAGCGTCTTCTGTGGAAAGCTGTTTTCTAAAGCCAAATTGTTGATTTGATAAAATATTATATTTATTTAAGTAGTTTAATATCCTAGTATTTAAGATTTTCTCTACAATTTTGGACAAAGCTGGTAGGACAGAAATCGGGCGGTAGTTATTTATATCGTCTCTGTTTCCACTTTTATAAACAGGTGTTATTAATGATTGTTTAAGTGCGTAAGGAAATATACCACTCGTAAAACAGAGATTTATAAGGTAAGTGAATACGGGCACAAACAAATCCTTTCCCAACTTCAAAAACCTGTTTGGAATTTTATCCCACCCGGGAGCGCTATCAGAGTCAAGACTCATCAACACCCGCTCTACTTCAGCATTATCTGTTTCGAGCAAAACAAAAGAGTTTAGGAGTATAGTAGTAGAAGTGGATTTAGGAATCGAGCTGTATAACATCTTAGACTTAATTTCTTCAGCCAGGCAACTACCTATTCTGGAGAAATATTTATTAATATAATTAACTGAATCCTGGGGTGTAGGTTTTATATTTAATAAACACGAATTTGAAACATTCTTTTTTTTTAAATTGTGTAACTTCATTTATATTTTTCCAGAGAACTTTATTATTTTTACAAGATTTAGAAATGACGCTAAAATCATGTTTACGTTTTTGTTTTTTAATAAGTTTATTACAAAAATTTCGGTAGCGACGGTAAGTGATCTTTAATATATCATTAGTTGGGTCTTGTTTTAGTTTTTTTTTGCATAGCATTTCTGTTTCTTATGCATCGAAGTATACCTTCTGTCATCCAGGGCTTGATAAATCTCTTTGTCCCAGGAACAGCTAAAATTTTGGTGTGTTCAACTAATGCAATAGATATTTTATCGATCAATATATTAGTTAGAGTATTTGGGTCTGTACATAAATATAAATCGTCAAAAAAGTTTAAATGTAGACTGTTTAAGGCGGCATTAAAGTCAGTTACAGATTTTGTTTTATTAGATTTGCTTAAACTATTGTTTCCCACTAGGCTAAGTAGAGTCATATTGTGGTCTGTTATAGTTGTATCGAGAATTGCGACGAAAGCGGTTGTTCTTTTTTTATCAATTTTTAGCATAAAATGGTCCAAACAACGCAATCCTCTGGTAGAAAAATGGTGGCCTGGAAGTATTTCATGTGTAGCCAAAGCGGTCAGATAAAGATTTCTGTTATTTCTTTCATAGCTTTGCTCACACATAATAGGTAATAAATTTATATTAATGTCACCCGCTATAATAATATGATTAGTTTTAACTGAATTTAGATGTAAATCAATAGAGTGAATAAATTCGTCAGCTTTTGTGATGGAAGGAGAACGATATATACCTAAAATTGTGTAGGTATTGATTTATAGTTATTTGTAAACATGAAGCTTTGTATAAATTTATTTCCTTAACAAGTGCTCTATAAACATTCTTTATGTACTCGTAAACTACCACACCATCGTTTTGATTTAACTGAGTATTTGTCGAATAGGAACAGTAGCTATGTAAAGTGGGAATTGGTTTATTTTTATCTAACCAGCACTCCGTCAAAATTATTATATCAATGCAAGGTTTAAGTTGCGCTAAGTGTATTAATTGATTGTCAAAATTACAATATATACTTGTTATATTTTGAGCTATAATATTCAGATTTCCATATTTAAAAACAGCGTTTGAAGACAAATCATCTATTGAACATTTTATAGACTGTGAAATTTCTGTGTCGTCTAATTCCTGTAGTGTATTCAGAGAACTATTCATGGACGAAGTAAGAAAACTGAGCATAGAATTTGTATTAGCTTGTGTAATGTAAATGTAATGTGAATATGTGTGTGTAGAGTAAATATGTGATTTAATTATTAAACGTATAATTTTATTAAACAGTTTGAGTTTTGTTTGTGTATGAATATTTTGTATCTGTTTTTTGTATTTAATGTAAGTTTTTAAGCAATATAAATTAACTTTAAAGTAACAATATAATAAACCATTTAAACAAAAAATTAAAGAAAAAAGCAAAAAACATGCAGATATAAAAGATAGTAATAGTCATGCCTTATTATGCAAAGTTAGCTGGTGCAATTGTGCTTCATTTGTTACATGAATGATGGGTGAATTTTCACTTTTTCTCAAGTACACCTTGCCGTAAGATTCTTACTCACATATACAATTTCCGAAAAGGACGAATCCAGACGACCGACGACCTAGACACGAGCGCTAGACAGAGACAGAGCTAAGTTCTTCGATTATCTTCATCGGTGTTTCTCTTGTACCTGCCTGCGCCTCTCACCCCTGTGCTTACTGACTCAACCACTCCCGACTGACGACACGTTTAGATGTAAACAAAACAGCGAAGTGGTAACGGCGTTTTGTCTTAGCTCAGGTTGTTTTTCAACCTTTCTAATAATTATTTCTGAAATATAAGAATTTCACCTAACCTAGGTGATCAGTCAGTATACCGTAACAAGGTAGATATAAGTTAGATGAATAACTAATTCTATATTTAGACAATTACATTGATGTCCAACGTCCATGACACCGAAATCCGTGAGAGTACATAGAGAAGATAAGATAGAGAAGAGTATGAACGGGACATATGCAAAAATACCGGTACGAGTAAAAATTATTATTTTTATTCATTGATTTGACCGAGATATTATTAGCTAGTGTTCGACTGAAACAGGATTTTCAACCGAAAACGAACCTTCGGTTTGGGTGTCAGTTTCGGCCGAAACAGAAACCGAAACTTATTTAGACATGTAAATTTTTTTTATTGTATACTGAAATCTGGTATATTTGTTATACATATACAGATAGGTAATGTATGTTTAATGAAAAATGCAAAGTGGCGAAGCAATCAGCTTTGTAGCGGTTTCTAACGGTTGCCGTTGAGCAAACTAATGAACAAAATAGGAGGTTCGGATGGCTGGGTGATCAGTAATCGATTGCTGAAAACAGAATCTGAAAATTCGAAACCGTTCTCGAGATAATCGTGAGACAGACGGACAGACGGACAGACATCGTGAAATCAATAAGTGTCTTCGCAAGCTTCGTCACTTAATAAGTTACTCGCTAAGCGAGAACATATTTTATTGAGTTCACAATGTTGTTAATATTATTCAATGAGAGCATTAACTTAATATATCACACTCACATACTTACACACAATATACACACAACTTAACAAAATCCCAGAAAATATACAAAACCTCAAAGTTCAAAAACTTTAATAAACTAAGTTTGTATAAAAAAAGGTTTTTATAATATTAAGGAATTTATGGATGATAATAACCCTTGGGAATGAGTTGATCACTACCAAGCTATTTCTAATTTATTTTGTGTTGTTAATTGTGTTATATATATTGTTCGCGCAAAAGCGCTAATGTCAAGCATCGACGTTAGATGGCACTCGGCTCGGCGCGATACGGGATGAAGTTCGTCCGAGCGTGTTGAACGGTGGGTGACGAAAACGTGCTAGAAAAATTAGGAGTCCAAATTCATCGCTGCGAGAGATAGCACGCGGTCTATTTTGTCGGGAGCTCGTAATGATAGGCGCGTATAGTAAATATACTGACTGGGAATTGTAGCGCGTATTCTTTGCTGAGAGCTTCACCCGGGACGTTTAGGTTTAACGCCGAGTTCGTATAAGTGGATTCGACTGTATTAGTTACTAGTGCGGCATTTGATGTTCTAGAAATAACTGTTGCCACGCGGAACGGTAGTGACCTTTGATCCGGTCGCGTGGTGATAAAGGTTTTTGTTTTAAAACCAGTAGTAATTAAACAAAAGAGTGACTATCAATAAGTATTATTTACAATCTTTATTGAATAAAAAAGTTTCTGTTTCTGTATAATTATGAATAATACACGAGTCACGAACTCATCCGAACGACGCACGATAATCCACGAACACTGAGTTTCGACGCCGCCGAAGGTTCGGCAAAATTTTGCCGAAATCGAAACTGTTACCGAAACTAGATTTTTTTGCCGAAACCGAAACCGAATCTTCGGTCGGTCACTTATTTATTATTACCTTTTTGGATAGCTGATTAAATGGCCATATTTTTTTAAATATTTTTACGTCTCTAAAGTGTAAAAATAGATTTTTTTTATTAAAACCCATCATTTATACTGTGAATACTGTTTGTACTTGTTATGATTGTATTCGCTTGGTTGAAGGTTCAAGAAAATATATAAACTTAAAAGGAAGTGTAGGGGAGTGCAGTGGACTGTATTGAATTTAATTGTGTACTTTAACTTTACTATACTGTGTAGGGTAAACTATGCTAGGGACGGTGGAAGAAAAGGTGTTACTGTAGACGATTATATATTGTAACTATTCACAAGCGGCAGTGGTTAGTATATACAGATTGGAGTCTTCTATGGAGTATTTTCTCTCTTGAGGTCTTCTTTCTTGATGTTATCCCTCGTAGTGCCGCTGCAGATTAACTGCAGTACTCGTGCTGTGGCCCTGATCAGTCTCTCGTAAGAAGAGAAGCGTTCTATCTCTTACAGGTGTGGAGCGTCATTGGTGCTGCTCTGGTGCGCCACGATTTCCTCCAACTCTTCATCATCCCCTGCCTTCTCTTCTTTTCGGTGAGGCCATCTGTCTTCTTCTTCGTAGAGAAATGACGGTCCTGTGAACCGTTGGTCGCTTTCTCTCTTGCTCACGAAGTTCATGCGCGTTGCCTGATCCGCTGCGTTCTGAGCAGTCGGTATCCACCTCCAATGCTCGGGTGATGTCTTCTCGGCTATCTCCCCTAATCGATGAGTTACGTATGGAGTGTAATGCGCCGCATCGTTCTGTATTCAGTGGAGCGCCGTAGTAGAGTCCGTCCAATATATGACCCTATCTGCTCTTACTCTGTGTTCGTCCTGTACGAATTCCGCGAGTCGCGCGCCTATAAAATTTGCCTGCAGCTCTAGTCGCGGTATACATTACGCCTTAATCGGGGCGACTTTCGCCTTGGCTGCACTAACCTTACCCTAACCGTTCCGTCGCGATATTGTATACGCCAATATGCCGCGGATGCGTACGCGCGTTCACTTGCGTTGTTAAAAACGTGAAGTTAACGCTCTACCACTCCCCCCGTAGGAGCATAGCATCTTGGCAGTCGCAGTCGTGACACCTCCTCGACGACTCGTAGCCACCTCTGGAATTCATCTGCTGCCTCCTCGGGTAGTTCTTCATCCCATCTGACCTTCTTCATACGCCACAGGTCTTGCAGCAGGATCTTGGCGGTGATGGTGAGGTAGCTGAGCAGTCCGAGTGGGTCAAATACTGACATGACCACGCTCAATGCCTCCCTCTTGGTCCGTGGTCGCTGTAGCGTCTTCACCTCATACGGCATCTTATTCATGGACGTATTAAAAGTCAGGGCGTCTTCCTCGGTCATCCACAGTAACCCTAAGGTCCGTCCTGGTCCATCTTGCCATAGGCCCACCTCCTTAGGCTTGCGCGCCAGTAATTCTTCCGGATTATCCGCCAGTAAGGCGGCATGATCGGAGTTGCAGAGTGCCAACGTGAAGCCCGCCTTCTGGTGCACTTCGGTAACCTGCTTCGCTATGTTCACTGCCTTTTCTACTGTCGCATAACTGTCTAAATAATCATCTATATAATGACTTCGTACGATAGCGTTAAGCGCCAGCGGATGTGTTACTGCGTGTGCGCGCGCGTTGAAATCTCTAACGCTATGTGCGAGAAACGGGGAACTTCTCGCGCCGAATATCATTGACATCATGACGTACTCTCGCGGCGGACTAGATCGTTCGTTTCCTCGCCACAGAAACAGTTGCGCGGGGTGGTCGCAACGGTCGATTTTCAAACATAGAAACACCTCCCGGATATCCGCGGACACGGCTATCTCGTTTTCCCTAAACCTAAACAGTATTCCCGGTAGGTTCCGCAACAAGTCGGGGCCGTCGAGCAGTCATTAAGATATCTACCTGATGCGCGCGCTGCCACGTCGAACACTACTGTTGTCTTCCCCGGCTTGTTAGGGTTTCGTACTGCGAAGTGTGGCAGGTACCAGCTCTTGGGGTCCTCTCTCTCTGTCCCCTCGACTTCCCTTGCGTATCCTTTTGCCAGGAGGTTGTCTATCTGGGCTGTGTAGGCGTCTCGAAACTCCGGCGACGGGTCCATCCTCCGTTTAATTGTCCGAAGTCTTCGAGCTGCCATCTCGTAACTGGGTGGCATCCGCACGTTGTCGTCCCTCCATTGCTCGCCGACCTTCTTGACGGTGCGCTGGAATATGTCGCCAGCGCTCTCCTCTTCCCGTCGCGGCCTACACTTCAGTAAATTGCCTATGGAATCTTTTTATATTTTTTTTTTCCGTCCGTTAGCTCCTCATCCTGACTGACGAACGTTTGGATGTCCCTATCTGGCCGTCTGCTGGTGCTCGACAGGTGTAAAACCGTTTCGCTGTCTTGCCTACACGTCACACGCGGCGCGGTCCCTTGAATCACCCACCCTAATAACGTCCTAGCAGCTATGGGCTGCCTCCGGCGCCCTATCCTTAAATTACGGGTGATTATCAAATGCCAGTTGTCGGCTCCTAATAACACTCTCGGCTTCGCGTCGTCATAACACACCGCACTCGGTATGTCGCGTAAGTGCTTCAACCGCAAGCACTCCTTACCGACCGACTGCGAGCCTATCTTTAAATTAGCGATAGTTCGTGCGCTTACATTATAAATTTCATTTCGCGTTTTGCCACGTATCCCTATGTTCACCAACCTACTATTGGCCTCGCGTTGACTATTAGTTACTCCTCTAATATTGAGCGGCTTTGTCGGTCCTTCTGCGCCTAACTCGCGAGCTAGTTCGCCGTCGATCAACGATATGGTGGACCCTTCGTCGAGTAGCGCATATGTATCTCTCTCCTTACCGCGCGGTTCGCGCACGGTAATGGGGTACACTTTCAACAATACCGACGCACTACTAGTAACGTTCGACGCGACGAGCACGGTTTCGTCTGGCTTGACAGATGTCTCAGGCGTCCGGGCCTTGCGGGCGTGAAGGAGGATATGGTGGGGGGGCGTTGCAGCCATCGACACCGCACTTCTTGGCCTTACACCTAAGGCGTCGATGTTTGCTGCTTAAACACCTAAAAACACACCCCATCTTCCCTCACCCACTTCCACCGTTTATCCAGATCCATCTGTGCCAGTTTCCTACACTTGGGTTAGGCTACCCCTCTGAGAGAAATTCCCGACCGTTCGACATCCAGCTGATTCTCGTCTGATAACAGCAGCATTTCAGCGAGTGTTTGAAAATCGGCCCATTGCTCTGGTAGCGGCAGGAGGTGGAAGTCAAGTGGCTGTTCACTCAGAAGAGCGCATTTTAGATGTCATTCGCCGGAATCCGAACCTAGGTACACGAAGTATCGCTAAATTGTAAAGGTGTCGGGATGGAACAAGTATGTCATACTGTACAGTTGACAAAGTGTTAAAGCGTAACCGAATGCGCCCATACAAAGTGTACAAAGTGCAAGCTTTAGTTCCCGCGATCGCGACCCCTGGCGAGTTTCTGCCGTTGGTTATTAGACCAGCAACAACGTGTGCCTGGTTTCATCAAGCACGTCATCTGGACGGACGAGTCGACATTTACTAGAAACAGCCTGTGGAACCGAAGAAATACACATCTAATCATTTCTATTTCCTTACCACGCGGTCCGCGCACGGTAATGGGGCACATCTTTAAAAGTACTGACGCACTACTAGTTACATTTGAGGCGACGAGCACTGTTTCGTCTGGTTTGACAGATGTTTCCGGTGTCCGGGCCTTAAGGGCGTGAAGGAGTGCATAATGGGGGGCGCTGCAGCCGTCGACAACGCACTTCTTGGCTTTGCACCTCAGGCGTCGATGCTTGCTGCTTAGACACCTAAAGCACACCTCATCTTCCTTCACCCACTTCCACCGGTCATCCAGGTCCATCCGTATCAGTTCCATACACTTGGCGATTTGATGTTCACCCCCACAACATAAACACGGGGCATATCCCTTGACCTCCTGGGTGGCGAACGTCCTTACGTCGCAGGGCCTATCCTCTACGCGGCGTGTTACGATATTTTTTGACGGCGGTGCTTCTCGTCTTACGGGCGCTTCCTTAGTCGGCGCTACGGATGTATAGGCGTGACTTAATGCACGGTCAGCCTCTCTCATCATAAACCGGGACAGTGTGACGATGTTCGGTTCGTCAAAACTTCCGTAGTGGTCCGCATAATCGCACCAACCCGACCGTAAGTGAGGGTTAAGCTTACTCGTGACCTCCCTAGTTAGCATCGGATTTTGTAAATATCCTTTGCCGTCGACGTTCTTCATGATGCAAACTATGTTCTGTAACTTAATTGCGAACGCGTTCAATTCCTGGGCGGTTTGACCCGGGCGCGGAAGGCGTTTTAACTCCTCCAATGCACGATCTTTAATCACTTCTGGGCGGTCGAAACATTGCTCCAGTGTCCGTATAAGGGATCTAAAGTGGACTGTATTCACTGATGTTGAGGTTAACTACGCTAGGGGACTGCTTGAAGAAAAGATGGTACTGTAGAACTATACTGTATTCAACTATTTACAATAATCGGCACTATTAACTATAATAATATCTACAGAGAGAGGTCTTCAATTATGGAGTCTTGATTTTCTGTCTTGAGTCTTCTTTGTTGTCTTCTCGAGTGCCGTTTCAGAAATTAACAGCTCACAGACCAATACGCACTTCTTATATGCCGCAAGAGAGCGTCTTAGCCTGTGAGTAGCGTCGTACGATGATGCCGCGCGCTTATTGGTTGCCGACATCGCGTGATCTGCTGCCGGTGTGCGGGGTGTGCGGGGTGTAACGGGGTATGAAGGGGCGACGGGGCGGCGGGTCCCTCGCTGTCGGCAACAGTCCGCATAATATCTGCTGGATCCTTTGTGGTTAACAGCAGCGCCGATACTACAGCCCCTCTACAGCTACTCTAGCCTCACCGCGTAAACAGTTCCTTAACCTTGCCATATTTTCCGTATCTGTGAACCCATATAGACGCGTGGATTCTTTCATCACGGCTTTAAATGCTAACCATTTCGCAGCCGAGCCGTTAAATAAAGGCAAGTCCTGTGTCTGCTTCGCGGCGGCTGGTCTAAATCGTACCATGCTTTCTAAAGCTTCCGCTAGCCGTTCGATACCCCTATCTTTCTCTTTCGGAGTGAGCCACCTACCTCTACCCTATTACCCTCTAGCGATACACGACTCCGGGATGTATCGCAATTATTCGGTGACCGTGACCTACATATACCTACATCGCGACGAGACGGCGACGGTAATCTACGTTCCTCGTGGCGATGTGGCGATGGTGACCTATGCTTAGGCGACAGAGTGCGGCGTTGGGCGCGCGTCGGCGACGTAACCCCTACATGACGATCCACCTGATTCAATTCTACGGCGATTCCACTATTCGTCTGTGTTGTATTTTCTTAACGTGGTTGATCGCGACAGACCTTCCCTGGGCATCTTCGACGTACACGGGTAGCGCAGGATCGTAATTGGTTCCCTAGTTCGGTGGTGCCTGCACTAGATCGATGTGGGGCGCGGGCTGAGAAGGGCGGCAGGGCGGCTCCCCCTGCACAATCTCCATGTTATCTAACCATTGATCGACTCGGTTTCTATTTTCCACTAATTCGTCTTCATTTAAATAACAGGTCGGACTGCCATGGAGGGATGACGACGTCAGGATGCTACCCAGTTACGAGATGGCCGTTTGATGACTCCGGACAATCGAACGGAAGAAGGACCAGTCGCCGGAGTTTCGGGACGCCTATAAGACGCAAATGAATAACCTCCTAAAGAAAGGCTACGCTAGTGAAGCCGATGGGACGAAGAAGGAAGATCCCAAGAGTTGGTACCTACCACATTTCGCAGTGAGGAACCCGAACAAGCCCGGGAAGATGTGATTGGTGTTCGATGTGGCAGCCCGCGCATCAGGCATTAGGCCTTAAGGATTACCTTCTCGATGGCTCCGACTTGTTGCGGAACCTACCCGGTATACTGTTTAGGTTTAGGGGAAATGAGATAGCCGTGACCGCGGACATCCGTGAGAAGTTTTTGCGTGTAAAGATCGACCGCCGCGACCCGCGCAACTGTTCTTGTGGCGAGGAAACGAACGATATAGTCCACCGCGAGAGTACGTCATGACGTCAATGATCTTCGGCGCGAGAAGCTCGCCTTTTCTCGCACACGTGACTTTTTTACGTGGTAGAGCCATGCTGCAGTTATATTAATAGTATAGTTGTAGCACGAATGGGTCGGCTCGACCGGGGAAAGACCACGCTCTTACAGAATACCAGCGTAAAATAGCAGCTTAATGCTGCTGTGTTTCGTATAGTGAGTGTTTTTTTTTATAGGATAAGGGTGACAAACGAGCACACACAGCAACATCAAAATGTAGATGCGTTGTCACCCGTGAGGACTAAGATGGAATGCCTTATTTCCAGTAAAAAAACGAAAAGAAACGCAGAGGTAAACCTCTACTTCACGCTGGTTTTCTGTGAGGTCGTGGTACCACCCCGGTTCGAGCCGGCCCATCCGTGCGACAGCAAAAGCTGCCGCGTGGCTCTACCACTGTTAAAAAGTGAGTGTAGAGAACCGGACACCCTCTTTAATGGAACAGAGGCATTCTGTCTTAGCCCTCACGGCTGACTTTTAATACGTCCATGAATAGGCCGCCGTATGATGTGAAGATGCTACATCGACCACCGACCAAACGGGAGGCGTTGAGCGCGGTCATGTCAGTTTTTGACCCACTCGGAATGCTTAGCTACTTCACCATTACCGCCAAGATCCTCCTGCAAGACTTGTGGCGCATGAAGAAGGTAGCATGGAATGATGAACTACCCAAGGAGGCAGTGGACGAATTTCAGAGGTGACTGCAAGTCGTCGAGGAGTTTTCACGACTGCTACTGCCGAGATGCTATGCTCCTACGGGGGGAGTGGTAGAACGTCAACTTCACATTTTTAACGACGCAAGTAAACGCATGTACGCATCCGCGGCATACTGACGTATACAATATCGCGACGGTACGTTTAGGGTCACATTAGTAGCGGCCAAGGCGAAAGTCGCCCCGATTAAGGCGCAAAGCATACCGCGACTAGAGTCGCAGGCAAATTTGATGGCCATGCGACTCGCGGAATTTATACAAGACGAACACTAAGTGAGAGCAGGTAGGGTCATATATTGGACGGACTCTACTACGACGCTCCAATGGATAAAGAACAATACGGCGCGTTTCACTATATACGTAGCTTTTCGATTAGGGCAGATAGCCGAGAAGACATCACCCGATCAATGGAGATGGATCCCGACTGCACAGAACATAGCAGATCAGGCGACGCGCATGTGAGCAAGAGAGAAAGCGACCAATGGTTCACCGGACCGTCATTTCTCTACAAAGACGAAAACCCATGGCCTCATCGGAAAGAAGAGAAGGCGGGAGAGGATGAGGAGTTGGAAGAAATTGTGGCGCATCAGAGTGACACCAAGGATGCCCCACACCTTCCAGAGATAGAACGCTTCTCTTCCTACAAGAGTGATCAGGGCCACAGCACGAGTACTGCAGTTCATCGATGCCATACGAGGACGGGCACGAGAGTTAACGCTACAGCACATCCAGAGGGCAGAACGGATGTGGGTGGAACACAGTCAGCTCGAAAGCTTCGCTGAAGACATCAGACGACTTCAGCAGGGGAAGAATCTGGCCACCGGCAGCGCTCTTAGGAAGCTCGACCCCATACTGGAAGACGGAATACTTCGAGCCAGGGGAAGAATCGACGCAGCCGATGTGGACGACAGGATGAAGCGACCCGTCATATTGAATGGACGCCACCGATTTATGAAGCTGCTTATAGAGAAGGCGCATCAAGAGGCAAGCCACACCAACAGGGAGAGGTCGATGACTTACGCACCAGATATCATATCCTCCGACTACGACCGACCGTACGAGAAGTGGAGCGGAGATGTCTGCAATGTAGGGTACGCAAGGCAACACCACGGCCAGCGGTTATAGGAGACCTGCCACCCAAATGCTTAGGGGCGTTTGCGCGACCGTTTAAGTACACCGAATTAGATTATTTCGGGCCTTTGTCGGTAACGGTAGGATGACGGCCCGAAAAGCGGTGGGTAGCATTGTTTACCTGCTTCACGACGTGCGCGGTTCATCTAGAGCTTGTTTACTCCCTAACGACAGATTCAATGATATCGGCATTGCGGCGCATGGCGGCTAATCTCGGGTGGCCACGGGTCATCTATTCCGACAACTGGACCAATTTTCATGGGTTGCGACGGGCGATGGAAGAGTGGGCGTTGCAACTGAAGGACTTCGCGCTGACTCGACGAACGGAGTGGAAATTCATCGCTCTGGATGTACCCAACCAGGGAGGCACATGGGAGCGTCTCGTGCAATCGATGAAGACAGCGTTGGACTGCCACCTTCCACCAGAAGAGCCCACGAGAAGAGACTCTAGTAACATTACTGACAGAAGCGGAAAATACCGTCAACTCTCGACCGTTGACTTATGTACCGGTCGACGACCAAGAAGCACTAACTCCCTACTACTTCATCATGTTGGGACCATCGGGCCTGCCTATCACCGCGCCGTGCTCATCCATCGATCGTCGAGCATGGAGCGCGGGTTGAATAACAGGCTGTCATTTGTTTGACGTTTTGTAGTCGTTTGTTCAACCCCCCTACCCCAGCCTATGAATATTTGGAGAATATATAAAATAAAAAATACCCACAGAGATAGGTAATTTAAATAGCACATCTCAAAAATATTAATTACTTAAATTGCGCCCATATATAGTATGTTTCTAGGGCAGGCGGAAAAACGTACATTGACTTAAAGTATTATGTTAGCACCGAAACAAAACAACAGGTATTGCTTCCATACATTTCATTATCGATTACGTATCGTTATGCGCTAAGCGTGTTTCATGGTACGGGATGGGATGAAGGAAGCGGTCATTCAGAGATAACACAATCTAAACCGAAACAATTCCACTTTTAAAATGGCAGACGTGAAAAAACTAATTGAAAAAGGGCTATACAATATTGACGAAATTACAATTACAATATTGATAAAGTGGAAAAACTGCATTAACCACGTCGTAAAAGAAGAAAACAATTTAAATGAATTGGATAATGCTATAAATAGTTTTATAATCAATGTGGCGAACTTTTCCACGTCTTTATAATCAGAAAATTATTCTGAAATAGTTACAAAAGCATATTAGTCTGTCAAGTGTCTCTGACAATCTATTATGAGAAGTTTTATGCATGCTTCAAGGTTGACTGCTAAAGAATGCTTTAAAAGTTCGCCATTTTACCCGACTGCCAAGAAGTGGTTATGTTTTGTACAAATACCTATCTACCTACTTATTACAGTACTTACCTACTGTTAACATAATAATTAAATTTGTATTAACTCTTATGTATGTTTATAAATAATAAATTTAAATTAATGTTAATTTGCATTTAATTCATTAATTAATTCAGTACAGGATAATCTTCTTTCTCCATAATAAAATAATAGACACAGGACCAGCGAAAAACTTCGCACTCGGCACTCTTATCTTCCACTCTGATGATGTATGTAACGATACAAGGATGAAAAGATAAAACCTAAGAAAAAGGTTGGCTACCCCGATGATATCGTCAAAGGTCAATGTACGTTTTTCCGCCTGCTCTAAAAACATACTGTAGTTTATAAAAAAATATAGGGAAAGATGCTCCCATTATAAGCTGGATATAACTTCAAATAATTAGAATTGAGTGCTTTTTGGAATATGAAAACACTGCACCTTGTTTGTATATAATTGCACCATCATTAAAAATTCATAAAATGCAATATTAAGTGCAAAAAGTAAAAAAAAACAAATTTGTTAATTGTCAAAAAAGAGCGTATAATGACTACGGCGGGACTTCCTTAGTCACAGAACACAATTACTCTCTACCGAGAGAAGAATGCCAGCTTAATACTAAAAAAGGAAACACGTGTTTATACACGTACACTACAAACACCACGGTGGGAGCCTATATAAATTTTTTTTAGCGGAAATTTCAAACTTTTGTATTCTGTAACCTTTGCAGTAACTTAAAGGGCGCTAAGCTATTTTACCAACATCAAGACATGACATTTGTAATAATAACCCCCCCCCCCCCCCCACCACCACCACCACAGCGTACAAATTTGGAGTATATATAAAAAAATTCTGACAAACATATTTTAACAAAAATTATATGTATTTTATAAAAAAAAAACATGTGTGCAGGTCGCACGTGGTATAAGTGAAAATTTCAGAAAACTAAACTTCGAGAGAATGCGACGAATGCAGAATATCAGCAGTAAGATAGTAGGGTTTATTTGTTATTATATTGTTATCATGTTTAAAATTATTTTAAATTTTATTTTACATAAAGCATAAAGTTACAGCCCATATACTTCCCACTGCTGGGCACAGGCCTCCGCTCATTTCTGAGAGAGTTTTAGAGCAAGGAAGTGTATATGAAGTATATATGTCGCAGCGTCTATAAAATACCCGGTTGGATCGAGGTAGAATGGAGGGTATATCGAGAAACCCCCTCTTGTGTATGTAGTATAAAGTTCACTGTAGGTGCCGTGCGCGAGAGATTCCGCCTAAGTCATTCAACGAGTGTGGTCATTCTACTAGTGCTAAGATAGTGTTGTGGTTCTGTTTGTTGTTGTAAGTACATAACATTTTCCAAAATGGTTACTTGTTCTGTGAGTGACTGTGGTGTTAATAATAATAGAAATAATCGTGATAATTGCACATTTTACAGGTAAATTCTCAAGATGTCGCCAATGTTATGAGGCATTTATATTTGGCTAAAATTTATGTTATGTACTGTTTAAAATATAGAATGTTTTCAATTATTTTGTTAATGTTATATTTTGCAAACCAAAAAAAGTCACGTTGTTGACAATTTGCATGAATTTGGTACATACATTTTAATACAAAATATTTTACTAGTGCACACTAGTGCAATATTCATAGCATCACTCTATTTTCCGGGGTTGCGCGGAGCTCGGATTAGATTTCCAAGTCAATGACAAAACTTTTAGCGTAGTTAGATATAAAATATTTGGAAAAGTTCTTGAAGTGCCACTTCGTTAGTTTGCTCTTTTTTTATAGGATAAGGGTGAGAAACGAGCACACAGTCCACCTGATGGTAAGTGGTTGATGTGGCCTATAGACATCTACATCTATCTTCGATTACGAATCAAAATGCAGATGCATTGTCATCCGTGAGGACTAAGATGGAATACCTCGTGGTATAAGTGAAAATTTCAGAAAACTAAACTTCGAGAGAATGCGACGAATGTAGAATATCAGGAGTAAGATAGTAGGGTTTATTTGTTATTATATTGTTATCATGTTTAAAATTATTTTAATTTTTTTTTATTCTACTATAATTTAAGGGACATTTACCGCTTAGCGTATGTCAGTCCCATCATACCCTAACATACATGACTTACTCATAAAACGTTACTTAATACTTATTATACTACGTGGGCCATGGATTCGAACAGAACTTTCGCATCGTCGCCATTTTGTTGGGATAGAATATTATGAAATGTGCCTATGTCAGTTCTGTTCAAATTCAAGACCGTTATGAAATTACGTCTAATAGACTCAAATCGAACACATTCCATCAATTCTATAACTCCACAGTCTTAACAATTGGACGAAGTTGTTTTTCTCATCAGAAATACAAATTTCTTACATGGAACGTGTCCAGATCTGAGTCTATGAGCAGTAGTAACTAATTTCCTACTTGATCTAGTATTCATGAACCAGGGCATATGAAGAGGCTGACACTGTATGGTTTTGTACCATATTCCTTTTTCTAGTGACCGCTTGTTAAAGTATTCCTTCCACATTTCATAACATATATTTTTGAATTTAGGTAAAACTTCTGAGTAATTCAAAATAATATTAGCTTCCTTTCCATTCTTAGCTGCATATTTCGCTAACATGTCAGCCTTTTCGTTGCCCTGTAACCCAATATGCGATGGGACCCATTGCAATCTCAGTTGGACGCCTTTTGAAGTTATTTCATCTATATCTTGGATAATTATAAGGCTTAGCTTTCCATTGACGTCAGTGGAGTTTGGTGTTGATACGTATTTTTACAGAAAGATTACACTATTATAAGCACACACACAATGTCTCAATATACGGAAACGCGTAATTTTTGAGAAAAGAATAATTGAAAATCAATTATTCTTGCAATGTTTACGTCTAATTTGCTAATAAACTGGCGCCATTTTGTAATGTCATTGTCGACGTCAATAGGGATGTCGATTCTTTCCGAAAAAGGTCGATTTTTAAATCGATTCAAATCGTAAGCTGATGTATCGGTTCACAAAAAATCGATTTCTAAAATGTCTATATTTTTTTAATGTTTCTATTTATAATGTAAATATAAACCCATTTTATGAAAAACAAGAAAGATACCATGATAAATGATCTCTTATTGAAATTTGTTTTATTTAACAGTACCTATTAGGGCAGATAAATAAAATAGGTTAGGTTCAACTTATGTCAAAGAACCGAATTGATTGACCCCGACTCCACCTGGTACGAGTCTGTCCTACCCCTAGAGTGGTTTTATAGAGCCGGAGGCGCGTAGGGGGAGCAGCCTCCGCCTGCCGCCTCGCTTCGCCTCCGCAGCTTCGGCTTGTTGGTCGCCTTCGGCGACCAGCCTCAGCCGCTCCGGCTCGTCCGATGCCTACGATTTGTTACGCTAAGGCGTAGAGGCTGCTCTTCCCGCAGCGCCGGAGAGGTAGCAGTCTCAAAATAGATACAGAAATCCTTCTGAATCAGTCCCCCTATATTTTATGATGAAGGGGATTTTTTTCTCATAAAATGGATATATATTTACATTATAAATGCAAACATGAAAAAAATATAGATATTTTAGAAATCGATTTTTTAGGAATGGATACATCAGCTTACGATTTGAATCGATTTAAAAAACGACCTTTTTCGGAAAGAATCGACATCCCTATTGACGTCGACAATGACATTACAAAATGGCGCCAGTTTATTAGCAGATTAGACATAAACATTGCAAGAATAATTGATTTTCAATTATTCTTTTCTCAAAAATTACGCGTTTCCGTATATTGAGACTTTGTGTGTGTGCTTATAATAGTGTAATCTTTCTGTAAAAATACGTATCAACACCAAACTCCACTGACGTCAATGGAAAGTCGTACCCTGTCTGTGCATATAACAACATTTTTATATTGGTTACTGATAACATATGTCAAAGCTTCTGAGATTGCAATAAGTTCCAAAGCCATAATACTAGTATGAGTACTTATTTTAAAACAATGATTATTTTGATTTAGTGTTATATCTATATTAGGCACATAAAACGCAGACCCATATCCTTCTACACTCTTCGACTCATCCGTAAATATAAAACTCCAGCCATTATACGAGTATCTTGTATACAACTCTTTGATAACTTCATACTTTAATAGGTTACTGTCGTAAACTTTTTGAATAGGGAATTGTTTCTAGCTTGGGTACAATTACTTCATTTAAGTTATTATTGGTCACCCAGTTCGAAAAGTAAACATTAATAAAGGACATGATGTTGCTATCTGAATTTCTTTAACTTCATTATATGAGGTGGTATCCTAAAGGAATGATTTTGTTCCTCCAATAATAATTTTGTCGAAAAGTGTAGAGTTCTTCTAATAGCTGAGTAGTTATATTATTTTCTGCAGACTTTAACTTTAGACATAATTTGTATGCTAGATACTTTCTCCGTAAGTACAATGGAACTACACCAAGCTCACTCTCCATAACATGAATTGGAGTGGTTTTAATAAATCCTTCTATTATCCTTAGTGCCTGATTTTGAATTTTATTTAGTTTATCTAAATGACATTGCACTCGCGTCATATAGATAGCAACTGTAGTCTATACGACTTCTGATCAGTGATATATATATGTCTTAAATGTTTAGGATGCAAGCCCCAGGAGACACCAGCTAATACTTTAAGTAGATTAAGACTTCTTTGCACTTTCTCTACCGTCATGTTAATATGTTTGCTCCAACGCAACGAGCTGTCCAACCAAACACCCAAATATTTGTAAGTGTCTACTATCTCTAAATTATGACTATCTAATTTTAATTCTATTTGCAGTCTTTTAAAACCCCTGCTGAAAATGCAAATTTTAGACTTGGAGGCAGAAAGTTCTAGCCCCATTTCATCTAGAATTTTTTTTTTATAGGAGAGGGGGCAAACGAGCATGCGGCTCACCTGATGGTAAGTGACTACTGCCGCCCATGAACAACTGCAACACCAGGGAGGGAATTGCAGATGCGTTGCAGGCCTTTTAAAAAGGAGTACGCTCTTTTCTTGAAGGTCCCTAAGTCGTATCGATCCGGAAAAATCGCTGATGTTAATCGATTCCACAAGGAAGTCGTGCGAGGAAGAAAACATCTTCTAAGTCGCACAGTGGTGGACCGCCAATCATCCAAATGGTGTGGATGGTATCAGGAGTTCTGCCGCGATGTGCGTTCGTGAAATTTGGCGGCTGGGATTAATCCGAACAATTCCTCAGAGCACTCCCCATGGTAGATGCGAAAGAAAATGCAAAGAGATGCAACATCTCTTCGCAGCGCCAATGAGTCAAGCCGATCGGAAAGGACTCGGTCGTCGACGATTCGAGTCGCTCTGCGCTGGATGCGGTCAAGTGGAAGGAGCTGGCACTGGGGAGCCCCTGCCCAGAAATGGGAACAGTATTCCACGTGAGGCCGAACCTGCGCCTTGTAAAGTTGCAGGCGGTGTGCCGGCATGAAATACTGTCCCGCTCTGCTGAGCATGCCAAGCTTTTTAGAGGCCAATTTGGCCTTCTCTTCCAAGTGACCACGAAACTGCACGTCACTCGATATGTCGATGCCGAGGATTCCGATACTGGCTAAGGCAACCAGGGGAGTGCCTTGAAACTGAGGAGATACGACAAAGTGGTTCTTTTTAGCGGTAAACGCGCAAACTTGTGTCTTCTGAGGATTAAACTGGACTAGATTTAGTCGCCCCCAGTTCGAGACTTTGTCCAGCAAAGACTCGACTTCAGACACAAGTTTGTTCCGGTACTCGGAGACGTTTTCCCGAGAAGTATTAGCACGGCCGGTGTATAGAGCATCACCAGTGCTCTCATCCGCATAACAATGAATGTTACCAGTTAGCAACATATCATTGATATGCAGAAGAAACGGCGTTGGTGATAGCCACAGCCTTGTGGAACACCAGCGTTAATAGGCTTGTAGTCAGAACATGCACCGTCTACAATATTACAGAGTGTATTTAAAACAATTAAATAATAAGTTTAAAACAATTTGAAGTTCATTTTGACTTTCCCCAAAATTTCTAGAAGAGGAATAAAATACAAAGTTATCGGCATATTGACATTGTCACGTTTCTAATCTCTTGGAAGCATTTAATGGTAAGTATATTAAAAAGAATAGGTGAAATTGGGTCATCTTGCGCCAAACCTCGATTTGTGTATCTTATGAAGTACTTATTCCGGTCAGTTTTATCCTGCATCATAAGGTGTCTTTCGCTTAAAAAAATCCATAGATATTGACAAAACTTTTTACCAATCCCTATTTCATGTGAAGTGTTTATCAGTGTATCTACTAGGACATTGTTATACGCATTTTTGATATCTAGGAAACAGGCTATAGTTGGGGTCTTTTGGGAAAATTCCAAGTAAATTTGACTTACTAGTTTGACTAGGCAGTCTTGACATGACTGTCCTCTTCTGAAGCCGGACGTGTACTGGGATAATAATTGATTTTTTTCAACATACCACTGTCAACATTGAATGAAAAATTTTTCAGACACACGATATTAAAGAGATGGGCCTAAGTTTACATGGCCATATGTGGTCCTTTACAGTTGACACAAACAAATTTGTCGGTATCGCAATTCGGGTGATTGTTACCACATTTGGGGCATATAATTTTTTTAATTGGGCATGATCTTGAGAGATGACCGAACTTCCAACATCCGGAGCACTGGGAAACTAAGAAGGTATAAGGTTCCACTTTAAACCTGCAACCGTACCAATACACATACGGCGGTAAAGTGATACCTTTGAAACAAATTCTTACCGTTTCTGAATCGATCCATTCTCCACTATCAGACATTCTATTAAGTCTTTTTATTGAAATGATTTCGTGCTCACATGAAAGATTTTCAAATAGCCCTTTGTGCTCGGTATCCTAAACTGGATAACTTTTCACTTTTTAGTAGTTTCACTGCACTTTCTTCGTTTTCAAAATGAATCAACACTCTGTAGGCACTTTTGTATATCAACTTCACTATATTTTCAATGTTTAATGACCGTAAAAGCTTTGCCATTCCAAATTGCTTCGGTAATACTTCTTTTCCTGTTACACATATAATTATATATTTCTTCGCCTCAGAATCTTGATGACCCTCCTCCACTAAATTATCATTATTTGAATCTTTTCTATTCAACCGCTTATGCCCTCTAATTACTGTAACAAATCCGTCTTCTTCCACTATTTCTTCATCATTCATTAACAGTAGTAGAGCCACGCGGCAGCTATTACTGTCGCACGGATGGGCCGGCTCGAACCGGGGTGGTACCACGACCTCACAGAAAATCAGCGTGAAGTAGAGGTTTACCTCTGCGTTTCGCTTGGTGAGTACAGGTGGCCGGAGGCCCTTTTTACTGGAAATGAGGCATTCCATCTTAGTCCTCACGGGTGACAACGCATATACATTTTGATTTGTAATAGAGGATAGATGTAGATGTCTATGGGCCGCAGCAACCACTTACCATCAGGTGGACTGTGTGCTCTTTTGTCACCATTATCATATAAAAAAATCGTCCTGTCGTACTCTCTTCCCTGCAAGTCGTTGCTCTCTCTCCCCCTTCTTCCTAATCTCCTCGTTTAAGGTTTGATTAAGTTGTTGCTCACTTTCAAGTCTTAGCTCCTGCTCCATTACTTCACTATCAGTTGAGACACCTAAATCCACAGTTCCAATTATGTCATCCATTTAAATTTAACATAATTATAATGTGGGTAGGAAGTGAAAATAACGCGATAAAATATGCGGTAACAATATGCAGCTGACGGGACCAGCACCATTGCACGTGCGTTGCGGTAGCCGTCGGTGCAGCTAGACAGAATTCTTGTAAATAACACGTGTTCCGCACACCTGCGCCATGCACCTGTGGTGGCGCCCGTCCTGCTTGTATAAAATGGACGGAGCGGCCGCCGTTAAGGCAGTCTTGGCACTGACGTGGAACGGTGCGCTTGTCGTATTCCGTTACTAGTTTATCCTTGACTCTTTGAATAATTAATTCGTGTAAACGAATTAATATTATTCCTAACTACAAAATTAGTCTCGGTACTATACTCAATTACCCTTTCTACATCAGAAATAGGATAAAGTCCCCATTTTTGCCCACATTTAATCTTCGAATAGTATGAGGATTATTACATTTGTGGAAGACTGTTATGCATTCCGCATTGATGAATCTGTTTTTATGTTAAATACCGTAATGAAATTCGCTATGCTACTTACGATATTTTCGTATCATTAAAGTGTAGAGAAAAGATAAAGTGAAATTATTTAAGCCAATTTTTTTTAATTTGTTCGATTTGTATTAAAAGTACCCCGCAAGTATTTTCATTATTTCTTGATGTACCTAAATATGTTAACAAATGTCGAAAGAAGTTGGAGGCTTTCTAATTAACTTATTCAAGTTATGTTGTAATTTGATAGTCGACGCGAAACATGATTATCATTTGCTATATTTTGAAGTTCAAAACCTTTAAGGGATGTACCAAAATAAAGGATTAACTTTAACACGCTATGAATTGAAAATAATAAGTGACATTTTTGTGTTCTAATGGGTTGATCAGTGTTGCAGTTTGCTCCGAATATTGTGTCGTCGACAAGATTGGGGTTTGATGTCGAGGGATTCATAGAAGTCTCTACAACAATGATCAATGAGGAAGATGTTGTGACGGCCAATCGAACATGGTCAGGTACGGCCGAGTGCTGGTAAGATTGAGCCTACACCGCTACAGACGGTAACTTATCGGCTGATCTTACGGCAGGGCAATTTAAGCGGCCGCCGAACAAATGGTGCTTTGGCGCTGTAAATGGACGTCTGAGGTCGGCTTTCGTAGATTTTGCGCAGTTACCTCCTTCCCTTTGAAATGTTGTGGTATTTGCCTCTACACATGGTTTCTGTTATTTTTTGCAATGTTTTCAAATGTCATACTGTTGCCGTTTCTTAAGAGAATATGTGATGAATTTTGGAAGCTCGGAATTCCATGGTTCGCAATACATTTATCTCGATTTCTTTTAATTTTACAAAGCAGTGCAACTATTCGCTAGAGCTAGTACGGCTACGGCGCGACGGCTCGCTGGCACGACTGTGGCACGAACGCAGCAGAACGAAAAGCTGGAGTGCGTTTGCCTGAAGGTAGCCATATCGGCGCGTTCATGACTTAAATGAAGTCTGGGATGGTCGATCGTTGTAATATTTATCAAGAGTTAATATCTGTTAGCAGGTGGTGATATCTGATAGACCGTATGCTGTTCACTGTCAACCGCACGAGGACGTGCGACAGTCGGAGGTAGCCGTGTCTGTGCATCTAGAAAATACTAGAGACGTTGCAACACTCTAGCGAAGTAATTATCCTGGAGCAGGAAAGGAACATGAAGTTGCAGGGAGGCTGGTCTGTGATGCACTGGGATGTGTTGTGTTGCTGTTGGTTTACATACTTAGGTGTTATCATATCACTACGTCCCTCACGATACACTTTTGTGTGATTGTGAGAGGGACATGTTTGCGGTATGGTTGGTCTGTAACTGTTCTATACTGAATTGAAAAAAAAAAGAGAGAGTAAGAAAAAAAAAGTGGTTCTTACTATCATTGTAGGGCGTTTGCCGGTCCAATGATATAGCTACAGGGAATAGTGATTCTGGACTAGCAAATAATACTTGAAAAAAAATAGTTCTTACTATCATTGCAGGGCTTTGTGCCGGTCCAATGATATGGCTATAGGGAATAGTGATTCCGGACTAGCGAAAACAGTACTTGAAAAAAAAAAGAGAAAATAGAACAGCTACAGACTTATCATTCCGATCTCGCATAAAGTCGATTAAAGTTTTGTAGGGCTTACTTCCGGATCAAAACTGATTGTCACCCAAGTCTGAAGGGTCAATATAGACCGGACCAGACGCAGTTATGTCAGAATAGTCGAACGATGTTTTTTTTGTCTACAGATAACTAAAATTGTGATGGAGCGCGTGCGAGGACGCACGCATGTCAGTATGGCCGTGACGGGATCAGCACCATTGCACGTGCGTTGCGGTAGCCGTCGGTGCAGTTAGACAGAATTCTTGTAAATAACACGTGTTCCGCACACCTGCGCCATGCACCTATGGTGGCGCCCGTCCTGCTTGTATAAACTGGACGGAGCGGCCGCCGTTAAGGCAGTCTTGGCTCTGACGTGGAACGGTGCGCTTGTCGTATTCCGTTACTAGTTCATCCTTGACTCGTTGAATAATTAATTCGTGTAAACGAATTAATATTATTCCTAACTACAAAATTAGTCTCGGTACTATACTCAATTACCCTTTCTACACAGCCAAACGTGTGCGTTCGCCTCGACTGCTCGCGCGCAACTTATTTTAAATTTTATTTTACATAAAAGATAAAGTTACAACCCCTGTAACTTTATCTTTAGCGGAGGCCTGTGCCCAGCAGTGGGACGTATATACGTCCCACTGCTGGGCACAGGCCTCCGCTCTTTTCTGAGAGGGTTTTATGGCAAGGAAGTGTATATGAAGTATATATGTCGGAGCGTCTATAAAATACCCGGTTGGATCGAGATAGAATGGAGGGTGTATCGAGAAACTCCCTCTTGTGTCTGTAGTATAAAGTTCACTGTAGGTGCCGTGCGCGAGAGATTCCGCCTAAGTCATTCAACGAGTGTGGTAATTCTACTAGTGCTAAGATAGTGTCGTGGTTCTGTTTGTTGTTGTAAGTACATAACATTTTCCAAAATGGTTACTAGTTCTGTGAGTGACTGTGGTGTTAATAATAATAGAAATAATCGTGATAATTGCACATTTCACAGGTAAATTCTCAAGATGTCGTCAATGTTATGAGGCATTTATATTTGGCTAAAATTTATGTTATGTACTGTTCAAAATATAGAATGTTTTCAATTATTTTGTTAATGTTATATTTTGCAAACCAAAAAAAGTCACGTTGTTGACAATTTGCATGAATTTGGTAAATAAATTTTTATACAAAATATTTTACATTAATAAATGTCGATATTTATCTTGATTCGATAGACTTGCCCACACAGCAAGAAAATAAATCCTCAGTTTGCGTTCTATCAATGTAATTTTATTTTGCCGTTTGTCAAACAAACGGCGGATTCCCTCCGGATTCTATAGTTAGAAAAAACTAGTTAAAGTTAATTGGACGGGTTAGTTACAATCCAAAGAAAAACTCAACAATTTGCAGCAAACATTTACTTGAGAAGCATAAAAGAAAAAGTAGAATAAAAACAGTTTTATTAAAAGGACTCATTTCTAAATTATTTGTACCAGTAAGTATAATATTATGATAAAATAAGACTTCCAAATTTTAACTTTCAAACCTTTAGATAAAAATAGAGACAGATTTTTTAAATTATAAAACTAGTACATTAAAGATAAAAAATCTTGAGATTATCCTATTTAAGCCATTATGAACCCAACTAAGTATGTATTATTTATCAACCAAAAAAATATATAACCTTACCACCCGCCGCGCCTGACGGTCACACTAGTGCAATATTCATAGCATCACGCTATTTTCCGGGGTTGCGCGGAGCTTCGGATTAGATTCCCAAGTCACAATGACAAAACTTTTAGCGTGGTTAGATATAAAATATTTGTAAATGTTCTTGAAGTGCCACTTCGTTCGTTTGCTCTTTTTTTTAAATAGGGCGAGAAACAAGCACACAGTCAACCTGATGGTAAGTGGTTGATGTGGCCCATAGACATCTACATCTATCTTCGATAACGAATCAAAATGCAGATGCGTTGTCATCCGTGAGGACTAAGATGGAATGTCTCGTTTCTAGCAAAAGGGGTCTCCGGTTCTCTACACTCACCATACGGAGCACAGCAGTGTTAAGCTGCTATTTTACGCTGGTATTCTGTGAGATCGTGGTCCTTCCCTGGTTGAGCTGACCCATTCGTATTACAATCATAATATAGCTGCAGCATGGCTCTACCACATAAAACAACGCTCTTGCTACGTATTGTACTATGCGATTTTGGATTTTCTTATACCCTTACAACTTTTGCTTTTTCCACGGACTTCGATACCTTCCATTTAATACAATAAACAATTACATAATAATAAAAATAATAATACAATTACATTGGCCTGTTTTGTACTGATACCGATATAGTGCTTTTTGAATGGGATCTAAGACGTTATAGCTCTTTTTGGTAAACTTGAACACCGTATTCAAAATCTATAAAAATCTATAAAAAATTGTGTGAATCTTTGTTAGTTTATTGCATTTCTTGTTGGGGTGGGGCTCTAAAAAACGCACATGGTTTCTTTAGAAAGGCCTCAAAGAGTTCTTTTAAAGGTCTCCACTTTTAATTTTTACACAGTTAATTTAATTTCAATATCCTGCAATATTACTCTACAATAACTGTCAAGTATTAACTGTTCGCCAACTATTGGTCCTAAATGTTATTAAAAAACAGCATCAGTCTATAAACTAAGACCCAGACAAAATCAAATGTAAACGTCGTTTGGACGTTGTGATAAAGTCCAGTTTTAAACCCAACACAAGATTCTTAAAAAATATTTTTACTTTCTTCGCCCATATTTATATAATAAAGTAAACAAACTTGTTCATATAGGCAACAATGCAACATTCTTCTGAAGTCTTATGAAGAAACGGAGACTTTGTTGACTGTACTCATGGAGTATAACGGACCATCTCTGTCCATGTCTGTCATAAGAATAAGTGTCCGTAAAAACGCGTCCAATAAAGGTGGCGTTGCGGTAGCGTAGGATAAATTAAAAAAAAGCGCCAAAAGTAATTAGAATAAGATGAAGAAATAAACAAGAACCGAACATTCCGCTTGATTTTGTACTACGTAAATAGTTGAGGTTTTGTATATTGCCATTTTACTAACTACTCTAGTCATGAAATTTTTTAAATATTTGAATTCAACTGACTTCACTCCGTCTACAACAGCTATATTCATATCGTTGTTTTTCAGACGCCAGCGCTATTGTGGTAGGTTTAGGAACCTCTATTTTCAGTAAATAGTAGGATACTTTTTCAACTTTCCCCCCATATGAGATGGTTCTACTTCTAATTGCCTAAGTGTTCATAGATGTCGACTTATTACTTCTCTCTTAATTTTTTTTCATCTGTGCATGTGTTTTGGATTCTTAACGACCAATTTCTTTTTGGTTACTGTTGTATTATTTCAATACAATTTGTGTATCTTATTTAAGGGTTTGTGTAACTGGGAATAGCTTTGCTTAACCTAAAACACAGGCTTTTGCCCTATCTTAGAAAGCAAGTTAATTTATAAGAACATACTGTTCGCGACGGCCTAACGACTTTAAGAAACAAAGTGATGAAAGAATATTGTTTTGTATAAAAAGTGAAATTACGGACGAAATCGAGAAAATAGTATGATAAAATAGTTTTACAGTGTGTTTACAACTCTTAATATATTTGTATAGAATATCGTTTTGATAATAGTTAATTTAAACAACTTTAAATGTTTCAGAAAAAATCGACTAATCACAGCGCGTCGTATCGTAGAACTTTCTGGAAATTTAATTAACTGCGCAATAGTTTATACTAAAAATAATGAGAATATTTTTGTGTTCTGAAAGAGTTATAAATATGACATTTAGTTAGCATATGGTATATAGATAATGATAGTGAAGAAATAATTTGTGTAATTAAACGCATTTGATAATTATAGAAAAATTAAAGAATCAATGTACCGATTTGTTATGAAAGTTTGGGACATTTCGTTTAATAATTTTTTTAAATGTGAATATATTGAATAACCTTTATCATATACTGATAAAGGACCAAAATGCCCATTTAATGATGTTTAGCATATTAGTGTAAGATTTAACCTTATAAAGAAAATAGTGCAATTTATGCTATTTACATAGTGAAAATGTTTTAAAATACAGAGGCAAAACGGAAAATGGCAAGCGGCTCACTATACAGTAGTGTGAAGAACCACCAGTGACAAGCAGTAGTATCCGGTAGTAGTTGAAGTGACTAGCAGCAATATATAGTGAATAGTGAAAGTGTTAGCTAGCCGAAAAAAGTGGCAACTGAAAATTCGCAGTTACATATAGTGAAAAGTGTTAGCTAGATGAAGAAAGTGGTAACTGACATTCGCAGTTACATATAGTAAAAGTGATAGCTAATCGCAGGAAGTGGTAACTGATATTCGCAGTTACACAAGTGATAAAATCAACTATTTTTAGTTGATTAATAGCTGCTAGTTAGTAGTGTTAGAAAACCAGCTACTACCAATAGATATTTTAATACAACCGCACATTTTAATTAAATCTTTTGAAATATATAGTGACCAACCAATAGTGAACAACCGTAGTTGAACAACCGTGTTGAACAACCGTGGTCAATAAATAATAATTATAAAATTTCGCGACTAATTAATCAGTCGAACCGCTGCCCACTCCCTTGCTATTTGAATTTATAAATCGTGCATTTTAATTTTGAACCTCAGTCCACAGTTTCCAGCAGCACACACAGCGAAGGCAGTGGAAGTATCCTCCGGAACCTATAGGTGTAGGACGTGAGCGACTCGCGGAGTATCTTCGACAACTTTTACTCCGGAGAGTTACGCCCGTCCGGCTCATTCGCTGGTCCTTCGAGCCGGATTCAGCATTCGCTGGTCCTTCGAGCAGGATCCAGCATTCGCTGGTCCTTCGAGCCGGATCCATCATCCGTTTGTATTTCGGAACCGGGTACGGGTAGTCACTACCATATTAAAACTGCTGAATTTTCAGAATCAAGATGCCGATCACTCGTTCGCAAGGAAGGGGAGCCATAGCGTGGACCGTCGGTCTGGAAGGAGGTCCGTCGGACAATACCGACGCCGTCCGCCACCAGATGCCACCACGCTCACCATCGATAACAGAAGGCGCTGAGGCGCCCTTTTGCCCCCGCGATGGGGGGGGGGGGTACTCCTGCCCGTTCCGGTCACTACAACCAGGACACTGAAGTAGAGGGAACAAATAGAAGGCGACGATGACATTCGCTGTGCATCACCGCCAACAGCCCGGGTATACTCCCGCGCCGAAGAGCCACCGAGGGGCCACACCGATAGAAGTACGAAGTCAAAGAAGACTATTTGGCCCAATAAAAGTTTTGAAGGCTCGTGAAGAAGTGTTGAGAATCAAATTGGAACTCGCACAGATCTCCTTACAGATGGCTGAAGAAGAAGATGAATCGGACGACTATGATGAAGATGGTCACTCCAAAAGTGAGTACGTCCGATCATGGTTTGAAAATTCCGTAGCCAAGCAAAAGCCAACTCAAGGCGCAACCACCGGAGGGGAGGCCCCACTTAATAAAACCGTCACAAAGCCACCCCCAGAGGTTGTCGACCTCAGTGAGCTGCAGAAGAAGCTCACAAACCAGGACTCCAAGGTTGATGAAGACAGGGGGCTCCTACCAGTTGTATCAGAGCTCACCTACCAGGATCCTTATCCAGAAAATGTACCCAAGAGTCCCATACCACAGAACATTAGCCAGGACTCCAAGGTTGATGAAGACAGGGGGCTCCTACCAATTGTATCAGAGCTCACCTACCAGGATCCCTATCCGGAAGATGTAACCAAGAATCCCATACCAAAAAAGCCTAACCAGGCACCTGTCAGCAATGAAGACAGGGTGCTCCGACCATTCATATCGAAGCTCACATCCGCTATAGCCGCACTCGCTGACAAACCAAAACCAGAGAGTGCATCGTCGCATACTTTCGCAGCGTCGAAAGCTATAATGACACTGCCGAGCTTTAGCGGAGCACATACCGAATGGCTTTCGTTCCGTGCCATTTATGAAACAACCCGAGGCTACTTCAATGACATAGAAAATACTGCAAGACTACGAAGAAGTCTACAAGGAAGAGTCTTGGAAACAGTCAGTTCAGAACTCATCGGGCATGCTAAGCCAGATGAGATTATGTGAGAACTGGAGCTACAATTTGGGCTTCCAGATTCAATCGCACAAGCCGAAACCGAAAAATTACGAGGATTACCACGCTGTACAGAAGCACCTAGAGATATCTGCACATTTGCGAACAAAGTGAGGGTAAGCGTCGTCACTCTTCGAGCACTCAAACGAGATCATTACCTCGTCAATGCAGAGCTGCTACGACACCTCACCGACCAATTGCCAAACTCTATACGTGCACAGTGGTATAGAACCTACACCGAAAAATACGACTCTAGACCAGACCTCGGTTTCTTCAGCGAGTTTATAACCGAACAAGCTCGCTTCTGCAGTGCATTTGCGCCTCCTGAAATCATAAACGGAGCGCAAAACAGTCGTCCAATACATAGGACACACACGGCTACCACTAAGCCACCTCCGAAATGCAGTGTATGCGAAAAGGAAGGTCATTACGGATCTGACTGCAATAAATTTAAAGAAGCAGATATCGACAAAAGATGGCAACTCGCCAAACAAAGGAATTTATGTTTCCGGTGTCTACGTTATAGAAGTCAGACACACAGATGTAAAACCACGATGTGTGGAATAAAAGGATGCACCGCGACACACCATCGACTTCTCCACTATAACAAAAAGGAGAAGACAGAGGTCACACAAAATTAACCTCAAGAAACCGTAGCTAACTCATTCGCTGTGTCAAAGCATCAAGCCTACCTAAAAATAATTCCAGTTCGAGTAAATGGACCGGCGGGAGCGATGAACACACACGCCCTGCTGGATGATGGGTCAACAGTCTCATTAATGGATGAGGAAATTGCCAAACAAATCGGAGCTACAGGGCGGTTGGACCCATTTAAGATCACCGCTATCGGGAACACTACCCTCGATTCACCGGACTCCCGAAGAGTCAAAGTTTCGCTGAAAAGTCTCCACAGAAAAAGGGTGCCATTCAGAGCACGCACGGTCGCTAGCCTAAACTTGGGTCCACATATTGTGTGTGCAGCAGTTATAGAAAAGTGCAAGCATTTAAAACACCTGAAGGAGCAACTAATATATGACTCCGGCAACCCAAGGATCCTAATAGGACAGGATAATTGGAGACTTCTGATAGCCACTCAAGTCCGCAGAGGTCCGCCGCACCAGCCAATCGCCTCGCTCACAGAACTAGTATGGGTGCTATACGGGGCACACACTAAAGCCCCGTATCAGCGCGTCCACGCAGCCATGAGCGAGGAAACCATAAATGACCAACTCCGCGAATATTTCGTCCCAGAATCGCTCGTAATCAATCCGAGAAGACCAGACTCCGATCCGGAGATAAAAGCTGATGACATACTAAATAGCAGCACCCGTCAGTTGGAAGACGGGCACATAGATATAGCGCTTCTCTGGAAAAAGAAAGATGTCACAATGCCTGTCAAAGACAAAACGTCAGTAAATGGGTCCAGAAGTTATAAACCTTTCGTTGCACACAGAATAGCAGCAATCGAGGACCATAGTATAATGGACGACTGGCGCTAGGCACCTACAAAATTAAACATAGCTGACACCGTTACGAGGGACGTACCACCGAACTTCGACTCCAATCACGAGTGGTACAACGGCCCATCGTTTCTTTATAAAGAACCGTCAGCATGGCCGACCGAAATACCCACGTCATCCGAACCTACCGGTGAAGAAAGATCCCTCACCATTACAGAAAAGTATAGAGCTCCGCTATTCAGAGAAGCCATTCCCAATCCAGCAAATTTTTCAAAATGGGAACGCTTATTGCGAGCTACGGCCAGAGTGCTTCAGTTTATAACACTCTGCCGCAAAACTACAGACAGAACCTTTTACAAAAGGACCAAAAGGAGTAAAGATGAAGATCTCGACTGGAGGAAATCGAAATGTAATCCGCGACGTCTCGCGCAGCCTCCCTGTTGAGGACAGCTAGAGACCCGCCGCCCCGTCGCCCCTTCGTACCCCGCTACCCCCCGCGCACCACGCACACCGGCGCCGACCCAGTGATGTCGGCGTCCAATCAGCGCGCGTGTGGCTCCATTTGTCGTCGCACGGCACTACTCACAGACTGAGGCACCTTCTAGCGAGATATAAGAAGGGCGTCTCGGTCTGTGAGCTGTTCATTTCACTTCGGAGCGGCACTAAGGAAGAAACCTGAAGAAGACTCAAGACTCCAAATCAAGACCTCCCTCTGTACATAGTGTTAGACATAGTTATAGTTAGTCAGTGCCGAATTGTTGTAAATAGTTAATACAGTATATTAAAAAGTACCATCTTTTCTTCAAGCAGTCCCCTAGTATAGCTAACCTCAGATCAGTCGTTAAGTAATCAGCCACAAATAAATATACAGTCCACTGTTCATCCATTATATTCTTGGTCCATCGCCGCCGGATTCAAGCCAGAAGAAAGAAGCAAGAAGTAAGAAGAAACAAGAAAGAAGCCAATTATAGAAGAAAGAACATAATTATAGAAGAAAGAACATAATTATAGAAGAGAGAAGATCATTATAGAAGATCTTCAAGGAAGAAAGAAGTTCGTCGACGAAGAGAGAAGATCGTCGGTACTAATTTCTTCCCTGTTTCTTGTCACGATTACGTCACATACGTCTATTGTCTGTTTCCAGACAATTTCTTGTTTCTTAACCGCGTTTACGCGGCCAGTGGTCACTCCCTAACGGTGCCAAACTGTGACCATCTGGTAACGCCCTTGTGGCGGGAACGACATCCATACGTGTGTCTTTTTAAAGACTGTACGTACGTCTTTTTGAAGACGACCGGAGGTCGCAACGTGGGACCATGAGGAAGACACGAAGCCAGAAGACACGGAACGATGATGACATGCCGGTAGGAATGCGCATATTCGAAGAAGCACCCGCGTCCCCGTCCGATTATCTCGCAATGGCACAAGCGCCCTCCGCCGCGCCCGCGCTCCAGGCCCCGCCCGCGCCCGCATCTACGCCCGCGCCCGCGCCCCCGCCGCCGCGCCCCGCTATGTCCGTGTCCACGACCGATCGTTTGGGAGAGGTTAGCACTTCCGCGCCGCGTACAGAGACACTCGCCGCGATTATTGAAGATCTTCCGTCTACAGAGATTAGTTCGATAGTACGTACCGTCGCGCCTGTAACAGACGTACATAGGCCCGCACCCCGCGCCCCGTCGGTTCGCTCGGTTCGTTCAGCCCGGTCGACGGCTAGTGCGATAGCTAAATTAAAGCAAATTGAGTATAACGCCGCGGAGGAACTAGCTGCAATTAGGAGGAAGCAATTGCAGTTGGAAGAAGATCTTATTAGGAAGAAGTACGCTAGGGACGTCGCGCAACTGCAAGAAGAAACAGATAGGGAAAGTGTCAACGAAGACGAGTTAGTTGAAAATAGGGTACGCGTTGATAGGTGGTTAGAAAACGTAGAGACTGTGCGGGGGGAGTCGCCTTCCCGCCCCTCTCAGCCCGCGCCCCGCATCGAGTTAGAGCAGACCCTACCGAACAGGGTAACCGGTTACGACCACAGTGAAGATGCCCAGGGGAGGACGGAAGCGAATAACGTTCAACCGCGCCGCATAGATTCGGTACAGAGGGAAGATGGAGTCGCCGTAGGAATGAACCAGGTGGATCGTCGTGTACGGGTTACGTCGCCGTCGCGCGTCCAACGCCGCACTCTATCGCCTACACATAGATCGCCACATCGCCACGCGGATCGTAGATCACCGTCGCCGTATAGGGATGTAGGTGTACATAGATCGCCATCGCCACATCGCCACGCGGATCGTAGATTATCGTCGCCGTATAGGGATGTAGGTGCGCATAGGACGCCAGCGCCACAACGTAGGCTAGAGAGAGATAGGGATAGAGATAGGTCGCTTACTCCGCGAGGGAAAGATAGGGGTATAGAGCGACTAGCGGAAGCTCTGGAGAATATGGTCAGAGTTAGACCCGCTGCCGCGAAGCAGACGCAGGACTTGCCTATTTTTAACGGTTCGGCCGCGGAATGGTTAGCGTTCAAAGCCGCGATGAAAGAATCCACGCGTCTATATGGATTCACAGATACGGAAAATATGGCAAGGTTAAGAAACTGTCTACGCGGTGAAGCTAGGGAGGTAGTATCGGCACTGCTGTTTACCGCGAAGGATCCAGCAGATATTATGCGAACATTAGAGCAGTGTTTCGGCCGCCCGGAAGTAATTATCGATCGAGCGTTAGAAGAATTGAAACGCCTTCCGCGCCCGGGTCAAACCGCACAGGAATTAAATGCGTTCGCAATAAAGTTGCAAAATATCGTGTGCATTTTGCAAAACGTTGACGGCAAGGGATATCTGCAAAATCCAATGCTTACTAGGGAAGTAACGAGTAAGTTAAGCCCTCACTTACGGTCGCGTTGGTGTGATTATGCGGAGCACTACGGAAGTGCAGACGAACCGGACATCGTTACACTGTCCAGGTTCATGATGAGAGAGGCTGATCGTGCGTTGAGTCATGCCTATACGTCCGTAGAGCCGACTAAGGAATCGCCCGTAAGACGAGAGGCCCCGTCGTCGAAAAGGATAGTGACACGCCGCGTAGAGAATAGGGCTCGCGACGTAAAAACGTTCACCGCACAGGAGGACACCAGTAGTGCCTCTTGTATGTGCTGCGGAGGTGAACACGTGATCGCTAAGTGTAGAAAGTTAGCGCAAATGGGTGTGGACGACCGGTGGAATTGGGTAAAGGAAGGTGGGGTATGTTTTCTGTGTTTAAGTAGTAAACACCGACGGTTCAAATGTAGAGCGAAGAAATGCGGCGTCGACGACTGCAACGCCCCCCACCATGCCCTCCTTCACACCCGCAAGACCCGCGCACCCGAGACATCGGCAAAACCGGATGAGACCGTGCTCGTCGCGTCTAACGTCGCTAGTAATGCGTCCGTATTATTGAAAGTGTGTCCCATTACGTTACGTGGACCACGCGGTAGGGAAATAGATACGTATGCGTTGCTTGACGAAGGCTCAACCATTTCGTTGATCGACGACGACTTAGCGCGCGAGTTAGGAGCGGAAGGACCGGTAAAGCCGTTGAATATTAGAGGAGTAAGCAATAGTCAGCGCGAGGCCGATAGCAGGCTAGTTAACATAGGCATACGTGGCAAGACGCGCAGCGAAATGTACAGAATAAATGCGCGTACAGTAACAAATTTACAGATAGGTTCGCAGTCGGTAAATAAAGAGTGTTTACGGTTGAAACACTTACGCAACCTACCGAGCTCGGTTTGCTACGAGGACGCCAAACCGAGATTATTATTAGGCGCCGACAACTGGCATTTAATAATCACCCGTAATTTAAGGATAGGACGTCGAACGCAGCCTATAGCTGCACGAACGTTATTGGGATGGGTGATACAGGGAACCGTGCCGCGATTCACGTGTAGGGAGGACGGTGAAACCGTATTACATGTCGTAAGCAGTAGCGGACGGTTAGATAGGGACATTCGCACGTTCGCCAGTCAGGACGAGGAGTTAACGGAACTCCTTAAACGGCAGTACGAGATCGATTCCATCGGTATCTCGCTAAAGAGTAGGCCGCGACGGGAAGAGGAGCGCGCTGTCGAGATATTCCGGCGCACCGTCAAGAAGGTCGGCGAGCAATACCAGGTGGGACTGCCATGGAAGGACGACGACGTGCGGATGCCTCCCAGCTACGAGATGGCTGCTCGAAGACTGCGGACGATCGAGAAGAAGATGGACAAATCGCCGGAGTTTCGAGACGCCTATACAGCACAAATAGACAACCTCCTGGCGAAAGGATACGCAAGGGAAGCTGAAGGGACAGAGAGAGAGGACCCCAAGAGCTGGTACCTGCCCCACTTCGCAGTACAGAATCCGAACAAGCCTGGGAAGACAAGAGTGGTTTTCGACGCGGCAGCGCGTGCGTCCGGTAAATGTTTGAACGATTATTTACTTGACGGCCCCGACTTGTTACGGAACCTACCGGGCATACTATTTAGATTTAGGGAGAACGAAATAGCCGTGTCCGCGGATATTAGGGAAATGTTTTTACGCGTAAAGATAGACCGTCGCGACCAACCCGCGCAATTGTTTCTGTGGCGAGGTAACGAGCGATCCAGCCCACCGCGGGAATACGTTATGACTTCAATGATTTTCGGTGCGAGGAGCTCGCCGTTTCTCGCACATAGTGTTAGGGATCATAACGCGCGCGCACACGCAGAGACACATCCGTTGGCACTTAACGCTATCGTACGTAGTCACTACATGGATGACTACCTAGACAGTTATGCTACGGTAGAGGAAGCGGTAAACACTGCGAGGCAGGTTATGGAAGTACACCAGCAGGCCGGCTTCACCTTAGCAGGCTGGAATTCGAACCACGCAGCCCTACTAGAAGACAAGCCGGAGGAATTACTAGCGAGCAAGCCTAAGGAGGTAGGCTTGAGACAAGACAGCCCAGGCAGAACCCTGGGGCTATTATGGATGGCCGATGAAGATGCCTTAACGTTCAACACATCCATGAACAGGGTACCGAACGAAGTGAAGACGCTGCAGAGGCCACCGACCAAAAGAGAGGCGTTAAGTGCAGTCATGTCGGTCTTCGACCCGCTGGGACTGCTGAGCTACCTCACCATCACCGCTAAGATCCTGCTGCAAGACCTGTGGCGGATGAAGAAGGTCGGATGGGACGACGAACTACCCGAGGAGGCAGCTGAGGAATTCCAGAGGTGGCTGCGAGTCGTCGAGGAAGTATCACGACTGCGGCTGCCTAGGTGCTATGCTCCTACGGGGGGAGTGGTAGAGCGTCAGCTTCACGTGTTTAACGACGCAAGCGAACGTGCGTACGCATCCGTGGCGTATTGGCGATTACGATACCGCGACGGAACGGTTAAGGTACGATTAGTGGCGGCCAAGGCGAAAGTCGCCCCGATAAAGGCGCAAAGCATTCCGCGGTTAGAGTTACAGGCGAATCTAATAGGCGCGCGACTCGCGGAATTCGTGCAAGGCGAGCACAGAGTGGTAGCCGATAGGGTAGTTTATTGGACAGACTCCACTACGGCGCTCCATTGGATTCAGAACGATACGGCGCGTTACACCCCATACGTAGCACATAGATTAGGGGAGATATCGGAGAAGACGTCACCCGAGCAATGGAGGTGGATACCGACCGCAGACAACATCGCGGATCAGGCAACGCGCATTAATTATACGTACAAGGAAGAGAGCGACAAATGGTTTACGGGACCACCATTCCTGTACGAAGATGAAGATCGATGACCTCGACGTCGGGAAGAGAAGGCAGGGGATGAAGATGACGAGCTGGAGGAAGTCGTGGCGCACCAGAGCGACACCAGGGACGCTCCACACCTGCCAGACATCAAGAGGTTCTCTTCTTATGAGAGATTGGTCAGGGCCACCGCTCGCATATTACAGTTCGTCGATGCCATGAGAGGAAAGGCGCACGGACTAACATTGGACCACATCCAGAAAGCAGAACGGATGTGGATAGAGCGAAGTCAACAAGACAGTTTTGCTGAAGACATCGGTCGACTGCAGAAAGGAAAGAACTTGGCAACCGGCAGCGCGTTGAGGAAGCTCGACCCCATATTCGAAGATGGCATACTGCGAGCTAGAGGACGGATTGACGCAGCCGATGTGGACAGCCAAATGAAGAGGCCCAACATCCTGAACGGACGCCACCAGTTTGTAAAGCTGCTTGTGGAGAAGGCGCATAAGGAAGCAAGCCACGCCAACAGGGAACGGGTAGTGAACGACCTACGCACGAGATATCACATACTTCGACTACGACCAACCGTAAGAGAAGTGGAGCGGAGATGTCTGCAGTGCAGGGTACGCAAGGCGACACCACGGCCGGCGGTTATCGGAGATCTACCACCTGAACGGTTAGGGGCATTCGCGCGACCATTCACCTACACCGGAATCGACTATTTCGGGCCTATAACGGTAACAATAGGACGTAGGCATGAAAAACGGTGGATAGCGTTATTCACTTGTTTGACGACGCGCGCGGTACATCTAGAGATAGTTTATTCCCTAACGACGGACTCGGCGATATCGGCATTGCGGCGCATGGCGGCTAGGCGTGGGTGGCCACGGGTCATCTACTCTGACAACGGAACGAATTTCCATGGGGCGGACACCGAGCTACGACGGGCAACGGAGGAGTGGGCACCCCTGCTGAAGGACTACGCGTTGACTCGGCGGACAGACTGGAAGTTCATCGCGCCGGGCGCGCCGAACCAGGGAGGCGCATGGGAGCGTCTCGTGCGCTCAGTGAAGACCGCGCTCGGAGCCACTCTACACCAGAAGAGCCCGCGGGAGGAGACGTTAGTGACGCTCCTCACCGAAGCCGAGAATACAGTGAACTCTCGACCGTTGACACACGTACCGGTCGACATCGACGAGGAAGAAGCGCTGACACCCAACCACTTCCTGCTGCTGGGACCATCGAGCCTTCCAGTAACCGCGCCGTGCACGCCTAATGATCGTCGGGCGTGGAGAGCGGCGCAAGGACTTGCCGACGAGTACTGGAAGCGCTGGATGAAGGAGTACCTGCCGACGCTGGTTGCGCGCGGGGACTCACGGGATGTGCAGCAGCGACAACTACAAGAGGGGGACCTCGTCGTGGTGGCAGACGGAAGCCTGCCAAGGAACGTGTGGCCGCGTGGAATTATAACGCGGACATTTCCCGGACCAGACGGCGTGGTGCGCAACGTGGAGGTGCGGACCAGGGGCGGATTGCTGCGGCGGCCGGTCAGGAAGATCGCCGTCCTCCCGAAAGAAGATGAGGCTCGCGAGCTACGCCGGGGGGAGGATGTTGAGGACAGCTAGAGACCCGCCGCCCCGTCGCCCCTTCGTACCCCGCTACCCCCCGCGCACCCCGCACACCGGCGCCGACCCAGTGATGTCGGCGTCCAATCAGCGCGCGTGTGGCTCCATTTGTCGTCGCACGGCACTACTCACAGACTGAGGCACCTTCTAGCGAGATATAAGAAGGGCGTCTCGGTCTGTGAGCTGTTCATTTCACTTCGGAGCGGCACTAAGGAAGAAACCTGAAGAAGACTCAAGACTCCAAATCAAGACCTCCCTCTGTACATAGTGTTAGACATAGTTATAGTTAGTCAGTGCCGAATTGTTGTAAATAGTTAATACAGTATATTAAAAAGTACCATCTTTTCTTCAAGCAGTCCCCTAGTATAGCTAACCTCAGATCAGTCGTTAAGTAATCAGCCACAAATAAATATACAGTCCACTGTTCATCCATTATACTCCCAGTCAAGTGACAAATAGAGATGTAAACAAATACATCACACTCGAGGCCGAATACATAAGAGAGGCCGAAAAGCTCCTGATACATATCATCCAAGAAGACTCCTTCACACAAGAGATAGCCGATCTCCGTAACAATAAAAAGGTCTCCCATGATAGCCGCTTACGACCGCTCCAAATAGAACTGAAAGACGGGATCATCGCTCTACGAAGTCGCATAGCCGCCGTAAAGGGAGTCTAGGAAGACATGAAAGGGCCAGCTATATTGGATGGTGATCATTATATCACTCAACTATATCGATTGGACGCATCGTAGCCTGCATCATTGTGGAACCGAACCTACCATCAACGAGGTTCGACAGCATTACTGGGTAATCCGACTTAGACCCACCACGAAAGTGATAGTGAGCCAATGCGCACAGTGTCGCATCAGAAAAGCGCAACCATCCGTACCAGCCACCGGTGATCATCCCAGCACACATCTCGCTCATCACCAGAGACTGTTCACCTTCACCGGTCTGGATTATTTTGGGCCACTCTCCATCACAGTGGGACGTCAACACCAGAAGAGATATGTGGCTCTCTTCACCTGCCTCACGTCCAGAGCTGTCCACTTAGAAATTGTCGCAAATCTCAGCGCAGACTCCGCCATACTGGCATTGAGAAGATTCGCAGCACGCCGAGAGTCCGAGGTACCGAGATTTATTCCGACAACGGCACCAACATGCACGGCGCAGACAAGGAACTTCGAGAGGCTTTTCAAGAAGAAGCCAGCCGACGAGGCATAGTGTGGCGTTTTATAACCCCCTCCGCGCCTTTCATGGGAGGGGTGTGGGAACGTCTCATTCGATGCGTGAAGACGGCACTATACACCGTTTTTCATGAGAAACATCCGCATGAAGAGATCTTAACCACGTTGCTCTGCGAGGTGGAGTACACAGTAAATAGCAGATCATTAACTCACATCTCTGTAGACAGCAACGACAACGAGTCCATCATTCCGAATCACTTCCTCTTGGGAGGATCTGCGAGACTGCCGACACCTGGATGGAGTATTCGATGAAAAAGATATACTTACATAGCAAAAGGCACTGGCGACGCTCCCAGATACTCGCTGACATGTTCTGGCAGCGTTGGGTCCGAGAATATCTACCGGAACTTCAAAACCGGCGGGAGGCCCATGGTCGAGGCCCCAATCTCCAGGCGATCCAGTCCTCAAAGCTGACGGCCAGTTACCTCGTAACATCTGGCCACGAGGAAGGATTGAAGCAATTTTTCCCGGTGTGGACGGACAGATCCGCACTGTGGAGGTACGCACCGCAAACGGCCTAATCAAGAGGCCAACCAGAAAACTCGTGCCGCTGCCGAAGTAGAAGCAACGTCGCTCACCGGAATGGATGCAGCGCCGCTGTGCTGGATCGTCGCGACGCTGCACGGCGGGAGAGATGTTCGCGACGGCCTAACGACTTTAAGAAACTGTTGAGGACAGCTAGAGACCCGCCGCCCCGTCGCCCCTTCGTACCCCGCTACCCCCCGCGCACCCCGCACACCGGCGCCGACCAGCGATGTCGGCGTCCAATCAGCGCGCGTGTGGCTCCATTTGTCGTCGCACGGCACTACTCACAGACTGAGGCACCTTCTTGCGAGATATAAGAAGGGCGTCTCGGTCTGTGAGCTGTTCATTTCACTTCGGAGCGGCACTAAGGAAGAAACCTGAAGAAGACTCAAGACTCCAAATCAAGACCTCCCTCTGTACATAGTGTTAGACATAGTTATAGTTAGTCAGTGCCGAATTGTTGTAAATAGTTAATACAGTATATTAAAAAGTACCATCTTTTCTTCAAGCAGTCCCCTAGTATAGCTAACCTCAGATCAGTCGTTAAGTAATCAGTCACAAATAAATATACAGTCCACTGTTCATCCATTATATTCTTGGTCCATCGCCGCCGGATTCAAGCCAGAAGAAAGAAGCAAGAAGTAAGAAGAAACAAGAAAGAACATAATTATAGAAGAAAGAACATAATTATAGAAGAGAGAAGATCATTATAGAAGATCTTCAAGGAAGAAAGAAGTTCGTCGACGAAGAGAGAAGATCGTCGGTACTAATTTCTTCCCTGTTTCTTGTCACGATTACGTCACATACGTCTATTGTCTGTTTCCAGACAATTTCTTGTTTCTTAACCGCGTTTACGCGGCCAGTGGTCACTCCCTAACGGTGCCAAACTGTGACCATCTGGTAACGCCCTTGTGGCGGGAACGACATCCATACGTGTGTCTTTTTAAAGACTGTACGTACGTCTTTTTGAAGACGACCGGAGGTCGCAACGTGGGACCATGAGGAAGACACGAAGCCAGAAGACACGGAACGATGATGACATGCCGGTAGGAATGCGCATATTCGAAGAAGCACCCGCGTCCCCGTCCGATTATCTCGCAATGGCACAAGCGCCCTCCGCCGCGCCCGCGCTCCAGGCCCCGCCCGCGCCCGCATCTACGCCCGCGCCCGCGCCCCCGCCGCCGCGCCCCGCTATGTCCGTGTCTACGACCGATCGTTTGGGAGAGGTTAGCACTTCCGCGCCGCGTACAGAGACACTCGCCGCGATTATTGAAGATCTTCCGTCTACAGAGCTTAGTTCGATAGTACGTACCGTCGCGCCTGTAACAGACGTACATAGGCCCGCACCCCGCGCCCCGTCGGTTCGCTCCGCTCGTTCAGCCCGGTCGACGGCTAGTGCGATAGCTAAATTAAAGCAAATAGAGTATAATGCCGCGGAGGAACTAGCTGCAATTAGGAGGAAGCAATTGCAGTTGGAAGAAGATCTTATTAGGAAGAAGTACGCTAGGGACGTCGCGCAACTGCAAGAAGAAACAGATAGGGAAAGTGTCAACGAAGACGAGTTAGTTGAAAATAGGGTACGCGTTGATAGGTGGTTAGAAAACGTAGAGACTGTGCGGGGGGAGTCGCCTTCCCGCCTCTCTCAGCCCGCGCCCCGCATCGAGTTAGAGCAGACCCTACCGAACAGGGTAACCGGTTACGACCACAGTGAAGATGCCCAGGGGAGGACGGAAGCGAATAACGTTCAACCGCGCCGCATAGATTCGGTACAGAGGGAAGATGGAGTCGCCGTAGGAATGAACCAGGTGGATCGTCGTGTACGGGTTACGTCGCCGTCGCGCGTCCAACGCCGCACTCTATCGCCTACACATAGATCGCCACATCGCCACGCGGATCGTAGATCACCGTCGCCGCATAGGGATGTAGGTGTACATAGATCGCCATCGCCACATCGCCGCACGGATCGTAGATTATCGTCGCCGTATAGGGATGTAGGTGCGCATAGGACGCCAGCGCCACAACGTAGGCTAGAGAGAGATAGGGATAGAGATAGGTCGCTTACTCCGCGAGGGAAAGATAGGGGTATAGAGCGACTAGCGGAAGCTCTGGAGAATATGGTCAGAGTTAGGCCCGCTGCCGCGAAGCAGACGCAGGACTTGCCTATTTTTAACGGTTCGGCCGCGGAATGGTTAGCGTTCAAAGCCGCGATGAAAGAATCCACGCGTCTATATGGATTCACAGATACGGAAAATATGGCAAGGTTAAGAAACTGTCTACGCGGTGAAGCTAGGGAGGTAGTATCGGCACTGCTGTTTACCGCGAAGGATCCAGCAGATATTATGCGAACATTAGAGCAGTGTTTCGGCCGCCCGGAAGTAATTATCGATCGAGCGTTAGAAGAATTGAAACGCCTTCCGCGCCCGGGTCAAACCGCACAGGAATTAAATGCGTTCGCAATAAAGTTGCAAAATATCGTGTGCATTTTGCAAAACGTTGACGGCAAGGGATATCTGCAAAATCCAATGCTTACTAGGGAAGTGACGAGTAAGTTAAGCCCTCACTTACGGTCGCGTTGGTGTGATTATGCGGAGCACTACGGAAGTGCAGACGAACCGGACATCGTTACACTGTCCAGGTTCATGATGAGAGAGGCTGACCGTGCGTTGAGTCATGCCTATACGTCCGTAGAGCCGACTAAGGAATCGCCCGTAAGACGAGAGGCCCCGTCGTCGAAAAGGATAGTGACACGCCGCGTAGAGAATAGGGCTCGCGACGTAAAAACGTTCACCGCACAGGAGGACACCAGTAGTGCCTCTTGCATGTGTTGCGGAGGTGAACACGTGATCGCTAAGTGTAGAAAGTTAGCGCAAATGGGTGTGGACGACCGGTGGAATTGGGTAAAGGAAGGTGGGGTATGTTTTCTGTGTTTAAGTAGTAAACACCGACGGTTCAAATGTAGAGCGAAGAAATGCGGCGTCGACGGCTGCAACGCCCCCCACCATGCCCTCCTTCACACCCGCAAGACCCGCGCACCCGAGACATCGGTAAAACCGGATGAGACCGTGCTCGTCGCGTCTAACGTCGCTAGTAATGCGTCCGTATTATTGAAAGTGTGTCCCATTACGTTACGTGGACCACGCGGTAGGGAAATAGATACGTATGCGTTGCTTGACGAAGGCTCAACCATTTCGTTGATCGACGACGACTTAGCGCGCGAGTTAGGAGCGGAAGGACCGGTAAAGCCGCTGAATATTAGAGGAGTAAGCAATAGTCAGCGCGAGGCCGATAGCAGGCTAGTTAACATAGGCATACGTGGCAAGACGCGCAGCGAAATGTACAGAATAAATGCGCGTACAGTAACAAATTTACAGATAGGTTCGCAGTCGGTAAATAAAGAGTGTTTACGGTTGAAACACTTACGCAACCTACCGAGCTCGGTTTGCTACGAGGACGCCAAACCGAGATTATTACTAGGCGCCGACAACTGGCATTTAATAATCACCCGTAATTTAAGGATAGGACGTCGAAGGCAGCCTATAGCTGCACGAACGTTATTGGGATGGGTGATACAGGGAACCGTGCCGCGATTCACGTGTCGGGAGGACGGTGAAACCGTATTACACGTCGTAAGCAGTAGCGGACGGTTAGATAGGGACATTCGAACGTTCGCCAGTCAGGACGAGGAGTTAACGGAACTCCTTAAACGGCAGTACGAGATCGATTCCATCGGTATCTCGCTAAAGAGTAGGCCGCGACGGGAAGAGGAGCGCGCTGTCGAGATATTCCGGCGCACCGTCAAGAAGGTCGGCGAGCAATACCAGGTGGGACTGCCATGGAAGGACGACGACGTGCGGATGCCTCCCAGCTACGAGATGGCTGCTCGAAGACTGCGGACGATCGAGAAGAAGATGGACAAATCGCCGGAGTTTCGAGACGCCTATACAGCACAAACGGACAACCTCCTGGCGAAAGGATACGCAAGGGAAGCTGAAGGGACAGAGAGAGAGGACCCCAAGAGCTGGTACCTGCCCCACTTCGCAGTACAGAATCCGAACAAGCCTGGGAAGACAAGAGTGGTTTTCGACGCGGCAGCGCGTGCGTCCGGTAAATGTTTGAACGATTATTTACTTGACGGCCCCGACTTGTTACGGAACCTACCGGGCATACTATTTAGATTTAGGGAGAACGAAATAGCCGTGTCCGCGGATATTAGGGAAATGTTTTTACGCGTAAAGATAGACCGTCGCGACCAACCCGCGCAATTGTTTCTGTGGCGAGGTAACGAGCGATCCAGCCCACCGCGGGAATACGTTATGACTTCAATGATTTTCGGTGCGAGGAGCTCGCCGTTTCTCGCACATAGTGTTAGGGATCATAACGCGCGCGCACACGCAGAGACACATCCGTTGGCACTTAACGCTATCGTACGTAGTCACTACATGGATGATTACCTAGACAGTTATGCTACGGTAGAGGAAGCGGTAAACACTGCGAGGCAGGTTATGGAAGTACACCAGCAGGCCGGCTTCACCTTAGCAGGCTGGAATTCGAACCACGCAGCCCTACTAGAAGACAAGCCGGAGGAATTACTAGCGAGCAAGCCTAAGGAGGTAGGCTTGAGACAAGACAGCCCAGGCAGAACCCTGGGGCTATTATGGATGGCCGATGAAGATGCCTTAACGTTCAACACATCCATGAACAGGGTACCGAACGAAGTGAAGACGCTGCAGAGGCCACCGACCAAAAGAGAGGCGTTAAGTGCAGTCATGTCGGTCTTCGACCCGCTGGGACTGCTGAGCTACCTCACCATCACCGCTAAGATCCTGCTGCAAGACCTGTGGCGGATGAAGAAGGTCGGATGGGACGACGAACTACCCGAGGAGGCAGCTGAGGAATTCCAGAGGTGGCTGCGAGTCGTCGAGGAAGTATCACGACTGCGGCTGCCTAGGTGCTATGCTCCTACGGGGGGAGTGGTAGAGCGTCAGCTTCACGTGTTTAACGACGCAAGCGAACGTGCGTACGCATCCGTGGCGTATTGGCGATTACGATACCGCGACGGAACGGTTAAGGTACGATTAGTGGCGGCCAAGGCGAAAGTCGCCCCGATAAAGGCGCAAAGCATTCCGCGGTTAGAGTTACAGGCGAATCTAATAGGCGCGCGACTCGCGGAATTCGTGCAAGGCGAGCACAGAGTGGTAGCCGATAGGGTAGTTTATTGGACAGACTCCACTACGGCGCTCCATTGGATTCAGAACGATACGGCGCGTTACACCCCATACGTAGCACATAGATTAGGGGAGATATCGGAGAAGACGTCACCCGAGCAATGGAGGTGGATACCGACCGCAGACAACATCGCGGATCAGGCAACGCGCATTAATTATACGTACAAGGAAGAGAGCGACAAATGGTTTACGGGACCACCATTCCTGTACGAAGATGAAGATCGATGGCCTCGACGTCGGGAAGAGAAGGCAGGGGATGAAGATGACGAGCTGGAGGAAGTCGTGGCGCACCAGAGCGACACCAGGGACGCTCCACACCTGCCAGACATCAAGAGGTTCTCTTCTTATGAGAGATTGGTCAGGGCCACCGCTCGCATATTACAGTTCGTCGATGCAATGAGAGGAAAGGCGCACGGACTAACATTGGACCATATCCAGAAAGCAGAACGGATGTGGATAGAGCGAAGTCAACAAGACAGTTTTGCTGAAGACATCAGTCGACTGCAGAAAGGAAAGAACTTGGCAACCGGCAGCGCGTTGAGGAAGCTCGACCCCATATTCGAAGATGGCATACTGCGAGCTAGAGGACGGATTGACGCAGCCGATGTGGATAGCCAAATGAAGAGGCCCACCATCCTGAACGGACGCCACCAGTTTGTAAAGCTGCTTGTGGAAAAGGCGCATAAGGAAGCAAGCCACGCCAACAGGGAACGGGTAGTGAACGACCTACGCACGAGATATCACATACTTCGACTACGACCAACCGTAAGAGAAGTGGAGCGGAGATGTCTGCAGTGCAGGGTACGCAAGGCGACACCACGGCCGGCGGTTATCGGAGATCTACCACCTGAACGGTTAGGGGCATTCGCGCGACCATTCACCTACACCGGAATCGACTATTTCGGGCCTATAACGGTAACAATAGGACGTAGGCATGAAAAACGGTGGATAGCGTTATTCACTTGTTTGACGACGCGCGCGGTACATCTAGAGATAGTTTATTCCCTAACGACGGACTCGGCGATATCGGCATTGCGGCGCATGGCGGCTAGGCGTGGGTGGCCACGGGTCATCTACTCTGACAACGGAACGAATTTCCATGGGGCGGACACCGAGCTACGACGGGCAATGGAGGAGTGGGCACCCCTGCTGAAGGACTACGCGTTGACTCGACGGACAGACTGGAAGTTCATCGCGCCGGGCGCGCCGAACTAGGGAGGCGCATGGGAGCGTCTCGTGCGCTCAGTGAAGACCGCGCTCGAAGCCACTCTACACCAGAAGAGCCCGCGGGAGGAGACGTTGGTGACGCTCCTTACCGAAGCCGAGAATACAGTGAACTCTCGACCGTTGACACACGTACCGGTCGACATCGACGAGGAAGAAGCGCTGACACCCAACCACTTCCTGCTGCTGGGACCATCGAGCCTTCCAGTAACCGCGCCGTGCACGCCTAATGATCGTCGGGCGTGGAGAGCGGCGCAAGGACTTGCCGACGAGTACTGGAAGCGCTGGATGAAGGAGTACCTGCCGACGCTGGTTGCGCGCGGGGACTCACGGGATGTGCAGCAGCGACAACTACAAGAGGGGGACCTCGTCGTGGTGGCAGACGGAAGCCTGCCAAGGAACGTATGGCCACGTGGAATTATAACGCGGACCTTTCCCGGACCAGACGGCGTGGTGCGCAACGTGGAGGTGCGGACCAGGGGCGGATTGCTGCGGCGGCCGGTCAGGAAGATCGCCGTCCTCCCGAAAGAAGATGAGGCTCGCGAGCTACGCCGGGGGGAGGATGTTGAGGACAGCTAGAGACCCGCCGCCCCGTCGCCCCTTCGTACCCCGCTACCCCCCGCGCACCCCGCACACCGGCGCCGACCAGCGATGTCGGCGTCCAATCAGCGCGCGTGTGGCTCCATTTGTCGTCGCACGGCACTACTCACAGACTGAGGCACCTTCTTGCGAGATATAAGAAGGGCGTCTCGGTCTGTGAGCTGTTCATTTCACTTCGGAGCGGCACTAAGGAAGAAACCTGAAGAAGACTCAAGACTCCAAATCAAGACCTCCCTCTGTACATAGTGTTAGACATAGTTATAGTTAGTCAGTGCCGAATTGTTGTAAATAGTTAATACAGTATATTAAAAAGTACCATCTTTTCTTCAAGCAGTCCCCTAGTATAGCTAACCTCAGATCAGTCGTTAAGTAATCAGTCACAAATAAATATACAGTCCACTGTTCATCCATTATAGAAACAAAGTGATGAAAGAATATTGTTTTGTAATAAAAGTGAAATTACGGACGAAATCGAGAAAATAGTATGATAATATAGTTTTACAGTGTGTTTACAGCTCTTAATATATTTGTATAGAATATCGTTTTGATAATAGTTAATTTAAACAACTTTAATATCGTAGAACTTTCTGGAAATTTAATTAAACTTTTGCCCTTTTTAATCTTTGAGCCCCTTTCCAGCCAGCGTGAAGGGTTGTGTGTAATAGCATCAGCAGTATCACCATACTGATGCTGAACTCCTCAGAAATTTATATTAAAAGATTTGTATTCGAACGTAGTGTGTGAGATTATTTATTTTCCTAATACGGGCCTGAAGACCACAGTAACTACTAGACATATTCGACGCGTTATCATAAGTCTTGCCTCTCGCAGTTTTTTTCACTCATCCCAATGCGTAAGTTTTGAAACACATAGTTTTATACGTGATAGTGCCATGCTGCAGCTATATTAGTAGTATAGTTCTAGCAGGAATGAGTCAGCTCAACCCGGGAAGGACCACGATCTCACAGAATATCAGCGTTAAATAGCAGCTTAATACTGCTGTGTTTCATACGGTGAGTGTATAGAACCGGAGACCCTTTTTACTGGAAACGAGGCATTCCATCTTACTCCTCACGGGTGACAACGCATATGTATTTTGATTCTTTATCGAAGATAGATGTAGATGTCTATGGGTCTCAGCAACCACTTACCATCAGGTGGACTATGTGCTTGTTTGTCACCCTATCCTATAAAAAAACCTTTTTAAACGAAATTCACGGTCACTCACGAATCGCTACGTAATAATTTGAATGAAGTTAAGTACTCACTGAGCTGATCGCTCACCGGCTGCGTTCCGAATTAATACTTTAAGTATAAAATTGTCTATCACTCTTATACCCAAACTCATACGTTTTGAAACAGTGCAGATTAAAACTTTTTAAATTAAATTCATTCACGATCGCAATACATACTCACAAAACACAATTACAGATTTACAGATCTAGCATTTAAAAACTTTTGTATGTTATGCAATACTCTACGTAACGCATCAATATTGTTAGTTCTACTACTCGATACTAGATGATTCTGTTCTGTTGAGTTCTGTAAGTATGTTTGATCTACTGACAGCAGGCGTTGCTAAAACGCAATAATACCTATTGTCATGAGGATACAAATTTTCCAATTAAATTTTCACTGTATGACACATTTTCCATTACTTTTGTGTGCGTACAGGGCCCCTAGACAGTTGCCTACTCTGCCTAATGGTTAATCCGGCTCTGACTGTAACATATGTGTTAATACGCTTCAGCGTTATCGATTTGACTAAGCAACTTGCACAAAATGTAGTGTAGAAGTCAAGAATGGCTTATCATCATGCGTCTAGTCTTTAAAACTGCGGCGGCAGGATATTACGAGTATATAACTGCTTTTTGCGACCGCGCGCCGTGATGATGAGGATATTATCTTGAAGAGGGATTTATTCCTGAGTGATTGTAATTCTCAGCGATTAAGAAACACTTTGATTTTACTATCGTATAGTTTTTGAGGTTATGACAGCTGTCAGAGACATGAGAGCTGTTATAACCTCAAAAACTTATTTACAGTTAGTAAATAGTAGTAGGTAGTTATAGGTAGATGCGCCCTGTAAAACGAATCAAGTTACAGGTTAATCAATGTATGACAAGTGGGCATGGTACTCTACAATAAAATGATTTTTTATATTAATCACTATTTTCTTATTTTAAACTTATTAAAAAGTATTTTCTAATTTTTAGTGCGGTTAACACCAAAAACGAGTTTTTTTTGAACGAAGTTCGTTTACTTGGCTTACAGTAAATTTAACTTGCAGAAGTCGTAGTTGTTTTATTAATTATTCGCAAACCCTGAGGATCGTGGCAAAGGTAATGGGACAACTATTTAAATTATTGCATTGCCATCCATTGGTCCTTGATAAATATGCGAATTTTTCATTAGATTCATTAGAGAGTTTTCTTAATATACGGCTACTCATGCCATCGTATAACTGCAATATGGTTATGATAGGGGCATTTTAAGAACACAAAATTCCTTGAATTTGACGTGTCGAGTGTATAGCATTATCTAACGCTACAACGCTACACTACGCTTTGCGTTAGGAGGCGTGCAATAGAAAATGATTTTAATTTTCAAATTAATACATAGTATAATATTTAACTATAATGTTATGTTTTGTAACTGTAATTAAAATTTTCATGCATTGTAATTTAAAAAGAAATGTACGAGTATATACGGTTTTAATTTTTTTATCGATAGCTAATCGATAATTTCTGCTTGGCTTTTTGTGTCGTTAATCGCCTTTTTTAAATCAATTTAACATTGTAACATCTCTAGACACGCTCATCTTAAGAATATAGTCAATTTATAAATAATATCAAGAAAATATAAAATGAAGTAAATTATTTTATTAATATTTACAATGGTGATGTAAGTCGACGCATAATAATTTTATCAATTTTAGGCCATTGTCCTTTATGGATTATGAGTGCAGGGTCGCTTCTTTAGTGGTTTTCGGATGGTTTTAGAAGTTGAATCTGGTGTAAAGCTAGTTTAACTGTTGGCAACACTAGAACTGATTATATCACTATATTAACTCTTTGGCATAATCTATGCTTTACTATAATACATATAATATAGATGGTGTATTGGCAGCAGGGGCGTAGCTACCGCCGTATCAGCCGTATCAATGATACGAAGCCCCCGGGCTACAGGGGCTCCGAACGTGTTTAAGCAAAAATTCCAAGGCCTTCTATGGGATAGGAAAGGCTATCACTATTGTATATAGAAGCAAAAAATTCAGTAAAACTGAATGAACGTCGCCGAATCTGCTTCAGCTATGTTCGCTGAACATAAGGCAGGAAAAGTTTATTATTGATGTTCGCGCCAAACGCTAATTTCAAGAATTGACGCCAGAGGGCGCTCGACGCGGTGCATTCGTACCGGTTTGACGTTCGCGCGAGCGGAGTTGGTTGCGAGCGGGGCGCGTCAGAAGTAATTAATGCAGTGCAGTCACTTGAACGGGTAGTCGCGTACCGTATAACCTCGAAATAGTGTCGGTTTTCTTAGCAAATTTATGCAACGACGAGGAGTTTTGTTGAGTCTAGAAAAATAGATAGTCTGCGCGGACGCCAGTTTCTTCGCTAGACTCGTGAGGTAACTTTAAGATCGCTTCTCTTTTGAGTTATCATTTAGTGCGTTTACGCGATAACGAAGCCTGCCTAAGTGTTGAGTGATTAAATTAACTTACCTTTGTTTGCAAATAATTTACGTCGATTTGTATAGTGATTGCATTTTGAAGCGCATTGACAATATTTAATTTGCTTGTGTGGTATTTTAATATGTGGAACGCTGAACTTTGAGACTCGAGAAGAGGCCGCGTTCGTTTCCGTGTTTGTAATTTTGTGCTAAATGAACCCGGAACATTGAATATTGAACTTTGAACGACTATTCGTTACTTGTGTCGTGTGTCACGTGTTTGATTACGATGAACGTTGAATTGGTTGACTTTGAAGTTAATTGTATGTACAATAAAGTTGATAGACTGAAATAGTGAAGTGACTTCAGACTTGAGTTCAGATAAAGTGAACTACCACTTTTGGAGAGAAGCAGCGCTGGATCTGCGGTCCGACTTCAACGATTAAGTCAGGTCACACATTGTACACACTACTACACACTACTTACATGCACCTCACTTATCACCAGACTGGTACCATGTGGTCAACCCTACCTACGGAGATCGGTAAGTCGTGCTTGCTTATTTGTCAGCCATTTTAGAACATTCATCCATAGGCATTTGGGCCCCGTCCTCTGTTGCCCGTCGAGGGACTACTATGGGCCTTAGCCCATCCGATTTGTGCCGTGGCAGCTAAGGGCGTGAACAATTGATTTGAATTGTTTGGCTAGCTTAGTTCCTAAGAGTATTAATTGTAAGTAATAACTTATAATCAATTTATAATAATTTTAATTCAATGCAAGCGTTTTTTGTTCCTTTTATGAAATCTTTGCTCTTCATTGCCCCCCCCCCCTCATCAAATTTTGATACAGGGCCCATCAAAGGCACGCTACGCCATTGATTGACAGGAACTTGATTGTCGGCGGATTGTTGTTTTTTTTAAATAGTAGAGGTGGCAAAGGAGCATGTGGCTCACCTGATGGTAAGTGACTACCGCCGCCCATGAACAACTGCAATACCAGGAGAATTGCAGATGCGTTGTAGGCTTTTTAAAAAGGAGTAGGTTCTTTTCTTGGGGATCCCTAAGTCGTATCGGTCTGGAAAAATCGCTGGTGGTAATCGATTCCACAAGGAAGTTGTGCGAGGAAGAAAACTTTTTCTAAATCGCACAGTGGTGGACCGCCAATCATCCAGATGGTATGGATGATATCGCAAGTTTTGTCGCAATGTGCGATGGTGAAATTGAGCGGCTGGAATTAGTTCGAACAATTCCTCAGAGCACTCCCCGTGATAGATGCGATAAAATACGCAAAGAGATGCAACATCTCTTCGCAGCGTTAGCTAATCGAGCCGATCGGAAAGGACTCGGTCGTCGACGATTCGAGCCGTCCTGCACTGGATGCGGTCAAGTGGAAGGAGCTGGCACTGGGGAACCCTAGTCCAGAGATGGGAACAGTATTCCATGTGAGGTCGAATCTGCGCCTTGTAAAGTTGCAGGTAGATATGAGTGCCGAAGGCCAATTTCACGGCGGCGGCGTGGCCTCAAAATTTCCTCGGCGGCGGCGGCGTCGCGGCGGCGAAGCGTGGTCCATAGATATTTTTTTAAAGAAAAAAAATCTTTAAAAAATCTTAATGGAAACTATTTTGTTGTTACCAAACACAGCTTTATGTTTTTTAATAAAGCCCTGGGGAGCCTCAGCCCATAGATGGGAACAGTATACCACGTGAGGTCGAATCTGCGCCTTGTAAAATGGCAGGCGGAGTGCCGGCATGAAATACTGTCCCGCTCTGCTGAATGCGCCAAGCTTTTAAGATTCCAATTTGGCCTTCTCTTCAAGTGAACACGAAATTGCACATCACTCGATATGTCGATGCCGAGGATTCCAATATTGGCTGAGGCAACAAGGGGAGTGTTTTGAAACTGAGGAAATGCTCCGATCTTCAAGACAGCTGGTGATCCAATTGTACAATTTCTCGGGAAAACCATAGGAGGGATCTTCGATGGTCTTCGCAATATCCAAACTAAAGGCCAATGCATTTCCCTTGGACTCTACTACCTCCGCCCATCTATAAGTCAAGTAAAACAAAAGATCACCAATTGATCGATTCCAACGAAAACCGTATTGGCGGTCAATAATCAGCTGGTGGTCCTCAAGGTACCGCATGAGCTGGCAGTTTATAATGGATTCCATTATTTTGGAGAACAAGGAGGTGATGGCGATAGGTTTGTACTTAGACGGGTCTGAGCGGTCGCCTTGTTTAGGGATCGGGTGGACGAAAGCCGTCTTCCGTGAATTCTAGACTACGCCTAGGGAGTAGGAGTACCGGAAAGGACGCGTTAGAACCGGTGCCAACTCTGGATCACACGTCATCAGCCAAATTGGAGGGATTTTCAGGCCCACTCGACTTGTGAATGTCCAGAGTGTTTTTTGAACTGAGGGCTGTGTGAACTGCACATCCGGTATGGCGCACTCACACCACGGGATGGTCGGCGGTGTGCTCCCCCCATCATCGTAAGTCAAATTGGACGCAAAGAAAGAGCCGAGCAGATCGGCTTTCTCCTTTGCGGCATGAGCCAGTGAGTCGTCCTCCCTGTGCAGAGATTGAAGAGAATGCTGACAGAAGTTTCCTTGGACAGCCTTGGCGAGAGATGAGTATGCACGGGTTCTCGAAGGAAGGCGAACTAGTTTCTCGACAATTCTGTTGTGCGGTCTGACTTTGCCTTGGCAATGACTCTTTTGAAAGACCTGGAGGCGGAATTATAATTATTTTTAAGGGCGCTAGTGGTTACGGACCGGGACGTTGAATCGTCAGCCCAAGCCCGGTAGCACTCCTGCTTATAGCGTGATCCTATTTTACAGGAGCGACCAAATCATGGCTAAGATCTGCCTCCGATGGGCATCATAGAGGAAGGACTAAAAAGTTCCATAGCCTGAAGTACCACATCAGCGACAAAATTAGCAAAAACGTTGAGATCGTTCGGCAAGAACAAAACCCGCCCACAAGGGTAAGATGCAAAGAACGACCGCATCCTATACCAATCGGCGACCCACAGTGCCAAACACGGCGACAGCCTGCAGAATGCAACCGCGATGTTAGTGTGAATGTCATCACACTCCAGACTAGACAATGGTCCAAAGAGCCAAGAGGGGCGTCGGCGGAGACATGATATCTATCCGGATGAGAGGTCAGCAGAAGGTCCAACAGGAAAGGCGCATGATCATCCACATCTGTAATCCGCGTAAGCGAAGTAACCAGCTGTGTCAGACCATATGCCAAGGCAAAAACGTGTACAGATCTTCCCGCATGATCGATTAAACGTAAACCGAGCCATTTGGCGTGGTGGGCGTTACAATCACCGAGGATCACGATCTCTACGGATACGAATCTATAGCCATTTGGACGTGGTCGATGAGTCGGTCTGTTTCGGCATTACCGCTATGGGACCCTATAGAGGCACCCCGTAAACATGCGAATGACGACCATTCGCATGTTTAAGATTACTATTAAACATGTTTAAGCCTGCTCCTTGATGATATACAACCTGGCAACATGGTCGTTTGTCACCCTCACGGTGCGGTGGCCAGCGATTGGTTGCGTGGTTGGAGGGTAAGCGGACGTTTCGCAGTAGTCTGTTGTTAATTTCACAGCAAATATATACGTACGTCAGGTGATGAATGTATCGCATGACGTAATCGTTCGCTACGTAATTGGAGCGCGCTTGCGTCAGCAAGTAGTATAAATAGCAGTAGTTTCGGCTCGCCGCTCACTTAGCGGCCAGCCTCCGCGAAGTCTACTTCACCTGAAGATGCCTCGTGTAGAGGCGAAACACGTGTCGTATTTTCGAGAGTGGTGTGTCGTGCCTAGTGTGGTGGTGCTTTGGATGGTAGTGCTGAGATTGACGGTGAAGGGTATAGTGCGCACGATTGAGGGATGGTGGGAGGTCTCCTTAAAACTGGGCAGGACACATCATTTTCTTTCTTTCTTTACGCGGAATTAACCAAATTAGTTTATCGTTGGGTTGAAGTTAACAATATCAGCAACTTCGACTGTTGCACGTATGGGCCGGCTCCAGCCGGGGTGGTACCACGACCTCATAGAATATCGGCGTGAAGTGGAAGATCTGCTTCTGGGTTTCGTCTGGTGAGTGCAGGAGAACCAATCCCCCCGTCAACATGGTAGCGGAATTAAATGTACATGTAATACTACCCCAGGAGGGTACCAGCACCGCTAGTAATGGAAAATCCCTTGCTGTGCATCCACGACCAAGCTACTTCACTCCTAACTCCTCGGGGCAAGCTGAGCAACAAGGCCAAGGCGAACTCTACCACGTGACTTTCTGCAACATCAGGGGACTTCACTCGAACCTAAACGCCGTCCACTACCATCTTGAGAAGGCGAAGCTGGCCATTGCTTTTTCTGACCGAGACGCAGGTGTTCTCTCCAGCTGATACTTAGTATCTCTCGTACCCGGGGTACAAATTGAGAGCACATCTGTTCTCGAAGCCTCGGCAGTCTTGAAGGACCTGTCCATATTTTGGCTACGCGTAGACAGCACATCATTTTCTTTCTTTCTTTACGCGGAATTAAGCATTATTAATTGATGGTCGGCGGTGTGTTCCCCCCGTCATTGAGAGTCAAGTTGGACGCAAAAGGAGAGGCTTAAAAGTGGGCTTTCTCTTTTGCGCCGTGGGCCAGTGAGTCGTCCTGCCTGTGCAAAGATGGTAGTGTTGCTCTTGTTTTATCGTTTAAATAATAGTTTAAAGTGGATTTTGATACAAAAATGTGATGAGATTTTGTGTATTAAGTGTCTGCGCATGTGTACTATTAGAGAAAACGACGAATTAAGTGCTTCGATGTTAATATTAAACCGCAATTTAAAAAAGTTAATATTAAATTTTGACCGCTTAGGTGCCTTATGAATTTGACTGGCTTTCATCATCGACTGTCCGCTGGGTGGAGCTGTCGTCAAAATCTTCAAAAACCTTCGCATTGTGACGCATCAGTTTATTGTGAAGATAAAATATATAAAATCGAAAATCCCAAATAAAAAGAAGGTATGGCTTTAAAAGACAAGCATCCAAATTTATATAAAAAACGAATATAGGTCTTAGAGATATAGGTAGTCTGTGATTTATTAATTTAAAATCATAATGCCTATCTATGGAGGGAACACTACCTGGTACCCAGCATTGCCAACATGTGAGGAATTCCCCAAATTGCGGGAAATTTAAAGTTGGATGGGGATTCATCGTGGATTGGTATTATGCGAGGAAAATGCGGGGATTTTTAAAATCGATAGCCCGGATCAAGTCAGAACCTTTTGTCAAGAAATGTTAATACTTATGTTAACAATTTTGGAATGACTCCGTTGTTATAATTATCTTCATTTTACTTCTAACTTTTTGTATCATTTAATCATTTAATGTTTTTCATTTTTTTATTTTTTTATTTTAAATCAGAGAAACGCATGGCAACAAGGGAAGGAATTAAAAATACTCCATGGAGTAAATGCTTATTACAATAATTTAAAACTTAAAATTTTGTACAGCCGACTTCAATATAAGTTATTAAGAATAACTCAAAAACTATTGGTCTGACCTTGATCAAATTCCACCCGAGATCAAGACCACACGAGAAGCTATCAGCTTTAAAATAAAATAGAATCATCGAAATCGGTTCACCCAGTAAAAAGTTATGAGGTAACATACATAAAAAAACATACAGTCGAATTGAGTACCGTCTCCTTTTTGGAAGTCGGCAGAAAATATGGTGTGCAAAAAAATTTTTGGTAAAAAAAGGTTAGTTAAAAAATAAATCTTATTTTTGTCCTTAAATGGAGAATTTACTTTTCGGGGACTTTTACAAATTGGTGTTGGCAGCGTTGCCGGTCCCGCTCCCGCTCCCGTACCCACACAAACACTAACGGCACAAATTTTAGTTGTATTACCTACTCTTTTGCGTCTTTGGTCGTAGTTGCTCGAGTCCCTAGGTTTGAGAATTTCAAATTTCAGTAGTTCAGAAAGCTGTTGCTGCTGTTGTAGAATCCGCTAGTCTGTGAAGCTGATGAAAATATATCGAAATTTAAAAATGTTTTTGTTCTTTGGACCTAAATGAGTTGGTAAGTTTTGCTACGAAATTAATATTTTGTACCCTTTTTATCATACATTATTGATAGCCTTCGCGCGCGAAGGTTTATCAATAATCCAAACTATATTATGGTAAGACAAAGTACTACGCACTTCACAGAGAGTAGGAGGTACCTATATACCGCACTGCCTCTGCCTAGCTATTTTACAACGGGTAAGGTGCGGTACTTTATTATACACTGTTGTAATACTGTACCACTGAAACTTTTGTTAATTAGACTTTAAATATGTAAAGAGTATATTATTATCACTGTTTTTAATCTTTAAAATTAAATTGTTATTGAGTACCGCCACATTTTGTCCAAAGTGAACATAACGTAGGTAGTCCCTTCCTATGGGCTTCCCGAGAAATTGTGCAATTGGATCACCAGCTTCCTTGCAGATCGGAGCATCATGGTTGTTGTAGACGGTGCATGTTCTGACTACAAGCCTATTAACGCTGGTGTTCCACAAGGCTGTGTGCTATCACCAACGCTGTTTCTTCTGCATATCAATGATATGTTGCTAACTGATAACATTCATTGCTATGCGGATGACAGCACTGGTGATGCTCTATACACCGGCCGTGCTAATATTTCTCGGGAAAACGTCTCCGAGTACCGGAACAAACTTGTGTCTGAAGTCGAGTCTTTGCTGGACAAAGTCTCGAACTGGGGGCGACTAAATCTAGTCCAGTTTAATCCTCAGAAGACACAAGTTTGTGCGTTTACCGCTAAAAAGAACCCCTTTGTCGTATCTCCTCAGTTTCAAGGCACTCCCCTAGTTGCCTCAGCCAGTATCGGAATCCTCGGCGTCGACATATCGAGTGACGTGCAGTTTCGTGGTCATTTGGAAGTGAAGGCCAAATTGGCCTCTTAAAAGCTTGGCGTGCTCAGCAGAGCGGGACAGTATTTCATGCCGGCACACCGCCTGCAACTTTACAAGGCGCAGGTTCGGCCTCACATGGAATACTGTTCCCATCTCTGGGCAGGGGCTCCCCAGTGCCAGCTCCTTCCACTTGACCGCATCCAGCGCAGAGCGGCTCGAATCGTCGACGACCGAGTTCTTTCCGATCGGCTCGACTCATTGGCGCTGCGAAGAGATGTTGCATCTCTTTGCATTTTCTTTCGCATCTACCATGGGGAGTGCTCTGAGGAATTGTTCGGATTAATCCCAGCCGCCAAATTTCACGAACGCACATCGCGGCAGAACTCCCGATACCATCCACACCATCTGGATGATTGGCGGTCCACCACTGTGCGATTTAGAAGATGTTTTCTTCCTCGCACGACTTCCTTGTGGAATCGATTACCATCAGCGATTTTTCCGGACCGATACGACTTAGGGACCTTCAAGAAAAGAGCGTACTCCTTTTTAAAAGGCCGGCAACGCATCTGCAATTCCCTCCCTGGTGTTGCAGTTGTTCATGGGCGGCGGTAGTCACTTACCATCAGGTGAGCCGCATGCTCGTTTGCCCCCTCTACTATAAAAAAAAAAATCAACTAATATAACTTCGTATCATTATATTGATTAGATTTCAATAACGGCGTATTTTGGTTATTTATATCTTTTGAACTTCACATTTTAGATTGCGAAGACAAGCAAAGAGGGATGAAGTTGATCTTGTCAAAGCATATTGCCTGGCCTATGCTAGCGACGCGAGCGCGCCTCATTTAGTAAGTACTACAAAGTTTTTATTAAAGTCAATGTACAAGAAAGGAGTACCATTTAGGTAGAGTAGATATTTACATCGTATAATGTCGATTGTGGACGGCTGAAAGGCAAAATTGTATGAGCGACCACCACGGACGATATTGGTAAACAATATACAATTTTAGCAAAAATTGCTACGTCGACTTGATTCAACTCTACTCGACTGAAATTCGATTAAAACTTAAATCAAATTTTATTGAACTGGTAATTCTATGGCACTTGGTTCCTAATATTTTTACTTCCCATACTCACCTTTTGGATCTGAAACTACTATCAAGACTTGACGCTTAAATGTTGCGCCATGTTTTCAGATCTTAAGGTAGTTACGCAATTCGTAATCTTTTTTATAGTTGCTACATTAAACTTCATTGACCCATAGACATTTTGCTTTACTTACACAAATGCATATGATGTCGCTTAATAAAGTCTGCATTTAAAATAAATAAATCATGTTTCTTATGCTATTTTACTTCCAACTGAAACTGAAAGTTTCAGAACATTAAAATGTTACATACAAAACATATTATGACCTATCCAATTAGGCAAGATAACCAAAATACCAATAGCATCTTTCAAGTTCTTGTACTTTTATGATATAACAATGAATCTGTATGCATAAGTTTGGTTCTTAAGCTCTTGCACAATGGCCTTTTTCCAAAAAACAGCTATTTTAATAAAATTTACCCTGTTGCTTATACATAGTAACTGAACTGGTGCTGATTAAATAATTTTGCTTTACCCACAAAAAGTTCACTTTGTATCAACATTAGTTTTTGGAAATATAAATTTTCTTTTTTATCTCAGGATTGACAACAGAAATGAAAAAAAAAATTGGCACTTGTAAAAATTACTTCATTTTAACAATATTTTAGTCAACTTCAAAAGCAGGAGGGGTTTATCATCCCATTAAATGTTTTTTGTATGTTATTACTTAATATTTTCATCAATTGTGAACCGATATTGATATATATTTTTATTTTAAATAGTTTTTCTATATCATTATTGAATATTTATCATTATATAATCCAGTCTTGGTTGTACTCAATATTTACTTTTTTATAAATGGAAAGATAGGTTGGAGTCTCGTTATTGATGGGTGTTGATTCATAATATGCCAGACTAGTCTTTGCAACTTGATCAAGATACAAGACAGCTATTAACACATTGACATGAACTATGTTGCTTGCAACTGGTAACTGAAACTGCTGAATGAATGATGTTGCGTTACCTTAAAATAAAGTTCAGTGTATCACTTAAAGTTTACTGTTGTTTTTTCACATTATTATATTTTAATCCTTTATTAATTAAGAATTTTACTGAAAACTAAGAAATAAAAACTGTTTTTGGTACATTGGTGCAAATAATAATCCGTTCTTTTAACCTCCAGTCATCCAGTTTTATCCAAAAAAGTAATAAAATTATACAAAATCTTGGAATTCAATTCAATTGTGTGAGTGTCATATGTTAGAATTTGTTCAATCAATAGATTAGGTTGTTTTAATTACTTTACGTGCAAATAGTGTCTAAATATAAATAGAATTAGGTAATGGACTATCAAGGGATCTATTTTCAACCGTCATCAAAAAAAGGAGAATGTTCTCAATTGAACTAGTTTTTTTTGTGTGTTACCTCTGAACTTTTGTCTAGGTGAACCGATTCTGATGATGCTTATTTGACAGCTGATGCTTCTCCTGTGGTCTTATATAATTTTGATCAAGATCTGACCTGACTCTTAATAATGCGTATTTAATAGACTTCGACTACATTGATGAAAATGAAAACATTTTATTTATATTGAAGTTGGTTGTACATTTCTTATTTTACCACTTGTTTTAATTATATTTCTTAACTAAGATGCACTTCTGTGGACTAAGATGCAATGCCTCTTGGCCTGTGGCATTGCGCATAATGTTGCTTAGAGGCAGAAATAAAGAAAATTTAACCATCATATGATAATAATGATTTAATTTAAAAAAATTGACCAAATAAAAGAAATTGTAATTTGTTTTTTATTGTTTATCTGACAGAAAGAGAACAATTAATGCATGCCTTAAGCGCGAAGCGTGCAGATATGTTCTGCTAGGGCCTTAATATTAAGATTCCAATGTTTTGTCGCATGAAATCGTATCTAGCAATCATATTATACATATAAATGATATAAAAAGCCATTGTATATAGCTATGTTATACACATCATATTTAAACTACTATGTTCTTTAATTCGTGCACTTACTGAAACAGTTCCTACTTTTTTGTAATACTAATTTATAATTTTAATATTAAAAGTAGGTAAATAATTTTAATAAGTACACTTGTATTTCTGAGATAATAATATATAAAAAGAGTATTTGCAATAAAACAAGAATGACAGTTTAGTATGACAATTATTTCATTTTTACTTTTTATTATAATATTATGCTGGTTGCCAGTATTATAATTATCATATTTATCGATTGATTCGATAATTATTACGTATTTTTATGTTAAAATGATAATTTGTTATTAATAACATCAACAATAATTTTTTGGTGCACTTGTTTTTATTTTGTAAGTAAATTTTATTTTATTTTTCCAAAGTAGCGACATCTGTGAAGCCATAAGATTAACTATAAACAAAATTTTTTTGGAATTTTTGTGGTTCAAGGCAACTGTCCTACGCCTGGGCTCTGCTTATTCAGTAAAATAAATTAATACAAGGCTCTCAAACCACCGAAAACAGCGCCATTTCTTAGCCGAAAAAATTTATTATAACTAAAAAAACCAATTAAACTGCCATTAACATACATTCCATGGCTTCCCACATGATAGATGAAGTTTTAAAAATAGATTGAGTTGAAGAATTTATATTTTCTAAAGTTATCGTGTTTACGCCGCCATCCGGACTTGATAAATCCACACCATAAGCTAGAGGTGGTCGATGCAAACCGTATACTAATACGAAATTTATATATTGGTACAATATCTAAAAACCGCTTGCTGGTTCGTTTCAAAACTATATATTACAAAATCTGATATTTGCGTACCGCCGCGATGTCTCGCTTCGCATCGGTCGGTGGCTAGATTCGCCGTATGCGACGGAGCGCGAGCGATATAGATATTATACCGGTTCGTTCGAAAACTATGTATTACAAAATCTGATATTTGCGTACCGCCGCGATGCCTAAATCGTTTCGCATCGGTCGGTGGCTAGATTCGCCGTGTGCGACAGAGTACGAGCTATATGGGTATTAGATTAGACATGGCGGAAAATTAAAGTCTTACTAAAATTTTATATTTGTACTATGGAGTGTAGAGTACACTAGATAATAAAAAAAAAACCAATTTCACTAAATCTTAATTAACTTCCCTAGTAATTATTTTTTCAAGTTTTTATATAAATCCCTTGTAATATTTTAATGAAAATGTAAACTAAACAAAATAATATTAAACTGGCACCCTTTTGTTTAAATTACTTACTACCTATCAACCAGTATTTGAGCCAATATCGTAACAACAAAGTACATAAAAGTAACATCAACCACTAATGAATTCGGTCAATAGCGTTACACCCTATGGTTAAAACCTATGTGTTAAAAATATCATTTCGTACGTTTTAATAAAAACAACACTTCAAAAGATTTAACCGCAAACGATTTATTTAATATGATAATTGTCAAAAACAAGTTCAGCATAAAATATTGGATATAAGTTTGACTTTAAGTATATATATTTAGCAAATAATTGTTACAATCCTTATTTTTAAACATGTGAATGTTAATGTAATAAATCATAAAATTGCTTTGTAAACCGCCATCTACTCCATTCTATGGGTAAAGTCATTTTATCGAACGAAAATTGATTGACTCTCAAGGTGTAACGTAAAGAAGACGCTAGATGGCATAAATACGGCTAGGTAAGAAATCGATCGTGAATGATTTTGAATGGACTGGAATATGATAATTTTATTCATTATCGTTTATTTTATTTATTTAATAATTATGCAATTTTTTTAACTGTATATTTTAACAGTTAAAAGATATATTAACCATCTTTATTTAAATACTACCGGCCGAGACAAATACAGGAGCGGTACGGCAATTTCTTCCCAGTCGCGTAACCCAATAGTGTACATTGAGTTATATGTACTACGTACTAGAGAAGCCATTCCAAACAAAAATTGTGTCCTACTCTATGTCTTCGCGCATGCGCGGGAGTAGCAGTCGCACATGCGCGAAGACTTTAATTTGATATAAAATAAGATATTAATATAAAATAAATATAAGAATTTCATATAAAATATCTTAATTTAATCTAAACAAACATATTTTTAAATAAAATGTAATAATAGTTATTTTATGGAATTCACAAATCTTCAATTTACGCAATATTTAGTTTGTATGGATTGCACTACAGTTCAGTTGAACATAGTCAATGTTCGGAATGGCTTCTCTAGTACGTAGTACATATAACTCAATAGCTATATATAGCAAAATAGTTCGGATGCAATTTGTAGGAGACGCTAGTAGTTCAATTTTGTCTGCAATAAAAAATCGTCAGAGGGCTCTCTTTTCCTGTATATACTTATTATACTCTGGCAGAGCCACAGCTAAACGTAGTGATTATATTCTCTTTGGCCGCAGCCACAGAGTACTTTATTTACTCCGGGCCAAAGAGTATAGTAACTGGCCGATACGGGAACTCCGGTTGAACTCCGGGCTCAAATGCCGTCGTGAGTGGTCGTTTGCTACAGCGGCTCGTGCAGAAAAATATCGATCGCCGTAGAAATACAAAATATTCCAAAAACCAAATTTGATACATACTTGACCACGGTAAGATATTGTTATTATTTTTATAATTACAGATTTTTATTAGATTTTTCGAAATGCTGTCGTTTTCCGACATCTACGCCTGCGAAGCTGCGGTGGAAGCTAGTATTTTTTATATCTCCTAGTTTCTGCTAACCAAGAGCGCTGCTGCTTTTTTCCGGTTTGGAAAGAGGATGAACTAAGATAACTATAGACTAAATAATTTCATTTACAGATTTATTCCAATATTTATTTTTATATAGGATGACAGACGAGCACACAGTAAACCTAATGGTTAGTGGTTGCTGTAGCCCATAGACATCTACATTTGTCTTCGATGCTGGATCAAAATTTTGTTTCGCTAAAAGCACGCAATAAATGAATACTTTGAAAGCGTGTTTATGAGAGATGAGACGTTTGAATTAAATGAAATGGAAATTCCGAAAGAAGAGGAAATGGAAATAGACATAAGTATAGATGAAATAATGAAAGCAATGAAAAGTATGAGAGCAGTTAAGGCAGCCGGATATGATGGAGTATCTCTCGAAATGCTGAGGGCTGGTGAAGGGGTGGTAGCAGAACTGCTGTGCACCTTGTTTAATTTATGTTGGGAACTTAAGCGGGTACCGGGAGACTGGTGCAAAACCGTAATAGTCGCAATATATAAGGGAAAAGGATCACAGCAGGACTGTAAAATCTACCGTGGTATCAGCCTTCTTAGCATTGTGGGAAAACTGTATGCTAAGATACCAATTGAAAGAGTTATGAAAGAAACTGATGGAATAATTTGGGATGTGCAAGCGGGATTTAGAAAGGGAATGGGATGTACGGATTAGGTCTTTTCCATGCACATGGTCGCGGAGAAGTTTTTGAAAAAGGTTTTTGTGCGTTCGTGGACTTGGAAAAGGCTTATGACGGAGTGGACAGGAATGTGTTATGGCAAACACTGAACTCATTTGGGTTGAGCGCTGGATTGATACATGCATTGAAGTCTCTGTATAGGGACTCTAGTGTTTGTGTCAGTATCAACGGTGCGTACTCGAACTGGTTTGGCATCCATAAAGGTGTCAGACAGGGTTGTGTGGCTTCCCCAAGGCTGTTCAACTTATTTATGGACAGTTGTTTGGAAAATTTGAAAGGGGAAGAATGCGGGTTAAGAATGGGTGAGTTAACCGTCAAATGCCTTTTGTACGCCGATGATCAAGTCATACTGGCGTCGTCGGCGGCCGAATTGCAAATGATGGTTACATTAATGAACAGGACATTAAAATAAAGGGGAATGAAAGTGAATGCAAGTAAGACGAAAGTTATGCTTTTTGAAAGAGAAGAAAGTAAAACGATATGTGAAAAAAGAATAGAAGGGGAGTTGGTCGAGCAAGTAGATGAGTTTGTGTATATGGGATGTGTATTTGGCTGGGATGGTAGATATGATAAGAATATTAGAACGACGAGTGAATGCAGGAAATATAGTGAATGGGGCTCTACACCCTATTGTAAGAAGTCAGAATGTGTCCAAAAAGGCACGTATGGCAATTCACAATGCTGTGTTAGTCCCTACTTTAATGTATGGTAGTGAAAGTTGGGTGTGGCAGAAGAAGCACGAGAGTAGAATAAATGCTGTAGAAATGCTGATCGCATTAAAGAGTATGTTAGGGATGAACGTGCAAGATGATGTTGTGACCAGGATTAAGAAGGGAATGCTTCGGTGGTTTGGGCATGTAGAAAGAATGAATAAGGAAAGAGTGACAAAGCAAATTTATGTTGCAGAGGTGAAAGGCAGAGTCGGGAAGAACGCCCTAGGCCAGGGGTCGGCAACCTTTTGAGTCGAAAGAGTCAAAAATTACAATTTACAAAATTTCAAAGCTTTTAAAGAGCCACAATTTTTTTTCTTGCCAACTTTATGGTAGTACCTGCATAAATAATTTTTTGATAAAAAGTAATCTATTTATTTATAAGAAAAATATATATTCATTCATATATAAATAGTATTTTTCACAATTAATTAGAATCTAATTTCTATTATTGTCTAATTGTTAGAATATATACATATATGGTATTATTAGATAATCGCTTATTATATAAGTAAAAAATTAAAACAAACATTTATTTACATTGTAATTCTTACAACACTAACTTGTACTTCTTAACAAACAATTGAGCAAACAAATTCAGTAGAGTCAAAGCCCTGCCGCCCGCATTGGCCGTTTATTTGGACATAGCGAAGGCCTTCGATCGGGTCTGGCACAAAGCGCTTCTTTCGAAGCTTCCTTCCTATGGGCTTCCCGAGAAATTGTGCAAATGGATCACCAGTTTCCTTGCTGATCGGAGCATCAAGATCGTAGTAGACGGCATGCTCTGATTTCAAGCCTATAAACGCTGGTGTTCCACAAGGCTGCGTGCTATCACCAACGCTGTTTCTCCTGCATATCAATGATATGTTGCAAACTTCTAACATTTATTGCTATGCAGACGACAGCACTGGTGATGCCTAATATACCGGCCGTGCCAATATTTCTCCGGAAAACGTGCCGAGTACCAGGATAAACTTGTGTCTGAAGTCAAGTCTTTGCTGAACAAAGTCTCAGATTGAGGCGACTAAATGTAGTCCAGTTCAATCCTTAGAAGACACAAGTTTGCGCGTTTACCGCTAAAAAGAACCCCTTTGTCGTATCTCCTCAGTTTCAAGGCACTCCCCTTGCTGCCTCAGCTAGCATCGGAATTCTTGGTATCGACATATCGAATAGTGTGCAGTTTCGTGGTCACTTTGAAGGGAAGGCCAAATTGGCCTCTAAAAAGCTTGGCGTGCTCAGCAGGGCGAGACAGTATTTCATGCCGGCAAATCACTTACAACTTTACAAAGCGCAAGTTCGACCTCACATGGAATACTGTTCTCATCTCTGGGCCGGGGCATCCCAGTGCCAGCTCCATCCACTTGACCGCATCCAGCGAAGAGTGGTTCGAATCGTCGACGGCCGCGTTCTTTCTGATCGGCTTGATACACTGGCACTGCGTAGAGATGTTGCATCTCTTTGCGTATTTTATCGCATCTATCACGGGGAGTGCTCTGAGGAATTGTTCGGACTAATACCAGCCGTTCAATTTCACCATCGTACATCGCGACAAAACTCGCGATACCATCCATACCATCTGGATGATTGGCGGTCCACCACAGTGCGATTTAGAAGAAGTTTTCTCCCTCGCACAACTTCCTTGTGGAATCGATTACCATCAGCGATTTTTCCGGACCAATACGACTTAGGAACCTTCAAGAAAAGAGCTTACACCTTTCTGGAAGGCCGGCAACGCATCTGCAATTCCCCTGGTGTTGCGGTTGTTCATGGGCGGCGGTAGTCACTTACCATCAGCTGAGCCGCATGCTCGTTCACCCCCTCTTCTATAAAAAAATGGGAGAATTGGCTTTGTATGGGTATTCAAGTAGAAAATTTAAACATTAATAAACAATGTAACTTGTACTTAAAAACAAAAAAAAAACAATAACATACATTTAAGCAAACACATTCAAGGGAACGTTGGCTTTGCATGGTTTTAGAAAGTTTGAATAAATTTGGCTCATAACTTGTTGTTTAAAGTTTCAAACACGGCTCTGAGTTTTTATTAATTTGTTAGTTGACTTACTTAAAAGCACGCAGAGTCTATATATAAATATACTTATACGTCTTCGACTTTGAAGGAGTGTCGGTATCTGCTACTGGAACTCCTCGACGAGTAGAACTAGATATGCCGAGTTTGGGCTCATTTTGTTAGTTATGATGGGACCTTACCTCCGGACTTGATAGAGTAACTTGAAAGTGTATTTTGATGACTCCTACTGGAACTCCTCGATGAAAAGAACTAGATGTGCCGAGTTTGGGCTCGTTTTGTTAGTTATGATGAGATCTTATCTCCGGATTTGATGGTGATTTGAAAGTGTATTTTGATGATTGCTACTGGAACTCCTCGACGAGGAGAACTAGATATGCCGAGTTTGGGCTCGTTTTGTTGGTTATGAAACAGAAACAGGAACTTTTTTATTCAATATAGATTATAAATAATACTTATTGAAAGTCACTCTTTTGTTTGATTACCACTGGTTTGAAAAAGAAACTTCTGTCCTGGGAAGAACCAGCTAGAAACCCAGCGGGACTTTTCTTTTAAATAACAACATACAATCATGTATGTTACACAAATTAACAACACAAGAAATTAGAAATAGCTTGGCAGCGATCACCTCATTTCCAGATGTTATTATCATCTATAATACCCATGATGTTTCGATACTCTCGATATCAGCTTATGCATGTACTTATTTCGGTTCTCGTGGCTTATCTCAGAGTTACGACCACTCGACATTCTTATTGGAATGTTGAAGTTTTCCAGAAAAACTCATTCAAAGGGCTAATATGAACTTACAGGGTTGTATTGGTGATTTTATCGCAGACTAATTGTTGGACCGATCTAACGCTCAGCGGTTGCGTGGCAACAACCATTCGTTAATAATTTGTTTTGTAAAATGTCGGAAGGCGTGCTCTCAATATGTTTTGTACTAGATTAAGACGCCGTACATCAGCAGAAATTCCGAGAGCGCACGCCCGTGTGATAAGCACGTAGTGTGGAGTGAGACTGATGAGCGATGACAATATAAACGAGTTATTATTAGAATATTTAATTAGGGAGATGAAAAACGCCACAGACATTGATGACACGCCTTTTGTGCCATCAGCCATGTGTAAAATTAATGTTCTTTCTTATGATTTTTTTACTTGTTTAGACCTAATTAAGTTTATTTGTCATCAAACATAAGTTACAAATGGAAGGATACGAGGGTGGATTGAAAAGCACTCGGCCTAACCAAGAAAATAAACACATACTAAATCAGTTATATTTTTATTTTTCTACATAATCACCATCAAGTTCAATACACTTTTGCCACCTCCCCTTCCAAGCATTTAGACCGTTGAAAAAAAAATGATTCTTCATTAGAGTCAGAATATGCGTCTACAGCTGCTTTGACCTCGTCGTTTGTCGAAAATCTTTGACCTCCCAAGTGCTTTTTTAGGTTAGGTAACATAAAGAAGTCTGATGGTGCCAGATCAGGTGAATACGGCGGATGCGGTAACAGTTCAAAGCCACAGTTGTGAATTTCAGCCATTGACTGTACTGACGTGTGAACACGGGCGTTATCTTGATGAAACAGGACTTTTCTTCTGAGCATTCCTCGACGTTTTTCTTTTATTCCCTCTCGTAAACGACGTAGTAAGGTGCAGTAGTAATCTGAGTTTATAGTCTGACCCCTTTCAAGATAATCAATCATAATCACACCTTTCCAGTCCCAGAATACTGAAGCCATCACCTTATTTGCCGACAAAATCGACTTAGCCCTTTTAGGGGGTGGTGAACCAGGTCTTCTCCACTGTTTTGATTGTTGTTTTGTTTCCGGTGTACAGTAATGAACCCATGTTTCGTCTATAGTAACAAAACGATTCAAAAAATCATCTGCATCGGCTTCAAATAACTCCAAACAGTCGCGTGAAATAGTCAATCGCGTCCTTTTTTGTTCAACTGAAAGCAGTCGCGGAACCCACCTCGCAGACACCTTGTGGAAACCCAACTCGTTGACAATGATGTTTTGAGTTCGTTCATAAGAGATGCCTATAATCTCGGCTATCTCTCTAATTTTTAATCTGCGGTCTCCCATTATTAAATCAAGTACTTTTTTAATATTTTCGTCAGTAGTTGACGTCGAAGGCCTTCCAGAGCGGGGTTCATCTTTCACACTCTCTCTACCACGCTTAAATTCTGCTATCCATTTTTTGACGAATGAATATGACAGAGCACAATCGCCTAATGTACTGACCATGTCATCATGGATGGCTTTTGATGATAGCCCCTTCTTATGGAGGTACTTAATGACGGCACGCTGCTCGATTTGCTCCATTCGCGGAAATTATGTCCGATTACTTTGTTAATAAATTTATAAAATCACAACTAATTATCGCACACGTTTCGAACTTCACACAATGAACTAGTCTGAACTGAACTAAATAATGTGGGTAGATTTGATTTTTAGAATTGAATGGATCTGTGTTAGGCCGAGTACTTTTCAATCCACCCTCGTACTTGTTTTTAGTGGGTAACTACGTATTTTTTTACGTGTTTTCTTTGAAATTGAGAGTAAGTGTCTTTTTATATGAAGATATTACAAACCTTTTGTATTATTTATTGTTTTAAAAAAATATTTATATAAAACCTTGGTTTTTATTAAATAAAATTTTCACCTAATAATAATATTTGTAAACAATGAAGAACCTTAATTTGGAAAATAATAAGGTTTATGATTCATTAATATTTACAAATGTTAAATATTATTTAATGTTATACAAATGTAAAAGCAAAGTCGATGCGAAAACGTCTAATTAGTAAGAATAGCAAAACAAGTGTTTTCAAAAGGAAACAAACGCCGGCGCTATATGGCGGCAGATTGATAAAAGACTATTTATTAGCAATTTTTTTTTGCATGAACGGTTTCAAACTGTTTCAAGCAAAAATAAACCTTAAACCATATCACAAGAGCACATGGTACTTCGTAGGTCTATTCGGCTATATGATAGTATTACGACGGCGGTTCAACCATTTTAAGCAAAATTAAACAATAAGACAAACGCATTGTTTTTTTTAACAGGACACTTGTTTTCCAGAAATTTATTAACAACTAGAGTTTCTGAGCGATCGTAATGAGTGCTATTATTTGTTACTTATTAGACTATTTTCCACAACATGATTGAAAACCCACAATGTAAAAAGAGTAGGTACCATGTACAAGTTAAATAATACATTTAATATTGCATACCTTAAGCGCTTAAGAAAGCGCAAGGTATGTTCTACTATCGCCTAAAAATTAAGATTCCAACGTTTTATCGAATAAAACCGTATCTAGCAATCATATTATACATATAAATGATATAAAAAGCACATTGTTAGAAAGATAAATGATTGTTGAACTTATTAATATTTTTTTAAATCGATTAATTGCTATTTTTAAATAAAAAAAGGGGTTTTAGTGGCTTATGGTGTGGATTTATCAAGTCCGGAAGGCTTGTAAACACTCTAACTTTTGTAAATATCAATTGTTTAACTCAATCTATTTTTTAATCTCTTCATCTATCATGTGGGAAGCCACTGAATGTAAATGGCAATGTAATTTTGTTTTGTTTAGCTATAATTAATTTTTTTCGGCTCCAAAATGGCGAAATTTTCGTTGATTAGGTAGCCTTGTATGTAAATTAATTCTGTAAAGGGAGCTAAAGCTACAGAGTAGTTTACTCACTCACTCAGTTCGACGCACAGAGTAATTTTTATATACTGGTCAGTCGCCGTCGTGAGTGGACATCGTTTCGGATGTTTGCAGCGGCTCAAGAAGATAGCTGTACAAATACACAATATACGAATATCCAAATTTCTTAAATACCTGATTATAATAATTATAAGAGATTTTTTTATTACAATATTTTAAAAGCACAGAATAAATAATAGTAGTACGTACTAAAAGTAAGTAGTATCAATTTTTTTGTCATGGGTGACATTTCATGGTTTTCGAGTGTTGAAACCGATAGGGTTGTCGAAATATAAATCCAAGATGGCGGCCGCAATAGGTATAAATTTTTTCATCATGGGTGTCATTTAGTGCTGTCGAAATGTAAATCCAAGGTGGCGGCTGCAATGGGTATCAATTTTTTTATCATGGGTGTCATTTTCATGGGTTTCGAGGGTGTTGAAGCCGATAGTGCTGTCGAAATGTAAATCCAAGATGGCGGCTGAAGCAGGTACCAATTTTTTTATCATGAGTGTCCTTTTCATGGTTTTCGAGGGTGTTGAAGCCGATAGTGCTGTCGAAATGTAAATCCAAGATGGCGGCTGCAACAGGTATCAATTTTTTCATCTTGGGTGTCATTTTCATGGTTATCGAGGGTGTTGAAGGGGATAGTGCTGTCGAAATGTAAATCCAAGATGGCGGCTGCAATAAGTATAATTTTTTTCATCAAGGGTGTCATTTTCATGGTTTTCGAGAGAGTTGAAGCCGATAGTGCTGTCGAAATGTAAATCCAAGATGGCGGCTGAAGCAGGTACCAATTTTTTTTATCATCGGTGTCATTTTCATGGTTTTCGAGGGTGTTGAAGCCGATAGTGCTGTCGAAATGTAAATCCAAGATGGCTGCTGCAATAGATATCAATTTTTTCATCATGGGTGTCATTTTCATGGTTTTCGAGGGTGTTGAAGCCGATAGTGCTGTCGAAATGTAAATCCAAGATGGCGGCTGCAATAGATATCAATTTTTTCATCTTGGGTGTCATTTTCATGGTTTTCGAGAGTGTTGAAGGGGATAGTGCTGTCGAAATGTAAATCCAAGATGGCGGCTGCAATAGGTATAATTTTTTTCATCATGGGTGTCATTTTCATGGTTTTCGAGAGAGTTGAAGCCGATAGGGTTGTCGAAATGTAAATCCAAGATGGCGGCTGCAATGGGTATCAATTTTTTTTATCATGGGTGTCATTCTCATGGTTTTCGCGGGTGTTGAAGCCGATAGTGCTGTCGAAATGTAAATCCAAGGTGGCAGCTGCAATGGTTATCAATTTTTTCATGATGGGTAGCATTTTCATGGGTTTCGAGGGTGTTGAAGCCGATAGTACTGTCGAAATGTATTTAAACTACTTTAAAAATTCCGTATAATCATGTTATACGTATTTTTTTTATACACTTAAGGTATGCCCAATTGGTTTTACCAATTATTTATATATATATTTTTTCATACAATAATAGTTACATAATTATTAGTGGTAGAGCCACGCGGCAGCTTTGCTGTCGCACGGATGGGCCGGCTCGAACCGGGGTGGTGCCACGACCTCACAGAAAACCAGCGTGAAGTAGAGGTTTACCTCAGCGTTTCGCTTGGTGAGTGCAGGTGGCCGGAGGCCCTTTTTACTGGAAATGAGGCATTCCATCTCAGTCCTCACGGGTGACAACGCATCTACATTTTGATTTGTAATAGAGGATAGATGTAGATGTCTATGGGCCGCAGCAACCACTTACCATCAGGTGGACTGTGTGCTCGTTAGTCACCCTTATAAGGTTGTCAACCCCTAAAAATTTCAAATTTTCAAAATATCCAGAAACGAAGCCGCATGCATGAACTTCTTGCAAAATAATGAATATTTTGTTCTGGATAAATTTTCCAAAAAGGCAATTTGAGCGAGTTATAACGAGTTTTAAAAAGACACGACTCGTGTGTCATACGACACACGCAAAAGTAATCGATGGCACACCTGGCACAAACAAACTGGAACAAATTTAAATTTCGTTTTAAAAACTAAATTTAATGTTTATAACACATATAAGAAAGTTTAAATTTAAAATACTGAAAAGAAATGTGCTAGTATCAAATTGACAATTAAACCTTTTTTATATGAACAGTTAATAATTTTTAATAGAGTACATAAAATGAAAAGGTTCTGTATTCGCCATGTATGTTCTTCATGAATGTTGCCTTATTTTAAGGAAATGGTTGAACCAATTTAGATGATTCTTTTTATTTAATAATAAGACATTGTCCAGGGATAATCCCAATATAAGTTTGAAATCAGGGAATCAGTACTTCATTGTAACTAATTAGATGACATTCTAGTTATTTATTACTTGTGACACTCTTTTGATCACTCAAAATATATTATAAATAATCTTTTAATAAAATGTAGAAACCGACTTCAAAGTAAAAAAAAAATACAATTATTTCCACATAAAAGTAGAAGTCAGGGCTTTAATTCTTCGATACAATTATTTTATTTCTTATTTTTAGTTTCGGAGTATACAAATACTTGTTCCGTGCGGGATTCCAACCCGCGGCCCCCAGCACAGCAACTCATTGCTAAGCCTTTGCGCCGCGGAGCCGTGTTACTTCATTGAACAAGTAATGTTTTTAACTTTGTCAACATAACGAAGTATACAGAGAATAGAAATATAAGAATATTTTAAAACAATTATTAAGCTTTCTAGAAGGTTTTTTAAACATTTTAAAAAATAAGAACCTTATCATTCCAGGTTTGCCAATGTTCAGCCGCTTGCCTACGTCTTGGAATCCAGAAAATGGGACACCTATGCACCAAGAGAGATGCTGCTACTGCTTGAGACGAAGGGCTGATTAACTGGCTTTTATTGTGAGTCATAATCTTGAAATTTCAACTCTAGAGGAGCGTCTCTGTGATGCTGAGAAGAAAATAAATATTTTCATGTTACTCAGTCATGTCTTGTCTCACAACCTTTGTTGAAAGTTTCAACGGAGGGATTAGATTATTGTCCAGAGAGATTTGAAGTAGTTTTGTTTATGAAGACTGTTAATAAGGTTAACACATGAAAGCAGTTTATAAAAAAACCCGGCCAAGTGCGAGTCGGACATGCGCATGAAGGGTTCCGTACTATCGTAAAACACGTTTCTAGTAGGGGAGCCCCCATTCTTTTTTAATTTATTTTTATATTTATTATTTGTTGCTATAGTGGAAACAAAAATACACATTCTGTGAAAATTTCCACTGTCTACCTATTGGGGATTATGAAATTAGTCCGCTGACAGACAGACGGATGGACGGACAGCGAAGGTTTAGTAATATGGTCGCGTGGGTTATCCTTTGGGCATGTAACTCTAAGAATAGTGTATTTTACCTACGGCGGCAAGCCCATAAGAAGCATAATGTGTACTTGTAGTTCCTAATTCCTATGCCCAAAATTCATAACCCACTCTTAAGCAGTAAAATGGAATAATGACGTCAGCTTAAAATAAAAATATGAACTGTCATAATCTTGCGATCTTAAATAATTTTTAATCTATATTAATGACTTACCTTATCTTTAGTGACTGACCGAAGATTCGGTTTCGGCAAAAAACCTGTTGAAATTTGCTCTTTTGTTTAATTACCACTGGTTCGAAAAAAACCTCTGTCCTTGGAAGAACCAGCAAGAAATCCAGCAGGACTTGTTTTTAAATAACAGCTTACAATCAGAGGCGTAGCGTGGACTAATATAAACGTGGGCGAAGTTGCATCAACGAGGCCCCTTTTCTTTCGTTCCAAGGATCTACCCAATAGATATATCCTACCAAAACATGATTTGACGCGACATACCTACTCATTCTATTAATTCCTGACAATTCTCGCATTCCGTCAATGTAACAGTCGCGGTCTTTGAAGGTAGCTACAACGGCCTCGCAGTCGCAATTAAGAGGGGCTGCTTGCGAGGCTCCAAACAACACACTTAAATTTGTGACTTTCTTTTTCGAGCGTAAAAGTGATCAAATTAATTAGTCATCTGTGGTAAAGTCTGGGGGCATTGAATTTTATGGGGGCTCGCACTTAAAGCGAGGCCGTGGGAGAGGGCCCACTTCGCCCACGCCTAGCTACGCCACTGCTTACAATCATGTACGTAACACAATTAACAACACAAAACAAATTAGAAATAGCTTGCTAGTGATCACCTCACTCCCAGGGGTTATTATCATTCATAAATTCCTTAATATTATAATAACCCATTTTATAAAAACTTAGTTTATTAAAGTTTTTGAACTTTGAGTAGGTTGGAGTAGGTAGTTGTGTGTATATTGTGTATAAGTGTGAGAGTGATATATTAAGTTAATGCTCTCATTGAATGTTATTAACAATATTGTGAACCCAAAAAATGTTCTCAATTAGCGAGTAACTTTTTATGGGTTTTGTTGGTTGTTAAAATTGCAATTAACAATTTCATTTGTGCCGGCGGGGATCGAACCCGGGTTGCTCGAGTACTGTGAAGCTTACAGTGAGCGCTAACCATCTGAGCTAACACGGTTAGCTAGCTAGGTACTTAGTTACTAACGCCATAGTTACAGATTTATTATTTGACTAGCTGGCCATGCAGACGTTGTTCTGCCCTTTTCGACGACACTTCATATAAAAAATCCTATAATTCGTAATAAAAAAATATTTAGTGTCACTTATCAGGATAAAAATTATCCTATCTCTCAAGTTTGTGCAAAATTTTCTTTGAAATCAGTTCAGTAGTTTAGGAATCCATCGCGGATAATCAACAGAATTTTATATATAAAGATTAGCGACCAGACCACAGCTTCGCAGTTTTCGAATTTTTCGCGTATAATGCCAATGACCTTAAAATCGTTGTGTAAGGCTACGGTCTCCTATAAACGCTATCGGCCGCTTACTGCGTCACGCCGTACGCCGCGTTATGATGCTTACTATAGAAATGTACTGTTGTGGTCTCTTTCACACGCTGATGTCGGCGTATGGACGTCGTAGGCGGCGTTCAGACGCTTTGCGCTGCGTCTCTAGTTATTTTGAACCATTGCAGCGTGAAAGTCGTGGCTAGCGTCAGTAGAAAATGGCAAAATTTAATAAAGAAAAAGACAAGTTATTGATTGAGTCAATTAAATGTTATATTGCAATATATACAATAAAAGTGACAAGGAACATAAAAATAATGTTTATTTCATTATCAATAGCTGGAAACATCCTTCTTCATTTCTCTTCATAAATAATCGGTGCCTCGTTGCCTTTATTTTTCGTCGTATACGGTCTTCTTGTGCCTCTTCTTCAAGTAACACAAGGGCAGCCAAAAGTGTTGAATTTATATCCATTTTATATACAAATATCACACACGACCACACACGAGCACTGTCGGCTACTTAACTGTTTGTTCTGTGTGATCGAAAGTCGACACGTCGTCCGCTCCTAAGATATGTATTGACCGCTGACGCTGTGCCTGGCGTTCAGACGCCGATCGGAACGTTTACGCTGAAGTCGGACGTCGCGTATAGCATTTAATAGGAGACCGTAGCCTAAGTAGACCTCCCAGTACTAGTGACTGCGTACTAATGCAAGATCAGCATATACCGGTTATTAGTTAAACACTTAGTCGATAAAAGAAAGAGATTGAAAATAGCAGCACTTCTCATTGCCACTCTTTCATTAGTACTGCCGTCGCGTGTCGTATGTTTGTAAATAGCAAAAAATGTGAAACAGACAAGTGCGGCTAAAGGCCGCAGGTTAGAATCCCGGACGGTTCAAGTATTTGTGTGGCTTGTATGGCCTACAAATAATTGTTCTGGGTCTGTTCTATGTATGTAAACTGTCCCTGCACTACAGGAGAAAATCCTAGTGTGGAGGTAACGTTTTTTAAAAAGAGAGGAAGAGAGACAACTAATGAAATTAAAAATTTTGTACAACCGACTTCAATATTAACCGATTCGTTGCGGCACCGATTATCGACAACTTTTAGCTGTGTCGGCGAACAAATATTTCATGACACGCCTGGCGCGCCTTTTCGTCGTATTGTTGCGCGCCACTATTAATGCCTTGTACATGGCAACACTAGTTACACTAGCGCCCTCTAGTGTCGAGCAGCAGAACTAAGAGAGTCAAGATCCTTCCAGAAATTTGGGGACCGATATGTACTCGAGCATTCTAGATGTCGCTACAGTAGAAGGTTCTGGAAACTATCTGAGGCCCTATATAAGGCCGGTATAGACCACGACCAAGTCAGTATAGAATTGGCGATACAAGAGTATACTTCGAAGCGAAATAACTGCGAACTAAAGTGATTGTGTTTTATTATTAGTGTGGTTTTAGATTGTAATTAGTGTTGTGTAATTAAAGTATCAATTTTGGTAATTCAATCGGCAGTTTTTAATTGTCTCGAACTCCAAGGTCGTAACAGTATCTTTTTAAAAATCGTTATAACTCGCTCAAATTGCGTTTTTGGAAAATTTATCCAGAACAAAATATTCATTATTTTGCAAGTAGTTCATGCCTGCAGCTTCGTTTCTGGATATTTTGAAAATTTGAAATTTTTATGGGTCGACAACCTTTTGTACATGGTACTCTTTTTACTTTGTGGGTTTTCAATCATGTTGTTGAAAAATAGACTAATAAGTAACAAATAATATCACTCATTGCGATCGCTCACAAACTCAAGTTGTAAATAAATTTCTGGAAAACAAGTCTCCTGTTAAAAAAAAAACAATGCGTTTGTCTTAGTGTTTAATTTTGCTTAAAACGGTTGTACTGCCGTCTTATTACTATCATATGGCCGAATAGACCTACGAAGTACCATGTGCTCTTGTGATATGGTATAAGGTTTATTTCGCAAATAAATAGTCTTGTAAATCCGCCGCCGTATAGCGGCGGCGTTTGTTTCCTTTTGAAAACACTTGTTTTGCTATTCTTAATAATTAGACGTTTTGAAACCGACTTTACTTTTACATTTGTATAACACTAAATAATATTTAACATTTGTAAATATCAATGAATCATAAACCTCACTTTTTTTCTAAATTAAGGTTCTTGATTGGTTGATATTTACAAATTATATTATGAGTTGAAAATTTAACTTAATAAAAACCAAGGTTTTGCAGGGTGATTTAGCTGTACTTACTTATACATGATTTTTTTTATAAAAAAGAAAAAATTGTACAAAAGGTTTGTAATCTCTGCATAAAAAAGTCACTGAATTTCAAAGAAAACACGTAGAAAAATACGTAGTTACCCACTAAAAACAAGTATCCTTCCGTTTGTAACTGATGTTTGATGTCAACTAAACATAATTAGGTCTAAACAAGTGAAAAAAGCATAAAAAAGATATAGTATATTTCATTACGAGTGCGGAAAGCCTGTCATTGCAAAGAATTCCGACAAATGTTGCAATAACAGTTCCGCACGTGTACTGAACGTGTATTTTTAATACAGTTGCAAAAAATGAAGCAATTTAATAAAGAACATTTTTGGCAAATGGCGCCAACCGTAAAATAATATAAGCAGATATATTTATCGTTTTCTTCACCCATTCTGGGTAGGCAAAGGAACCTATGTCCGTCCATACAGCAAAGTCTTCAGTAGATTTTTTTATTGATATGAAATGATGAAATGAAAATGAAATTTAATGCGATAAAATGAAATGAAACCTAACCTAACTCATTGAATCAAATCATTAAATCTGATATTGAAACAAATTAGTATCTTCTTTTTAGAAATATTTGCATGCATCATAAAAACTTCTATGATTTTTTTTTAGTAAAAACTTCGTGGTTGGTTTTTCTTTTTAATAGACATTATTTTGACAGTTGGGAAAGAGAAAGAGAACGCACGAGTTCGGAAAAGGTAAAGAATAAGCTCGAGTATGTAATAGCCCACATCCCGAACGCTATACGTCCCTGCAATACGCCACTTTTTGAGCAATTGTATAAATAAGATATTTTTACACATGCCTGATGGCACAATAGGCGTGTCCTCAACTTACATAATCTTCAACATCAATTTCAACAACAACAACTTTAAAAAACTTTAACAAATATTGAGTCACATTGCTAAGGCATAGTCAGAGTACATCGGCAGAATTTTCGAGAGACTAGTTTGCCTTCGGGAACCGATGCATGTCTTCCCAGAATGCACTAGGGAATTTCTGTCGGACATTTTTTATGCTCTCTTTTTGCGTCCAACTCAAACTCACGATGACGGTGTTAACACACCGCCGACAAGCCCGCAGTGTGAGTGCTACATGCTGGATGTGCGGTTAACACAGCGGTTAGTACGCAAAGAAAAACCTGCCGAACCAGCCTGCGACGCTTGGTAAATGTGGTACTTACTTGATAGGCTGTAATAACGATGATGACGATGTCCGTAAAACATCCTGTGGACACATTTTATACAAGTTCCCACAGACTGTAAGAAGTTCGCCAGTCCGCCTTTCTAACGGTCGCCAGATGCATTCTGTCATGTAAGTAAGCAAGCATGCTGCCAACCATACGTGAGAAATGTTTTTTGTAAAATTGTCGGAAGGCACGCTTTAAAAATATTATTTTGTTACTAGACTAAGACCACAGTACACCATCAGGATTTCCGGAGCGCTGAAATTCAAAGTGAGGAAAAACTGGATATTTTATTGTGACTGTAAATGTCATTTAAACGACATTCTAGTCGTTATCCTCAACTTGTGATATTCCTTAGACCACTCAAAATTAAAAAAAAACTTATTACCGATTTCAAAATTTAAAAAATATACAATCGTTATCATATAAAAGCTTCTGAATTTGGATCTGTAATTCTTCGATACACTTTGTCTTAGTATGGACATCAGATGTTATTATGTGGAGATTATTTGATTTCATTAATTTTAGAAATTGGGTTGTGCATCATATTAAAAGTTTAATGTGCAAAAAATAAGGCATTTCCCCTAGACAGTTGATGTGTTACTTTATTGAACGACTAAAGTTTTTAACTTTGTCAACACAACAACAGTGTGACAGCTCTAGAAGATTTTTTAAATTATTTTAAAATAAAAATTGTATCATTTCAGGTTAGCCAAAGTTCAGCCACTTGCCTACGTCATGGCATCGAGAAAACGGGACACCGATGCTCTAAGAGAGATGCTACATCTGCATAAGTCGTGGGGCTGATGAACTAGATTTTATTGTGAGTCATAACCTTTGAATTTCAACTCTAGAGGACCATCTCTTTAATGCTGAGAAGAAAGAAATCTTCATGTTTCTAAGACATCTTTTGCCACACAACTTCAATGAATAGTTATAAAATAGTAAATGAAAGAGTTTTTTTTATGTTCAGTGCCAATAAGATAACACTAAAACGCTTATTACAAAAAAGTATAAGCCATATTTACCCTACTGCGGCGAGGCCATAAAGATTGTGAAAATATGGCTATGCAGTTCCTGTGCCCGTAAATCGTAATATAGTCGTTGGATTTTGACAAATATATCACAATCAATTTGTTTTAATTTCATAACTTAAGTGGACTATTGACGTCAGCATAAAATAAAAATTTGATGGAGATGTACTGTCAAAATCTTGCGATTAAAATAATAATTAACCAATGTATTGTGTATGGTATTACATGAAAGGTATTAATGTATATGTTACAATTACTTATTATAATTTGTGTTTAAAATATATCCCTTTATAAATTATATATTGCAGTCGGGTTGTATGGTTTTTGAAGTAACATATTTTAGGCGTGGTAGGTTGAAATGTAATAGTTATTATTTATTAATTACTGGCGATCCGCTCCGGCTTCGCCAGTTGATATTTGCATCACGACGGCATCACCGCCTACCGCGGCCAATTGTGAATCTAAACCATCCTGGGACCACACAAATGCACACAAAAAAAATCATCAAAATAGTTTGAGCCGTTTTTGAGTTTTAGCGAGACTAAAGGACAGCAATAGATTTTTATTAAAGAAATATAGAGGTTTATTAGTTTCCCTTGTAACGCGCTGGAGTTGCACCCATTTTTAATAATTGTCATTAGTTATGGCATGACTTCACACCAGCTATATTTATATTATATATTATTAATTTTAACTGTTAAAAGAAACAGTTAAAACATTTACAAGTCCAATTAAGAAATAAAATTAACCATATTGAATATAATCATATCCAATCTATTCATAAAAATGAACAATTTCATAACTTACCGATCTATATTCAATTAGTCGTGTTTAGGCCATCTAGCGTCTGTTTTACGTATCACCTTGAGAGTCAATTAATTTTTGTCCGATAAAAATACTACACATAAAATGTAGCAGATGACGCTATTACAAAGCAATTTCACTCGCAATTTTCTGAAGGTTTCAGTTGTTTCACTTCCGCGTGTGAACAATATTTTTTGTATTTCGCACGTATTACGTAACTACGTAATGCATGATTCTAAATTAATTTAATGTTGATTTCGATAAGTATTCGTATGATTGAGACTAATGGACTGTATGACGTGACTGTTCTACGCAAAGAAATGATGGGACAATTAATAAACAATTTATAAAACTACTTACAACATGCGGCAGTACAATTATTACTATATATAGTAGGGAACACTATTTTAGTAGAGAGATTTTGTAGAGGTCTTCTCTCTTGATGATATCTTCTCTGCCGCTTGGGAATCTAAATTTCGGCAGCCAGATGCCCTTCCTTAATTAGCTCGATGTAGGTGGGCTCCAACACGCGGGCCCACTGCGCCCTCGTTGGTCGCGGGTGATACGTCATGTTCGTGGCGGCGTGCGGCGCGTGCGGGGTGCGCGGTGCGCGGGACGTAACGGAGCGGCGGCTCCCCTCGCCGTCTTTTTTTTTCTGAATGTGTATGCTGTTGACCCTGCGGCCTTGACAGCTTCATCTAATTAGGCTCGTAAGTGAGGACTTACGAACTATTGAGTGCAACGATTCTGCCGGTGGCGAGGCGGCGCGAAGCACCGCTTCGCCCCTCAGAAGGAGGTACGAACCTCGGCTTGAATCACTATCGCAAATTTGTTAACGAGTCGCAAAAATTAGAAACGCCCCGTATTACGGGTTTTAAACCTCGTGTACGGAGTGTGTCTGTGACGACGCATTCGCCGGCGAGTGCGTTGTGCCCTAGTGTTCTGTGTATGAGTGTGTGTGAGTGTTTATATTTACTAAACTAGTTCCCTCTCCTGTGGGGGGGGGGGGGGGGTTTGTCCTATTCATGGAAGTGATCTCTTCGTCGGGATCAAGAAAAACGTTCTTGGGGCGTCTCCTGCGGGGGGCAGCATCCCTCTCTGGGGAGTACGAGCCCGCCTCATTCACCAACGGATTTTCGTGTTCCTTTATCGAATCGAAGTATCTTAAGGATAGTTCCTTAAGATACGTGTGTATGGTGGGCATCTCAAGGTCGCGGTGCAGATCCACGTTCCTCACATAGAAGGGAGCTCCTGTGATATGACGCAGGTATTTGTTTTGTACAACTTGAAGTTGTTTGAAACTCTTTTTGGAGGCGTGCGCAAAGGACACTCCCGCGTATGTCATAATAGGACTTACGCAGGTTTTATAAAGATGCAGTTTGTGTCTTAGGGACAGCTTACTGCGTTTGTTGGTTAAGGCGAAGAGACGATACACAACGAATTTTGCCTTATTTCTAACTGTTGAATCAGTGTTTTTTTTTTTTTTTTGCGCCCGAAGTGATTTGGAAATGGGCTACCCAGAGGGAGGCAGAAAATGCATTACGCATGCCACTATAGTTCCGGTCTATAGTGGTTATGGGGGACTCACGACCTACAAGGGGAACCTAAGTGATACCCCCTAAAAACTGCCTTTGGAGACTGGCAACTAGCTGTCGAAAGCTTCATATACCGTATCATAAAGCGACCCTCTTTTGGAGAAAAAGAGGGCGCAGACGGCTAAGTGCCGTTTAGGGACTGCCTACGAAGGCATATTGATTTTAAATAATTTTTAATTTAATTAGAATTGGCCTGAGCCGCCAGTAGGCAGTTCAGGTCGTTTGAAAGTTTATTAGGCTGGACCGAGAGAGTGTTTCTCGGCCTGCGGACGATATGAGGGGAGGGGAGTGGGGCGGTATAAGTTACTGCCTCACGAATAAGTTTGTTATTGTGCGATTCTGAAACTTTAAAAAAGTTTTCAGAGAGAGTTTTAGTATATTGCTGAATTGTTGGGATTTCTAAATCCCGGTGAAGGTCGGCGTTTCGAACGTACCAAGGTGCGTTCGTAGCACGACGACAGAATAAGTTTTGAACTTTTTGCATTTCATTCATTATATTAGTGTTAGCGTGCGCGAATAACGGGGCCGCGTAAGTCATTACCGGTCGTATACAAACCTTATAAAGGGTTCGCTTATTTCTTAGGGACATTTTGCTATGACGGCCTAACATACTGTTAAGCCTACATAGATAAAATCGAGCTAGACGTGTCACTCTTTTGACATGAGGCCCGAAAGTGAGCTCTTCGTCAAGGGTGACACCTAAATATTTGGCTGACGTATGCCAAGGGACAGGAGTCCTTAACATACATATTGATGGGATATTTTTATGGTTTTTACGACGGCGTCGTTTCCAATCGAATTGAACTGCGGAGCTCTTCTCCGGGTTCACATCGATTCGCCATTTTTGGAACCAGTCTCCTAGGTCATCGACTGACTTTTGGAGCTCGTTCCTAGCATAGGATAAGATATGACTTTTATAATAAAGAGCAGTGTCATCTGCGAAGAGTGATAATTGTACACCATTCGATGGGATTGGGATATCATTGGTGTACAAGATGTACAGGAGGGGAGCTAGTACCGATCCCTGAGGAACACCAGCTTTAATGGGGCGCTGAGGGGATAACGTGCCTTCGTATCTAAAACGAAAGGTACGATGTTGTAAATAAGAGGCCACGAGACGTACTAGACGATCGGGGAGTCCTAACCTATATAATTTGTAAATAAGGCTCACGTGCCAGACTCGGTCGAAGGCTTTGGCAATGTCGAAAAAGACCGCGATTGTCTTTTGTCGACGTGGATAATAACCGCTGAGGATGTATTCCACAATGCGGTGTACTTGTTGGGGACATGAATGTTTCTCACGGAAACCAAATTGGTGTGGGATGATAAGAGGGTCACCGTCTGTGGGAAACAGATGGCGCCTCATTCTATTTTGAATTACTCTTTCAAAGAGTTTGCCCATGGCCTTTAGGAGGCTAATGGGACGATGGCTGGAGGGGAGGTTAAGAGGCTTGCCTGGCTTGGGAATACCAATGACAATGGCCTCTTTCCAAGTGGTGGGAAAATAACTAAGATTAAAGCAGGCGTTAAAGATAATAGATAGGAGGGTTAACACCTGCTCTGGAAAGTGCTTAAGGGCTTGGTTGGATATGCCATCCGCGCCCGGAGCCTTTCTGTTCTTAAATCCTTTGATGAGGGACGAGATCTCATCATTGGACACAGTGATAGGATCAGAGGTGGTGGGGGGTGAGTTCCGGCGTCGGACCTCATCCTCCACTTCCTGTATATGTAAGGGGTCGACAGGTTGAGAGCTAGGAGAGCATTGTTCGGCAATGCTATCTGCAAAACACTCAGCCTTTTCGTCGTCCTCGAAAGCAACCGTTCCGTCGGGGCGGGAGAGAGGGGGAATGTGTGTCATAGCGTCTATACGGAGGGCTCTAGCCATCCGATAATACGCTGTGTGGGAGGGAGATATATTCTCCATGAGTTCACTCCTTTGGAGGTCTCGAAATTCGGCGAGGCATAAACGGAGTTTTCGTTGAAGACGATTAGCCGTATGCCTATATTCGGGGGTGGGATACTTAGCTGCTCTACGAAAAGCAGCTTTTTTAGCTTTTAATATGTTGCTAATATGTAGGGGAAGCCCACTATTATTAGCAACCGGGACGACCCTTTCATCCTCCTTAAGGGAGGATTTAATTAGGGTAGAAAGTGAATCGACCGCGGTGTCGATTTTTTCAGGACTATCTAAATCTAGGTCCGACGGAAGGTAATTTGGGGAGTCCTGCGAGTCCATAGCTTTGGCTAGGGAGTCCTTGAAACCTTTCCAGTTGGTAAAGGTTTTCGTAGTTATAGTTGGGGGTGGCTGATGGCCAAGAATAAGGGAGACCGGACGGTGATCGGAGCCTATATCGTCTAGTGTCTCAATAGACCTGAGGTTGAGTGAAACTCCATTGAGTAACGCAAAATCTAGTACATCTGGGTTATGAGCGGTAGCATACGGATAATGTGTTGCACCGGGAGGACTGAGGACTGTAAGGTCAAGATACTGCGTGATATCAAGCAGTATCCTGCCATTAATTAGTGTTGATATTACGGCATGTCCATTCAGTATGCTTAGAGTTAAAATCTCCAAACATAATGACTGAATTGCCTAAAGATAAGATGGCCTCAAAATCATCTTTGAGGGGGAGGTTATTAGGTGGAATGTAGCAGGAGGCTATGACTAAAGACTGATGTCCCGTCATAGCTAACCTGCATATCGTTGCTTCCATATTGGTAAGCTGTGGCGTATCAATATGAGAGCAATGTAGTGACTTCTTGTAATAAATAGCCGTACCGCCGCCTCGGCGATCGGGCCTGTCACTACGAAGTAGAGAATAATTATTAATTGAGAGACCTTTTGTGTCCCTAGATTTTAATAATGTTTCCTGTAAGAGGAGTATATCGACTTCGCGATCTTTAATAAAGAGCCTAAGCTCTGGGAGGTTATTTCGCAAACTGCGAATGTTACATGAAATAAGCGATAGCCCTTTAGGCTTGATACGACCGTGTTGTATAGGCAGAGCAGAAGGCTCTGTCATTGTAAGTTAAGTTAATTAAGTTAACTTAACTTACAACGAACGCAATAGATTATTGTGCTCTACTAGAGCCAACAGACGGTCCTGAGGGGACCTAGCCGCACGCAGTTTGCTAGCTAAAATACTAATTTCATTAATGTCGACGTTCTTTAACACGGCGTAAACCGTGTTTAAGTCGTCGGCAATTGAAGGCTGTTTCTGCTGAGGAGCAGAGGCAGCCTGTTGTGGTGCAGCCTTTTTGGGGCCCCAGGAGAAAACTGGAGCCTGCATAGGCATTGTAAAGCCGGGTGGCGGCCTAAGCGGCGCCTGTGGAGGTCTCGGGGGACCCTGAGGGGGTCGTGCGACGCCCTGAGACGCTACGCCCTGACGGGGCTTCCTATTGTATAATGCCGGGAATGATCGGTCATTTACCGGCGGAGGAGGGGCCTGTCTATAGACGGGGATACGTGGACGAGGTGCGCACGGGCAACCTCTATAGCTCGCCGGGTGTCCTGTCTGCTGGCACAGGACACACGCGGGCGGGGATACGGCATCTTTAGGCCGGGGACACTCTTTGGTGTAGTGTGGATCTAGGCACTTGACGCACCTGGGAGGGGCAGAGCAGTTGGCCGCCGCGTGTCCGTACAACTGACAGCGGTGGCACTGCGCCGGGAAACCGCGCCTATGCGGTGGCTCAGCCCTAACTCCAGACAAGCCGCACACTGTGCGCACTTGCCGGAAGATATTACGAGCCTCCGGTACGTTTGAAAGAATTACAAGTACTAGAGAGTACCTGAGACCTGTCCTACTGTGCATTTTGTGCACAGCCTCCACGGGAAATCCTTGAGCCTTTAGGTCTGCAAGAATCTCCTCGTTGGAGAGTTCATATGGGACGCCTCGGATGACGGCCCTGACTTTGCGCTCTTCCGGAAGAGCATAGGTGTGATACGACACACCTTCGCTAGAAAATAATTTGGTTAAACGCCTAAAATCGTCTAACGTAGCGGGTAAGATTTTAATAGCTACACCGACGTTCGTAGCTAGGTCGTATTTGATTTTCGCGTCGTAGCATATCTTGCTAAGACGCGTAAATTGTGCCTTATCTCTAAGGAATACCGGCGGTGGGGCTTGCTTTTTAGCAAGCTTAGGCGCGCAACGCGAGGCAGGTTTGTTTTTCACCGTTACGTCTAACGGCGACAGAGGGGTAGGGGCAGCGGCGGGGGCTGCGGAGGTAGACGCGGCAGCGACGGGGGCTGCGGGGCCAGGGGGGGCGGCACGGGCCGCTACAACAACGGGCGAACGGTTTTTCGCTGCACGCTTTGACGCGCGCCTCGATGAAACCGTGTTGTAGGATTCGTCAGAGTTAACACTGGTGTCTTCGGAGTCCGATGACTCTGAAGTCCTGGTGCTGGATGATGACTTAGTCGCGGGCCTCTTCCGGGAGGCAGACACTGATGAGGTTGTCGACGCTGAGTCGGAGTGAGAGCACTCCATCTCGGCATCGAGTAACGCGAATGAGTTCTGGGACTCAAGGTATGCCGCTAAAACGGGCGGCGGGGCGATTGCCTGAGGGGCAGGGGAAGCCAGAAGGGCCAGGGCGGCAGCAAGCGACTGCGGGTGAATCTAGTGTCCTCCGGAGGAGCTATTATATTGAACTCTAGGCTATCACTAAGAGCTAATAATTCACGGCCTTTGAGGTTGTTCTTAACGTTTCTATTATTAGTCCAGACTTGATGCTTACTATTTAAATCGCCTGCTAATATAACCGAATTTAGGCTAAGGCTGCTGATATAACGGAGGCTACCGTGATCGGTTGATGACCGGTCATGGCTACTCTGCAAACGGAGGCCTCTAGATCAGTTAATTGAGGCGTGTCAATGGGAACTACATGTAGGGACGACCTATAATAAATAAGGGTCCCTCCTAACCTATTCCCTATGCGATCGTTCCTTATTAGCCTATAATTGGCTATTTTAGGGGTCTCTAAGGCTAGGCTTAAGAAAAGTCTCTTGCACTAGCAATATGTCTATCTGATGGTCAGTGAGGAAGGTCCGGACTTCGTCAATTTGATCTTTAAGGCCGTGCGCATTGAAGTAGGCGACAGCTATCGACCTAGGTTTTATTCTAGCTGTTGGCCCTGAAGTTCTTTATAGCTTCTATTACCTCCATGTGGTCCAGGGAGGCCTGTAGGCGCTCTTTAGCAGAGCGCGCCGTCCTAATTTTATGCGCTAAAGTGCGCAGCTCGTTGACGTCAAAACTGTCTACGAAGTCGCAGACAAGATTGAAATCCTCGGCTAAATCCTCCAAGGCCGGGGCGTGGGTCGACTTGGCCACCGGTTTGTGGTGGCGGCTCCTTTCGCGGGGCACGGGCGACTGAAGGTGCCGGTGCGCGCGCGGGAGTGGGATCCGGGAGAGGGGTGGGCACACTCTTGGGTGCTCCCCTGGCCAGGCTCAGCGGCTTAGCCCAAGCACTTTGGTTGGGGGCCGGAGCCGGAACGAAGGCAGGGGGAGAGGGACCATCCTTTTTAGGAGGGCCTTGTGCTCCCTTCTGCTTTGGAGGCGGCTTGCGACCCATTTCACTCACCTGGGACGGGCGAAGCAGTTTCAGGCCGAGTGTCCATAGAGTTGACATCTATGGCACTGTCCCGGCACCTTTTTCTTGTGCGGGGGTTCTACAATGACCCCCGAAAGATGGCACACTGTGCGTATGTCGAAAATTTTCTTGCCCTCTGAGAGGTCAAGAATGACCAACACCAGGTTGTATGGGGTGTTGGTGGATTTGTTTACCATGCGGTGCACCTCTTGCACCAGCAGGCCTTGTCTCACTAAGTCCTCCTTCACGAAGGCTGTCTCGAATTCCTTTGGAATTCCTCGGATTACTACTCGGAGACGTTTTTCCTCCTCTAAGGAGTATGTATGATAGGGGATGTTCTTTCCCCTTAGCAGGCTCGTCAGAGCACGGAAGTCGTCGACCGTATTGGCCGAGACGACGATGCCCTGACCTGAGGGCTTGGCTTTTGAATAGCCTATCTTTTTGTCGGCCATGATGCGGGATATACGATCCCACTTGGCCATGTCCTGGATTATAACCGGTGGCGGGCTTTTAGGACCTCTTGGTCCCGAAGCTGTCTTGTCCGGGACGAGGATTTACCCCCCTTAGGGGGGAGCGCAACGGAGGGGAGGGCCGAGGCGACTTTCTTCGCTGGCCTGGAGGAGTCCGCCTTTTTCTACCTTCGACGAGGGTGAAGCCCTCGTCTCCGGACGATGATGCACCCTCGGGGCGCCTTTCCACTTCGGTGTCCTCTCCTGAGGAGGCCGCCGAATTGAATGAGCCCTCAATCGCGGCCCCAGAGGGCGTGCGGGAGGAAGCCCGAGAGTGTGGCTGGGAAGGGGTCGGAGAAGGGGAGGGGGCAGGGGACCTCGCCACTATGCGCGCGCCGCTTTCGGTGCGGCGGGCCGGCTTGGTCACCTTTGACCCCTCTTCCACTGGCGTCATTGCGCCGGAGTGCTCCATATTGGAGTCTTCGCGGGCCGGTGATAGTTCCGGCGAGAGTGGGGTGAGCATAAGTTGAATCTAAACATCAATTAACATCAATTAACATCTTGAGCTGAATAATATATAATTGCACTTAATATCGTCAGAATATAATCGAATAATCCCATAACTTGAACGTGTTTAATTCCTATGAATGTTTCATCTAATGTTTCGCATTCAACAAATGCCAATAAACATGTAGATGCAATCACCTTATCACATGAACAAATTGTATTCACCGTGCCTCCTTCCCTGTGTAATTGCACTGTCTTAATCGGTTTGCGTTCCCAGTATTAAAAAACAAAACTTTTATATATATATATATTACATATATATACATATATATACATATATATATTTACTAATCGAATAAACTGATAGGAATTAATTATATTATTGTAAGATAATATTTTTCTAAATGAATCAGCTATACCATCGGAAAGTGGTATCGCCTTTTCATTATAGAATACGTATAGTTCTCGCAGCCATTGAATTGTTTTATTAATTTCATCGTTTAAAATTCCGAGATGATTTGTAACTAATGCAATATGTTCCTGTCTAAATTTAATTGAGAATAGACATTCATCCGAGGTTTCCACTTCAGTAACGTCTATATACTCCGCTAAACCATGAGAAGTAACTGTATTATTTCCTTTCCTTCCATCTTGACGTTTATTCATAACATTATCGTCATGTAATTCTTTATTTATTTTGAACTCATCTAAAATTTCATCAATTGAAGCACCACTTTTTAATTTGCTAGATAACCAGTAGGTTGAACATCCTACTCCTAATAAGCACTATTCGAACACTTATAGCTCATATAATTGTACCAGCAACACTGGGTCCCGACACCCTGCTGATGGCAGGGTGCTGTGCGAAAATCCGTAACGGACACCAGTCCCGTTACGTCTTTTGCACCTCAAAACTATTCATTAAAAATTTAAAAGGCCCCCCTAGTGGGGAGAAGGGCACTAAAAAATATATACTTAAATATAATACTGTGTGTATAAATGATATGTGTAAAAACTTACCCGAGAAAACCGCGTAGAAATGACTATTTTCACTCTCCCGCTTCACTCACTCGCTTTCACGCAATCACTTTCCCGCTTAAAATCGCTTAAAGAATTAAATGATATTAAAACTGTTTTAAAAAACGCACGACCTTGTGAAGGAATGCAGACGCGAGGCCCCACGGCGGCCTAAAGGTCGCCTGGGGGTGCGGAAATATCGCAGCGCGTTTTACGCCGCGCTTTGACGTCACCGTGGTGTATGAATCACCGATTCCATCGGAGTCAGAGGACTCCGTTGTCCTGGTGCTGGACTTAGTGGCAGGCCTCTTCCGGGAGGCCGATACGGAGGAACCAGAGTCGGAGTAGGAGCACTCCATATCTAGTTCGAGAGAGGCGAATGAGTTTCGAGACTCAAGGTGGGCCGCTAAAACTGGCGGCGGTTGATTTGCCTTAAGGGCGGTCTTAACCCTTTCGCACCTGAGATTTTTGTTCCTTTGATTTGAAATGAAAACTATAATATTTTGGCAAAGAAGTGGTAATATTAATGTAAAAAATAGTAAAAAAATCCAGCGTACACCAGAACTCTGGAAAGTCGATAGCACGATAGTGAGCTCTAGGGCTGACTTCTACCAACTCACGATCGTGCGTTTTTAAGTTTTGATGAGATTTTAATGCATTGATGGTGTCAGCTTACATCAAAAAATATTTATAATGAAATAAAACGCATCTGGTTATTAGAAAAGACTTATTTAATTAATGCCAACATTACAGTTTAGGTACAAAATTTCAGTCTTTTGTTTTCATTGTAATAAAAATGCTCTTTCAGCAGACAACTTAGAAATTAAAAGAAAGGAAACAAAAATATTTTTACGAAATAAACAATGAGATAAACTCATGCTTCTTAGGAAACAAAAACTTAACACAAAAACATAGAAATCAACTCAAAAGCCTTTCTGGCTATACAAAAATAACATAAAACTTAATACTTAGATAATTTTTTGAAACATCTTTCTAAATCACAGTCTTTACATAGGAAACGTTATCAAATAAGACTAGTTTCTTTGGTGATACAAAAAAAGCAGTCTTTATCACGACTCAAGCATAACTAAATATCACATTTACGGCACCTAATTTTAGAGCGTGATGAACAAATCTCTGAGCGACATTTGCGAGGAGCCTTCAAGTCGTCAAAAATAGGAAAATGTTCGTAACCATCAAACCTCTTTCCCACAGACGGATGATTAGCGGGTTTGTATCTGCCCGAAGTTTGTGCCTGCGTTTCAAGTAATGGGGATGAATCGCGCCGATCTCTGTCAGGAGTGCAGATGTGTGTCTCAGCAACTTCAAATCTGAATGAAAGGAGATTTAATATTCGATTTTTAGGAATGCCTTTAGCCAATGAGTCAGATCTGTAGAGCCGCCACGAATTTACCATTTCTAGGTCTATAAAGTGTAGTATGACCTTGAGAGTCCATTTACGGGTCTTCATGAATGTACGGTAATATTCTATAGATTGGTCCAGAACATCCACCCCGCCCATGAAAGAGTTGTACGATGTTACAATTTTTGGAGCACCAACATCGACGTAGCATTTTTCTGTTTTATTGTACCGCTTTACTTTGTCGGTTGACGTGCCCCCAGTACAATTTGATGCTGTCAATACCGCCTTGCTGTCCTTCCATTTTACCAAAACTACGTCCTTTGATACCCTTTGTTCAATTTCTCCTCGTGTCATTTTTTTGTCATCTTTGAACTTAAGCTGCTGTCAATCTGGTACCCGGTTAAGCATAATTGTCCCTGTGCCATGATAGTCCATTTTCGTTAATTCTTCCAATAGGGGAACCGTTGTAAAATATCGGTCAAAAAAAATGCAGCTCCCGCGTGGAACACTTTGACTCAAGTGAAGAACTACAGCCGGTCCAAGCCCCAAAGGATGCGAAAGAGCGGGATTGTTGACATAATATATTTCAAAATCCACCATTAGCCCTTCACTAGTAGTAACTACGAAATTCTTAAGACCCACTGGGCAAGGCTTGTTCTTTACAAACTGGCGAAGATGACACTTGCCAGTGAAAGGTATCATTTGTTCGTCGATCGAATACCTGCCCGGGATCCTTAGAATTTTGTTGCAGCCTTCTCTTACAATGTCGATCATCGGCTGAACCTTCCAGAGAGGATTATTTGCTTCCGAGACGGGTGGAGAGTCGGAATCCACGACGTGCAAACTGTTTCTTAAAGTTGTAAGTCTATCTCTTGTCATTGCAGAAACAATCATGTCAACTTTAATATTTCTTCGCCAGTACATTGCGATCCTGGGATATGATAGTATACCCATCAGTAGATGGTACCAATCAGTTTTTTTATTTCCGGTTTGGTTGTATTTAAAACTCGCCCAGTTTTTCTTAAATAGTATAAGTTTGTACACAATGCCATGCGCTCGTAAAAATTATCATTATAATATTCCACCGGCGATCTTATTTCATTTGGTTGTGGATGACCTGAGTAGTTATGTGATTTATCGATGTAATCAGTTTTCTTCCATAACCTTTTACGAGCAGGCAATTTCATTATAACAGCCTTTGATTTTTGTGTTAGTTTTGAACAAGGTGTTTGTTTTGACGTTTTAGAACAAGATGGGCCTGCTTCACTCTCATTCATTTTATCAGATGTAGACTTCCTTTTAGACACTTTACCTTTAATATTTTCCGATTTCACAGCTGCCGCAGATAAGCGAGGCGGAGGGGATAGCTCAACTTCACCTTCTTCATCATTTTCCAGCTGCAGAGGAATAAACTCTTCATCGTCGTCGTCGAAGTCCAACTCGGAACAGTTACCATCATTGAGGATGCCCAAGACGAGGTCATTGTTCAATGGCATGCCTGTAGTTAAAGAAATAAATCGAAAAATAACTTAAAAATGAATGAACTCACGATCATGCGTTGGTACAATTGCAACCCAGATATCACGACAGTGAGCTGACAGTTTTGTCGTAAATTAAGTTGGTAATTACTAAAAATATAGAAGAAAGGTATAGTCATTCAGATGAATCATATACTTAATGATGTAATACAATCATAATATCAATGATTTCTTCCGAAATTTGCAAAAAAATAAATATAACTTACGGCGTCCAGTGACGGGGTCAAGAAACGCAGCCATCTTGTCGGTGCGCTCGCGGGTACTGATCGCGCCAGACGCCAAAACCGTTTCCTATTGGATAGATTGATGAGCGCACGACCATGCGATGTCGGTTTAAGGCGGAGAAACGGATTTGGCGCGAACTTATAATTTTTCAAAGAAGAAACTCACGATCGTTTCATTCGGGTGCGAAAGGGTTAATTGTAATTAATTTCATCGTTTAAAATTCCGAGATGATTTGTAACTAATGCAATATGTTCCTGTCTAAATTTAATTGAGAATAGACATTCATCCGAGGTTTCCACTTCAGTAACGTCTATATACTCCGCTAAACCATGAGAAGTAACTGTATTATTTCCTTTCCTTCCATCTTGACGTTTTGTCCTAACATTATCGGCATGTAATTCTTTATTTATTTTTAACCCATCTAAAATTTCATCAATTCTAGCACCACTTTTTAATTTGCTAGATAACAATCGTTTATTACGATTAGACATAGTTCCTAATCCTAAGCAGTATATTTAAATAAATTTATAGTCTAAATATAATATAAAATATGTTATAAAATACTTTAAGACTATATTAAATATTCTTAAAATTAAGTTATTTTTAATATAAGTTATTGAAGAAAAGGTGGTATACTTTATAATTATATATTAAACTATTTACAATGGCGGCAATTATTGATATCTTCGCAAGAGGGAATATTTTCTTGGGAGTCTTGAGTCTTGTATCTTCTTTCGTGGGCGTCTCCTTTGCCGCTTTCGAATCGAATACAAAGATGCGGCTTTTCTTTTTTGTGCGCCCGATGCAATGGAAAAGGCTACCCTCCGGGAAGCGAGGAAGGGAGGTCGTAAATGCTCTAAGCATACCACGACAGCCGGCTGCCGTGGTTATGTGGGACTCACTGCGACAAACCTAAGTGCCTACCCACTAAAATCCACCTGTGAGATTTGGCTGGCATTGGCTTTTGTGGTCTTTCTGCCGAAACGGAAGCGACCTTCTTTAGGGAAAGGGGGCGCGGAAGGCGAGGAGCTGCTGAGAAGAGAGAAGCAAGCCTAACTAAAGCAAATTAAGAGCGGGGAGAAGATTCGGCTTGAGCTGCCAGGAGGCGGTTTAGGTCGGCCGAAAGCTTGTTTGGGAGGTCCGTGAGAGAGATTCTCGGTCTTCGGACTCGATAGCGAGAGGGGAGTGGGGCTGCATGGGAAGCTGCCTCACGAATGAAATGGTTAGAGTGAGACTCTGAGGCTTTGAAGAAGTTCTCAGAGAGTATTTTTAGAAATTGCTGGACTGTAGGGAGCTCGTAAGTCTCGATTGAGGTCGGCGTTACGGACGTACCAGCGTGCGTTCGTAGCCCGACGACAAAAATTGTTTTGACATATTTGAAGTTGAAGTTAAGGATTTTGGGGTTAGTGTGAGCAAATATGGGGCTCGTGTAAGTCATAACTGGTCGTATACAGACATCATAAAGGGTTCGCTTGTTACGGAGCCCAGCACACTGTTGAGCCTACTCAGATAGAAACGTGCGTTGCGTTGCACTTGACAGGGCGGCTGCGCGGGGTGTCGCGGATTAATTTTCGATGTCCTCCAGTCGGGATCTTCCTCTCTATTCCTTCCGGTTCTTTTTAGAAGGTTCTGTCTGTGGTTTTGCGACAGAGCGTCATAAATTGTAGCACTCTAGCCGTAGCTCGCAATAAACGTTCCCATTTCGAAAACTTTACTGGATCATCGGTGAATACGTGGACTTGGAGTGAACGTGCGTTGCTGAATCCTGGGTAGCATCTTGAGATGCTTACTGACTTGAGTCGTTCCAGGTGTTGGATCCATGTGGACCACTGGTTAGTTAGGTCTTCGTTCAACTCCTGGTCCCAGTCTGTTCCTCGTCTCCATGCTTCCTGCAGTATTTGCTTTGTTCGAACTGTAACTGGGGAGGCGAGGCCGAGCGGGTCATACAGCGACATTACTATTTTGAGTGCTTCCCTCTTGGTCGGTGTCTTATGCAGCAAATCGAGTGGAAGTCGAGAGAGCTTTAGGTTGATGCTCAGCTGATCGGTACTCGGTTTCTAGATTAATCTGAGTATCTTTTCTTCGGTTCCCTTGTTGCCTAGGTCGACTGACTCAGTTGCTTCATGGTCAGGTTCTAATTCTTTTATAATTTCTGGTGCGTTTGAAACCTATTTTCTTAAGGTGAAGTGCACGTTTTTGTGTATGTTCGCATTGCCTCTTCCAGAGACTGGAAATTGTCGAGATAGTCATCCATATAGTGGTTTTGGATGATAGCTTCTACAGCTTCTGGATACTTGTCTATATGTTTTTTAGTGTTCCAGTTCTTCGCGAATATGGTTGTGCAGGGTGAACTGGCTGCACCGAAGATGACCGACGTCATTCCATATTCTTGTCGAGCTTCATCACGTCGATCCCCTCTCCAGAGATATCGTAAGGCATCTCTGTCTTCGGGTCTGACTAACTTCCATGAACATTTCGGCTATGTCTGCTGAGACAGCGATACTATGGCGGCGAAAACGCATCATGACACCTGGTATTGATTGCAGTTGGTCTAGACCCGTGAGCAGGAAGTCGTTCAATGCCACCCCTTTTGTTTTGGCTGCGGCATCGTGTACTATTCGGAACTTCTCTGGCTTCATTGGGTTGTGAACGTCAAAGTGGGGTAGGTACCAAGTTCTTCCCGGTGTGCTAGTTTTCGCGGAGTTATTCATCTATGGTTGCCTTGCTCGTGTGCAGGAGGCTATGACTATGGACTGATGTCCAGTCAAGCTAGCCTGCATACCGTGGCTTCCATGTTGGTAAGCTGCGGAGTAGTAATGTGAGAGCAATGAAGTGTCTTCTTGTAATAAATGGCCGTACCGCCGCCCTGGCGGTCGGGTCTGTCATTACGGCCATCTATGACACTGTCCAGGCACCTTTTTCTTGTGCGGGGGTTTTTATAATGACCCCCGAGAGATGGCACACTGTGCGTACATCGAAGATTTTATTGCCCTCTTCTGAGAGGTCAAGAATGACCAACACCAGGTTGTACGGGGTGTTGGTGGATTTATTGACCATGCGGTGCACCTCTTACACCGGCAGGCCTTGCCTCAGCAGATCCTCCTTTACGAAGGCTGTTTCGAATTCTTTAGGAATTCCGCGAATTACCACGCGGAGACGCTTTTCCTCCTCCAAGTAGTTTCTTGTTTCTTAACCGCGTTTACGCGGCCAAGTGGTTGCTCCCTAACGGTGCCAAACTGTGACCATCTGGTAACGCCCTCGCGGCGGGAACGGCGTCCAATACGTGCGTCTTTTTGAAGACGATCGAAAGTCGCAACGTGGGACGTCATGAGGAAAACACGAAGCCAGAAGACACGGAACGACGACGAAACGCCGGTAGGAATGCGGATATTCGAGGAAGCACCCGCGTCCCCGTCCGATTATCTCGCGTTGGCACAAGCGCCCTCCGCTGCGCCCCAGGCCCCGCTCGCGGCCGCATCTATGCCTGCGCCCGCCCCCGCGCCGTCGCGCCGTCGCGCCCCGCTATGTCCGTGTCTACAACCGATCGCTTGGGAGAGGTTAGCACATCCGCGCCGCGTACAGAGACGCTCGCCGCGATTATAGAAGATCTTCCGATAACAGAAACTAGTTCGATAGTGCGTACCGCCGCGCCTGTAGCAGACGTACATAGACCCGCGCTCCGCGCCCCGTCGGTACGTTCAGTTCGTTCAGCCCGGTCGACAGCTAGCGCGATAGCAAAGCTAAAACAAATCGAGTATAATACCGCGGTGGAACTAGCTGCAATTAGAAGGAAGCAATTCCAAATCGAAGAAGATCTTATCAAGAAGAAATACGCTAGGGACGTCGCTCAACTGCATGAAGAAACAGGTAGGGAAAGTTTAATCGAAGACGATTTAGTGGAAAATAGGGTACGCGTTGATAGGTGGTTAGAGAACGTGGAGACTGTGCGTGGGGAGCCGCCCTACCGCCCGTCTCAGCCCGCTCCCCGCATTGAGATAGAGCAGGCCTCACCGAATAGGGAAACCGGTTACGACCACGCTTAAGATGCCCAGGGGAGGTCGGTTGCGAATGATGTTCAACCGCGTCGCGTAGATACGATACAGAGGTATAATGGAGTCGCCGTAGAAATGAACCAGGTGGATCGTCGTGTACGGGTTACGTCGCCGTCGCGCGTCCAACGCCGCACTCTATCGTCTATACATAGATCGCCACATCGCCACGCGGATCGTAGATCACCGTCGCCGTGTTATCGAAATGTAGGTGTACATAGGTCGCCAGCGCCACAGCGTAGGCTAGAGGGAGATAGGGATAGAGATAGGTCGCTTACTCCGGGAGGGAAAGATAGGGGTATAGAGCGACTAGCGGAAGCTCTAGAGAATATGATCAGAGTCAGGCCCGCCGCCGCGAAACAGACGCAGGACTTGCCTATTTTTAACGGTTCGGCCGCGGAATGGTTAGCGTTTAAAGCCGCGATGAAAGAATCCACGCGTTTGTATGATTCACAGATACGGAAAATATGGCAAGGTTAAGGAACTGTTTACGCGGTGAGGCTAGGGAAGTAGTATCGGCGCTGCTGTTTACCGCGAAGGATCCAGCAGATATTATGCGAACACTGGAGCAGTGCTTCGGCCGCCCGGAAGTAATTATAAATCGTGCGTTAGAGGAATTAAAACGCCTTCCGCGTCCGGGTCAAACCGCCCAGGAATTAAATTCGTTCGCTATTAAATTATAGAATATAGTGTGTATTATGCAGAACGTCGACGGCAAAGGATACTTACAAAATCCGATGCTAACTAGGGAGGTCACTAGAAAACTTAGCCCTCACTTACGGTCGCGTTGGTGCGATTATGCGGAGCACTACGGAAGTGCGGACGAACCGGACATTGTCACGCTATCCCGGTTCATGATGAGAGAGGCTGACCGTACGTTAAGTCATGCCTATACGTCCGTAGCGCCGACTAAGGAATCGCCCGTAAGACGAGAGGCGCCGCCGTCGAAAAGAGTAGTATTGACACGCCGCATAGAGAATTGGGCCCGTGACGTAAAGACGTTCACCGCCCAGAAGGACACCGGTAGTGCCTCGTGTGTGTTGTGGGGGTGAACACCCAATTGCCAAGTGTAGGAAGCTAGCGCAAATGGGTTTGGACGACCGGTGGAAGTGGGTTAAGGAAGATGGTGTGTGCTTTAGGTGTTTAAGCAGCAAACACCGACGCTTTAGGTGTAAAGCTAGGAAGTGTGGCGTCGACGGCTGCAACGCCCCCCACCATGCCCTCCTTCACGCCCGCAAGGCCGGTACGCCTGAAACATCGGCAAAACCGGATGAGACCGTGCTCGTCGCGTCGAATGTTAGTAGTAGTGCGTCCGTGTTGTTGAAAGTGTGTCCCATTACTGTACGCGGACCGCACGGTAAGGAAATTGATACTTATGCGCTACTCGACGAAGTATCTACTATATCATTAATCGACGGCGACTTAGCTCGCGAGTTAGGAGCGGAAGGACCGACGAAGCCGCTTAACATTCGAGGCGTGAATAACAGTCAACGCGAGGCCGATAGTAGATTAGTTAACATAGCCATACGTGGTTAGACGCGCAGTGAGATGTATAAGTGCGCGAACGATCGCGAATTTAAAGATAGGCTCGCAGTCTGTGAGTAGGGAGTGCTAGCGTTTAAAGCACTTACGCGACTTACCAAGTACGGTTTGTTACGACGACGCGAAGCCGAGATTATTATTAGGCGCCGACAACTGGCATTTAATAATCACCCGTAATTTGAAAATAGGACGTCGAAGGCAGCCTATAGCTGCACGTACGTTACGAGGGTGGGTAATACAGGGAACCGTGCCGCGGTTAACGTGTAGGGAAGACGGCGAGACCGTATTACACGTAGCCAGCACTAGCGGACGGTCAGATAGGGACATCCGAACGTTTGCCAGTCAGGACGAGGAGCTAACGGAACTCCTCAAACGGCAGTATGAAATAGACTCTATAGGTATCTCGCTAAAGAGTAGGCTGCGACGGGAAGAGGAGCGCGTTGTCGACTTATTCCAGCACACCGTCAAGAACGTCGGCGAGCAATACCAAGTTGGACTGCCATGGAAGGACGACAACGTGCGGATGCCACCCAGCTATGAAATGGCAGCCCGAAGACTACGGACGATTGAAAGGAAAATGGACCAGTCGCCGGAGTTTCGGGACGCCTACACAGCCCAGATAGACAACCTTCTGGCGAAAGGATACGCAAGGGAAGCCGAGGGGACAGAGAGAGGACCCCAAGAGCTGGTACCTGCCACACTTCGCAGTACGAAACCCGAACAATCCGGGGAAGACATGAGTAGTGTTCGACGCGGCAGCGCGTGCCTCCGGTAGATGTCTTAATGACTATTTACTGGACGGCCCCAACTTATTACGGAACTTACCGGGCATACTGTTTAGGTTTAGAGAGAATGAGATAGCCGTGTCCGCGGATATTAGGGAAATGTTCTTGCGTGTAAAAATCGACCGTCGCGACCATCCCGCGCAATTGTTTCTCTGGCGAGGAAACGAGCGACACAGCCCACCGCGGGAGTACGTTATGACGTCTATGATTTTCGGCGCGAGGAGCTCGCCGTTTCTCACACATAGTATTAGAGATTATAACGCGCGCGCACACGCAGAAACACATCCGTTGGCGCTTAACGCTATCGTGCGTAGTCATTATATGGACGAATATTTAGACAGTTATGCAACGGTAGAGGAAGCGGTAAATACGGCAAGGCAGGTTACGGAAGTGCACCAGAAGGCCGGTTTCACCTTGGCAGGCTGGAATTCTAACCACACAGCCCTATTGAAAGACAAGCCGGCGGAACTACTGGCGAGCAAGCCTAAGGAAGTAGGCTTAAGGCAAGACAGCCCGGGCAGAACCCTAGGGTTGTTATGGATGGCCAACGAAGACGCCCTAACATTCAACACGTCAATGAGTAGGGTGCCGCACGAAGAGAAGACGCTACAGCGACCACCGACCAAGAGAGAGGCATTAAGCGCAGTCATGCCAGACATAGAAAGATTCTCTTCCTACGAGAGATTAATCAGGGCCACAGCACGAGTATTGCAGTTCGTCGATGCCATACGAGGAAGGGCACACGGACTGACATTGCAGCACATCTAGAGGGCAGAGCGGATGTGGATTGAGCACAGCCAACAGGAAAGCTTCCCTGAAGACATCAGTCGACTTCAGCGGGGGAAGAACCTGGCAACCGGCAGCGCACTGAGGAAGCTTGACCCCATACTGGAATATGGCGTACTACGAGCCAGGGGAAGAATCTACGCAGCCGACGTGGACAGCCAGATGAAGAGACCCATCATATTGAGTGGACGCCACCAATTCGTAAAGCTGCTTGTAGAGAAGGCGCATCAGGAAGCAAGCCACGCCAACAGAGAGAGGGTGGCAACCACCTACGCACCAGGTTCCATATCCTCTGATTACGACCTACCGTACGAGAAGCGGAGCGAAGATGCCTGCGGTGCAGGGTACGCAAGGCGACACCACGGCCAGCGGTTATACGGTATCTACCACCTGAACGATTAGGGGCATTCGCGCGACCATTCACCTACACCGGAATTGATTATTTCGGGCCTATAACAGTTATGATAGAACGTCGGCACGAAAAACTGTGGGTAGCGTTATTCACCTGTTTAACTACGAGCGCGGTGCACTTAGAATTAGTATACTCCCTTACGACGGACTCGGCGATATCGGCATTGCGGCGCATGGCGGCTAGGCGTGGGTGGCCATGGGTCATATACTCGGACAATGGGGCAAATACTGAACTGCAACGGGCAATGGATGAGTGGGCACCACAGCTGAAGGACTACGCGCTGACTCGGCGGACAGATTGGAAATTCATCGCACCGGGCGCACCAAACCAGGGAGGCGCATGGGAGCGTCTCGTGCGCTCAGTGAAGACCGCACTCGAAGCCACTCTGCACCAGAAGAGCCCACAGGAGGAGACGTAAGCGACGCTCCTAACAGAAGCAGATAATACAGTAAACTCTCGACCGTTGACGCACGTACCGGTTGATATCAACGACGAAGAGGCGCTGACACCCAAACACTTCCTATTGTTGGGACCATCGAGCCTACCAGTCACCGCGCTGTGTACACTTATTGATCGTCGGGCGTGGAGAGCGGCGCAAGGACTCGCCGATGAATACAGGAGGCGATGGGTTAAAGAGTACCTGCCGACGCTGGTTGCGCGCGAGGACTCCCGAGATGCTCAGCAGCGCCAAATCCAAGAAGAGGACCTCGTCGTGGTTGCAGATGGCAACCTTCCAAGAAACGTGTGGCCGCGGGGCATCGTGACGAAGACCTTTCCTGGACCGGACGGCGTGGTGCGCAACGTCGAAGTCAGGACCAGGGGCGGAGTGCTGCGGCGGCCCGTCAGGAAGATCGCCGTCCTCCCGAAGGAAGCTTAGGCTCACAGGCTTCGCCGGGGGGAGGATGTTGCGGACGGCGAGAGAACCGCCGCCCCGTCGGCCCTTCATACCCCGTTGCGCCCCGCGCACCCCGTACACCGGCAGCAGATCGACAACCAATGAGCGCGCGGCATCGTCGTGCGACGCTACTCACAGGCTAAGATGATCTCTTGCGGCATATAAGAAGGGCGTTTTGGTCTGTGAGTCGTTCATTTCGAAAGCGGCACTTGAAGAAAGAAGACTCTAAGAGAAATCAAGACTCTATAGAAGAAAACTTAAGATCCCTCTCTGTAGTCATAGTTGTATATAATTTAATAGTGCCATTTGTAAATAGTGAGAATACAGTATAATCGTCGATACCATCTTTTTTTGAGCAATCCCCTAGCGTACTATCAGTAAAGTAATCAGTCAATACAGTCCACTAACTCCAGTAAATAAATACAGTCCACTTCGATCCATTATAAATATATAATTGCACTTAATATCGTCAGAATATAATCGAATAATCCCATAACTTGAACGTGTTTAATTCCTATGAATGTTTCATCTAATGTTTCACATTCAACAAATGCCAATAAACATGTAGATGCAATCACCTTATCACATGAACAAATTGTATTCACCGTGCCTCCTTCCCTGTGTAATTGCACTGTCTTAATCGGTTTGCGTTCCCAGTATTAAAAAACAAAACTTTTCTATATATATATATATATATATATATATATATATATATATATATATATATATATATATATATATATATATATATATATATATATTTACTAATCGAATAAACTGATAGGAATTAATTATATTATTGTAAGAAAATATTTTTCTAAATGAATCAGCTATACCATCGGAAAGTGGTATCCCCTTTTCATTATAGAATACGTATAGTTCTCGTAGCCATTGAATTGTTTTATTAATTTCATCGTTTAAAATTCCGAGATGATTTGTAACTAATGCAATATGTTCCTGTCTAAATTTAATTGAGAATAGACATTCATCCGAGGTTTCCACTTCAGTAACGTCTATATACTCCGCTAAACCATGAGAAGTAACTGTATTATTTCCTTTCCTTCCATCTTGACGTTTTTTCATAACATTATCGGCATGTAATTCTTTATTTATTTTGAACTCATCTAAAATTTTATCAATTGAAACACCACTTTTTAATTTGCTAGATAACCAGTAGGTTGAACATCCTACTCCTAATAAGCACTATTCGAACACTTATAGCTCATATAATTGTACCAGCAACACTGGGTCCCGACACCCTGCTGATGGCAGGGTGCTGTGCAAAAATCCGTAACGGATACCAGTCCCGTTACGTCTTTTGCACCTCAAAACTATTCATTAAAAATTTAAAAGTCCCCCCTAGTGGGGAGAAGGGCACTAAAAAATATACAGGGTATTTTTGGAACGCTCCCGAAAACTAAGACAGGCGACAGCACCAAGTATACCTTTGATCATGGGTCACAAATAAATTTGATCCTGATGCAAAAAAAATCATATTTTTACAACGTTTTATTAGTTTTATTCACGCGCCATCATGTTAGTACAGCTAAATGAAACGATAATTTTATAAAAAAAATCATGAAAATACTGAAACATAAAACCAGCAGTGAAAACTGAATTGATATCACCTGACTAATGGAGGTTAATGTACGCGCGAACGGTGAAAAAAGAACGCTGGCCTTGAACTTGGCCACTGAGCGATTTATCACATATTGGTACGAAGGGGGCGCGACGGGGGAACAATCAGCCAGTATAACTGTGCCTGCATGCTATTGGTTCCCGCGCTTTGTTCGTTCCAAAAATACAGTCGCATACACAGCTTACTTTGCGACTCGCGCGATGTTTTAAAAAGGAAGGAAAGAAAACTTATTTATATCTATTGTTTTATGACTAAACTAGTGAACGAAAAGGTAAATATGATAGGAGAAGGTGAATGGGGAAAATTGTGCAGTAAATTTAAAAGTGTTGAGGAAGAATACCGAAAAAATTACCATGTGATCGACCTGAGGACGGAAGCTCAAGCGAAGATGAAAGTGATGATGAAGTAGCATCCAGTAACACCAACACACCATCAACATCTGGCTTCCATGTAACCCAAGACGACATAATGGACGGCGTGTCACACTTAGCTTAAGTTTTCTTCTTACAAACTTAAAAATATTTTACGATAGAAATAACAAATAATGCTCAAGTAAACATTATCCATTTTTAATTCCAATCTCTTCTAAAGTTCTAAGTAGCTAGTAAAACGCCTAGTATGATTATACAATAAAACAATTAAATACTATAATATTATAAAACAATAGCCCAAAACCCTGTAGTACTTTACAACGCGACTGTACCCACACTCCCTTCGCTACCGACCTATATCTAGCTCGGTCAATGTTACGGTCATAAGAAAAAAGGGCGCATCTGACAATTTTTGAATAAATGAGTTAAATATACCATTCGTCTCATGATAAGAAGGCGCATCTACTATTTTTTTTAATATTCACAAATATCAATATTTTAGAAATTATCGTAAGAATTTTAGACGTAACTGTTGATCACAGATGACATTTTTTTTAGTAGAAAAGACTTATACAAATTCAACATAAAAGAAAAGACTTATTTAACCAGTTGCTACGTCATCTTTAACAATATTTGCATCTATTACTTAAATTTCAATTATTCTTGTCTTATTATTCTATATCTTATTATTAAGAGCTGGTGTTTCACATGTGGTCCCATATAAATTTGATCGAGGTCAGACCAATAGTTTTTGAGTTATCCTTAATTATTTATATTAAAGTCGGTTGTACAAAATTTTTAATTTTTAATTATTATCGTAGTAAGTCTCGTATGATATCCCCTTTAAAATCATTACTCAAGAGTTGAGGGTTGTTATTTTTTGTCTCACTACCAATGGTTCTCTAATATTTACTAAGAAAAAAGTAATAAATTACTATTAGCGTCCTTTCAAATTCAAATGACCTTTTCAAAATATGTAAAAATGTTAAATGAATGGCAGTTTTTTTTATTTATTAGGTTGGAAAGACGCAAATAGTTATATGCGTCTTTCCTTCGATGTTTTTGTGTTGCTAGATGTATTTTTTAAGCTAAGATGAAAAGGAAAATTCTTTTTAATTAAATAAATAAACAAATTATCAAAAAAATAAGTCCGTCCTTAAAATCTTCATGTCTCTACGTATATATTTCAATTTTCATATAGAAACCTTTTAATATACTATAGACACAGGGTCTGAAAGAAAAATTCATCAATTTATTTTTTATTTCCATTTTACGTTTTTCTAGTTGCGTCCTTCTTTATTATGACGCATGAGAATGTAACCCGGCCGGCTCGTATAGCCCCACCCTGTGACGCAGTAGGTTTCCGTTTTGTCGTGTTAATTCATTGAAGTTTTTGAAACAGTTCCGTGTTGATTTTGTACACGTGTGCACGAGCGTTTTGTTTATAAAATTGTTATAACGAGTTGGTATTATTATTGTTACGTTTTTTGTTTTAATAATGCTTAACGCGTACGTTTATAGTGATTGTGAATACGACAACATGTTATGTATCCGAACCTTGGTACACGAAGTATCGCTAAATAAATTGTTAAGACGTCGGGATGGAACAAGTGTGTCATACTGTGCAGTGCACAAAGTGTTGAAGCGTAACCGAATGCTTGGCCACCTCGCTCACCAGATCTGACCTCGTTAGACTTCCTTCTTTCTGTGGGGTATGTGAAAGAAAGGGTTTTTAATCGTGAGTGTGATAGTGCTGACGAAACTACAAAAGGATCGTGGATGTTTTCGACAAACTACGTACGGACTATGTCGAAGACCACACGATGATGCCCCGCCTCCATGAGTCTGCCTTGAAATGAATGAAGCACAATTTGAGCCGCATCTCATAAGACCACGGAGGATTTAGAGCGGTAAGCTGTTTCATAACAATTTTTTTTTAATTAACTTAGAACTGAATAAATCTGAATACATACATAACTGAATACATGAGAATAATAAACGTACCTACACGATGAATAAAAACGCATGACTAACCTTGGTTACATTTCATTTAAATGTTTTTTCATTAGCGGGAAATCTAACCAGTTCTTTGGGTTATTTAACCTGTAAATTCGGATTAAAATGGCTACGTGGAGACAAGTACAGTGGCAAAATAGTAGGTTAAGTAGATAAGTTAGGTATTTAGACAAGTGTTGTAAATTATTAGGTATTGTGGTATGGCCCGCTAGTTGCGGACCGCGCGAATTTGCGTTCGCGCGTACATGGACCTTTAATCAGCTGATATGAATTGAGTTATTCCACTGCTGGTTTTATGTTTCAGTATTTTCATGATTTTTTTTATGAAATTATCGTTTCATTTAGCTGTACTAACATGATGGCGCGTGAATAAAATTTATAAAACGTTGTAAAAAGATGTTTTTTTTTTCATCAGGATCGGATTTATTTGTGACCCATGATCAAAGGTATACTTGGTGCTATCGCCTGTCTTAGTTTTCGGGAGCGTTCCAAAAATACCCTGTATACTTAAATATAATACTGTGTGTATAAATGATATGTGTAAAAACTTACCCGAGAAAACCGCGTAGAAATGACTATTTTCACCTATAATCACTTTCCCGCTTAAAATCGCTTAAAGAATTAAATGATATTAAAACTGTTTTAAAAGACGCACAACCTTGTGAAGGAATGCAGACGCGAGGCCCCACGGCGGCCTAAAGGTCGCCTGGGGGTGCGGTATTTCGCAGCGCGTTTTACGCCGCGCTTTGACGTCACCGTGGTGTATGAATCACCGGTTCCATCGGAGTCAGAGGACTCCGATGTCCTGGTGCTGGACTTAGTGGCAGGCCTCTTCCGGGAGGCCGATACGGAGGAACCAGAGTCGGAGTAGGAGCACTCCATATCTAGTTCGAGAGAGGCGAATGAGTTTCGAGACTCAAGGTGGGCCGCTAAAACTGGCGGCGGTTGATTTGCCTTAAGGGCGGTCTTAATTGTAATTAATTTCATCGTTTAAAATTCCGAGATGATTTGTAACTAATGCAATATGTTCCTGTCTAAATTTAATTGAGAATAGACATTCATCCGAGGTTTCCACTTCAGTAACGTCTATATACTCCGCTAAACCATGAGAAGTAACTGTATTATTTCCTTTCCTTCCATCTTGACGTTTTTTCATAACATTATCGGCATGTAATTCTTTATTTATTTTGAACTCATCTAAAATTTCATCAATTGAAGCACCACTTTTTAATTTGCTAGATAACCAGTAGGTTGAACATCCTACTCCTAATAAGCACTATTCGAACACTTATAGCTCATATAATTGTACCAGCAACACTGGGTCCCGACACCCTGCTGATGGCAGGGTGCTGTGCGAAAATCCGTAACGGACACCAGTCCCGTTACGTCTTTTGCACCTCAAAACTATTCATTAAAAATTTAAAAGTCCCCCCTAGTGGGGAGAAGGGCACTAAAAAATATATACTTAAATATAATATTGTGTGTATAAATGATATGTGTAAAAACTTACCCGAGAAAACCGCGTAGAAATGACTATTTTCACCTATAATCACTTTCCCGCTTAAAATCGCTTAAAGAATTAAATGATATTAAAACTGTTTTAAAAGACGCACGACCTTGTGAAGGAATGTAGACGCGAGGCCCCACGGCGGCCTAAAGGTCGCCTGGGGTTGCGGTATTTCGCAGCGTGTTTTACGCCGCGCTTTGACGTCACCGTGGTGTATGAATCACCGGTTCCATCGGAGTCAGAGGACTCCGATGTCCTGGTGCTGGACTTAGTGGCAGGCCTCTTCCGGGAGGCCGATACGGAGGAACCAGAGTCGGAGTAGGAGCACTCCATATCTAGTTCGAGAGGGGCGAATGAGTTTCGAGACTCAAGGTGGGCCGCTAAAACAGGCGGCGGTTGATTTGCCTTAAGGGCGGGAGTAGCCAAAATGGCCAGGGCTGCGGCTAGAGCCTGCGGGTCATCCATCCTATTGATGGCGTCTAAGAGGCAACCTTTTAAATCCTAGGTGGACATGTTGAATACTGGGACAAGGGACGACGTTTTATACTCGAAGTAGTAAGGCGGGGATTACCGCTCTGAAAAGAGCAGAGACGTTTTACTCCAAGACAGTAAGGAGGGGATCACCGCTCTCAAAAGAGCCGTTCCGTTCTTATCTAAACAGTACGGACAGCACGGACCCCTGTTCTCAAAAGAACAGGGTCTTGCTCTGAAAAGAGCAAGTACGTATTCTAAGAAACACAATAATAACACAAATATAAGAAATAACTATAGATTTATACAAATAGTTAATAGAATAAACTAAATAAACTAATGAACTAGTCTACAATATTAAAAAGCAGTCAGTCAAACCTCCCCGACCGGAGGCGGGAGGGTAAGAGCTGAGAATTAGCGAAAAACACTTACGAGCTTGCGCTGAGCGCAGACAACCTGAACACACGTCACTCGGAAGCAACGGCGCAGGCGGAATGATGACGCACAGCCTTTTTTTTTTGCGCCCGAAGCTTTTGGAAATGGGCTACCACAGAGGGAGGCAGAAAATGCATTACGCATACCACGATAGCCGGTCTATCGTGGTTATGGGGGACTCACTGCCTAAAAGGGGAACCTAAGTGATACCCCCTAAAAACTGCCTTTGGGGACTGGCAACTAGCTGTTGAAATTTTCTTATGCCGTATCTAAAGCGACTCTCTTTTGGGAAAAGGGGGCGCAGACGGCTAAATGCCGTTTAGGGAGTGCCTACGAAGGCATATTAATTTTTAAATAATTTTTAATTTAATTAGAATTGGCCTGAGCCGCCAGGAGGCAGTTCAGGTCGTTTGACAATTTATTAGGCGGGTCCGAGAGGGTGTTTCTCGGCCTGCGGGCGATATAGCGGGAGGGGAGTGGGGCTGTATAAGTAACTGCCTCACGAATTAATGTGTTGTTATGCGACTCTGATACTTTAAAGAAGTTTTCAGATAGTGTTTTAAGAAATTGTTGGATTGTTGGGATTTCTAAGTCCCGATGAAGGTCGGCATTACGGACGTACCAAGGTGCGTTCGTAGCTCGACGACAGAATAGGTTTTGAACTATTTGGAGTTCGTTAATAATTTTATGGTCGGCGTGTGCGAATATAGGAGCCGCGTAAGTCATTACCGGACGTATACAAACCTTATAAAGGGTTCGCTTATTTCTTAGACATTTTACTATGTCGGCCTAACATACTGTTAAGCCTACCTAGGTAAAAACGAGCTAGACGTGTTACTCTTTTGACATGAGGCTCGAAAGTGAGCCTATAGTCAAGGGTGACACCTAAATATTTAGCTGACGTATGCCAAGGGACAGGGGTCCTTAACATACGTATTGGTGGAATATTTTTATAGTTTTTATAACGGCGTCGTTTAAAATCGAATTGAACTGTGGAGCTCTTCTCCGGGTTCACATCGATGCGCCATTTTTGGAACCAATCTCCTAGGTCATCGACTGACTTTTGGAGCTTGTTCCTTGCGTAAGAAAACATGTGACTTTTGAAGTAAAGAGCAGTGTCATCTGCGCATCTTATAATGGTGCAGTGGAAGTTAGCAAAGCACTCTGAGCATACACCGGGTTTTGATGGGCAGAGTAAGCACACCGTATTGACTTTCTTAGTTATTTTACATGCTTCTATGCTTGTCAAACCTTCTTCTCTCTTCTTTTCATAGCAGTGGATGCATCTTCTTCTGACTATTCGGTTACGATGGTCGACCAACGGATACTTTCCAAATTGGTGTCCATTTGAGCAACTCTGGTTATTTTGTCTTCTTGGTTTGTCAAGGCCGATCAATGCACGGCAAATATTTTCCTTAAATGTTGTTATGGTATATTTTTTGGACGTCAAGTTCTTGGAAGTTTTGAACAAAATAAAAGCATTGATCAAAGATGTGCTAAATAAAAGCTCTATAGATAATTTTTGGAACCATCCCAAGCTTCTCCTTGCTGGATTAGAGTAACTACCCATTTGATCTGAGTAGTCAATAGAACATTTATGACGATTATAGTCCGCTATAAAGGTTGGTTTCATAGTCACTTTGTTACGGTTTCTCCTGCTGCGCACGTTGACAAAACTAGGTGCATGCCGAGTTGATAGAGCCAACACATCACGCTTGTCTTTCCATCGTAAAACCAACACTCCGTCATTATTTTCCATTACACAGGTCTCGCCTTTCTTCAGTTTCTCTTTTAATTTTTTTTGGCAGCCCTTTGCTGTTTTTTCTGAGAGTCCCTAATAAATAAGAGTTTTGCTGTAGTAAATTATTTGCCAAAGTTACACTTGTGTAGTAATTATCCGTTACGATACTTCGTCTGGCATTCAAATACTTTTCACTGAGTTTCATGACTATTTCACAGGATATGTTTTGTGTCGTTGTCGTGGTCTTTTTTCCTTCATATACAATTAAATCGTAGGTATATCCATCGTCGTCGCATATTTTAAAAAACTTTATACCAATTTATGTCGCTTTCCAGGTATGTACTGCATAAAAGCAATCCGACCACGAAAAGCTACCATTGTTTCATCAATAGTAAGAAATTCTCCAGGTGTTTTGTATTGATCGAATTTCTTTGAAAGAATCTCTACGAAACGTCTTATTTTTATCAGTCGATCTGCTCCTGACATGCCAACAAAATAAGCATCTTCGAAATGCCAACATCGAAATAATATTTCAAAACGGTTTCTACTCATCACTTTTTTCGCAACATTGTTTTCATATAATACATCCGTACTCCAATAATCACTTATTTTTGGCAGTTTTTTGAGTCCCATCCAAATCAATAAGACAAGAAATTTCTTCATTTCGGCAGCATCACAATCGTACCACTTAGACAATCGACTATTCCGTGTTACACGTCTAAGTATTTGTGTTTTTGATGCGTACGAGTTGGTCATATGTACATCTGATGGTCATATGTACCATCAAATCAATAATTTCGTCATCCAAAAATAAACGGAATAAGTCTAATTCACTTTGACAATCTGAATGAATATTCTTCATACCTGGGACAGCTGTAAACGGAAACTGCTTTTTTCTTGAGCCATCCAATGAGGGTATATTCCAGCTCGGATTCGGCATACTCTGAAATCTTGTGTTGTTGTCTTGTTGTTGGCGTCCGTTTGCAGGTAATTCTGTGCTTTCTTTAGATGAACTATGATCAGAACACCTACTCTCCCTCTCCGACTCTTCGTCTGTAGACAACTGGTAGTCTGCATCATCTTCTGAGTCCGACATAATAATAAAAACTTAGTATAAGTACCAAAATGCACAAGAATGCAGAGAGATTCCACAAAAAGCGCGCGAAAATGCGACCGTTACAAGCCGTGCGGGCGGCCGGCGGGCTAGTGATTGCTTGTAGGTGTGGCGTGACAGACTCTGTAAATATTGTTTGTAATAGCGAACATTTATTTAGGATTTTGGCGCGAGAGATGCGGTACGCCGGCGGCCCGTATGGCCTGCTCATGTCGCTAAGTGCAATATATAGATGGCGTGACTTACTCGAAAACATACGTCCCCCCGGAGGACCGTATGGCAGTGAGAGTGTTAAGGGGTGGAATTAATAAGGGTTGAAAGTGAATCGACCGCGGTGTCGATTTTTTCGGGACTGTCTAAGTCCAACGGAAGGTAATTAGGGGAGTCCTGTGAGTCCATAGCTTTAGCTAGGGACACCTTGAAACCCTTCCAGTTAGTGAAGGTTTTCGTGGTTACAATAGGGGGTGGCTGATGGCCAAGAATAAGGGAGACCGGTCGGTGATCGGATCCTATATCGTCTAGTGTCTCAATTGACCTGAGGTAGAGTGAAACTCCTTTGAGTAACGCAAAATCTAGTACATCTGGGTTGTAATCGGTAGCATCGGGATAGTGCGTTGCACCGAGAGGACTGTGAACGGTAAGGTCAAGAGACTGTGTGATATCAAGCAGTGTCCTGCTATTACAATTGATAGTACGGCATGTCCATTCAGTATGCTTAGAGTTGAAATCTCCATACATAATTACTGAATTGCCTAGAGATAAGATGGCCTCAAAATCGTCTTTGAGGGGGAGGATTCCAGGGGGAATGTAACAGGAGGCTATGAATAAAGACTGATGTCCCGTCATAGCTAACCTGCATATCGTAACTTCCATATTGGTAAGCTGCGGAGTGTCAATATGAGAGCAATGTAGTGTTTTCTTGTAATAAATGGCCGTTCCGCCGCCTCGGCGGTCGGGCCTGTCATTACGAAGAGAATGATTATTAATTGAAAGGCCTATAGTGTCCTTAGATTTTAAGAATGTTTCCTGTAAGAGGAGGATGTCGGCTTCGCGATCTCGAATGAAGAGCTTAAGCTCTGGGAGGTTATTTCGCAATCCGCGAATGTTAAATGAAATAAGCGAAAACCCTTTAGGCTTGATACGACCGTGATTTATAGGCAGAGCAGAAGGCTCTGTCATTGTAAGCTAAGTTAATTAAGTTAACTTAACTTACAACGAACGCAATAAATTACTATGCTCTACCAGAGCCAAAAGACGATCCTGCGGGGACCGAGCTGCGCGCAATTTGTTAGCTAATATGGAGATTTCGTTTACGTCGATATCCCTTCTCGCGGCGTAAACCGTGTTAAGGTCATCGGCGATTGTAGGCTGCTTCTGCTTCGGAGTAGAGGTTGCCTGCGGCGGAGCTACACTTTTGGGGCCCCAGGGAAAAACTGGAGCCTGCTAGGCTTTGAGAAGCCCGGAGGTGGCCTAAGCGGCGCCTGTGGTGGTCTCGGGGGACCCTGAGGGGGTCGTGCAAAGCCCTGAGACGGCTGCGATACTGCTTCCTAACATATAATGCCGGAAATGAACGGTCATTTACCGGCGGCGGTACCTGTCTAACTATGCGTGGACGAGGAGCGCACGGGCATCCTCTGTAGCTCGCCGGGTGTCCTGTCTGCTGGCACAGGACACACGCGGGCGGGGATACGGCATCTTTAGGCCGGGGACACTCTTTCGTGTAGTGAGGGTCCAGGCACTTATCGCACCTGGGTGGGGCGAAAAATACACCAATACGTATGTTAAGGACTTCTGTCCCCTGGCATACGTCAGCTAAATATTTAGGTGTCACCCTTGACAATAGGCTCACATTCGGGCCTCATGTCGAAAGAGTAACCCGGCTAGCTCGTTTTTATCTAGGTAGGCTAAACAGTATGTTGGGCCGACATAGTAAAATGTCTTTAAGAAATAAGCGAACCCTTTATAAGGTTTGTATACGACCGGTAACGTCTTACGCGGCCCCTTTATTTGCACACGCTAATCCCAAAATTATAAATGAACTTCAAACAGTACAAAATCTCATCTGTCGTCGAGCTACGAACGCACCTTGGTACGTCCGTAGTGCCGACCTCCATCGGGACTTAGAAATCCCAACAATACAACAATTTCTTAAAAAACTCTCTGAAAACTTTTTCAGTCTCAGAGTCGCATACTAACACACTAATTCGTGAGGCAGCTACTTATGCAGCCCCACTCCCCTTCCGCTATCGCGTCCGCAGGCCGAGGAACTCTCTCTCGGACCCGCCTAATAAATTGTCAAAAGACCTGAGCTGCCTCCTGGCGGCGCCAGCACCACAGCGTAGGCTAGAGGGAGATAGGGATAGAGATAGGTCGCTAACTCCGCGAGGGAAAGATAGGGGTATAGAATGACTAGCGGAGGTTTTAGAAAGCATGATTAGAATTAGGCCCGCCGCCGCGAAGCAGACGCAGGACTTGCCTATTTACAACGGTTCGACCGCGGAATGGTTAGCTTTCAAAGCCGCGATGAAAGAATCCAAGCGTTTATATGGATTCACAAATACGGAGAATATGGCAAGGTTGAGAAATTGTTTACGCGGTGAGGCTAGGGAGGTAGTATCGGCACTGCTGTTTACTGCGAACGATCCAGCAGACATTATGCGGACACTGGAGCAGTGTTTCGGCCCGGAAGTAGTTATCGATCGTGCGATAGAGGAACTGAAACGCCTTCCGCGCCCGGGTCAAACCGCCCAGGAATTAAATTCGTTCGCGATCAAGTTGCAAAACATTGTGCGTATTTTGCAGAACGTCGACGGCAAAGGATATTTGCGAAATCCAATGCTGACTAGGGAAGTCACTAGTAAACTTAGCCCTCACTTACGGTCGCGTTGGTGCGATTATGCGGAGCACTACGGAAGTGCAGACGAACCGGACATCGTCACACTGTCCCGGTTCATGATGAGAGAGGCTGACCGCGCGTTGAATCATGCCTATACGTCCGTAGCGCCGACTAAGGAATCGCCCGTAAGACGAGAGGCGCCGCCGTCGAAACGAGTTGTATTGACACGCCGCGTAGAGAATAGGGCCCGCGACGTAAAGACGTTCACCGCCCAGGCGGACACCGGTAGTGCCTCATGTATGTGTTGCGGGGGTGAACACTCAATCGCCAAATGAAGGAAGATAGCGCAAATGGGTGTGGACGACCGGTGGAATTGGGTTAGGGAAGATGGGGTGTGTTTTAGGTGTTTAAGCAGCAAACACCGACGCTTTAGGTGTAAGGCTAGGAAGTGCGGCGTCGACGGCTGCAACGCCCCCCACCATGCCCTCCTTCACGCCCGCAAGGCCCGCGCACCTGAAACATCTGCGAAACCAGATGAAACCGTGCTCGTCGCGTCGAACATGAATAGTAGTGCGTCAGTTTTATTAAAAGAATGCCCCGTAACCGTACGCGGACCGCGTGGTAGGGAAATAGATACGTATGCGCTGCTTGACGAAGGCTCTACTATTTCGTTAATCGACGACGACTTAGCTCGCGAGTTAGGAGCGGAAGGACCGGTATAGCCGCTCAATATTAGAGGCGTAAGTAATAGTCAGCGCGAGGCAGACAGTAGGTTAGTGAGCATAGGCGTACGTGGGAAGACGCGCAGTGAGGTATATAACATAAACGCGCGTACAATAGCGAATTTGAAGATAGGTTCGCAATCTGTAAGTGAGGAGTGCTTACGGTTAAAGCAACTGAGCGACCTACCGAGCTCGGTTTGTTACGACGACGCAAAGCCGAGAATATTATTAGGCGCCGACAACTGGCATGTAATAATTACCCGAAGTTTGAGAATAGGACGTCCAAGGCAGCCTATAGCTGCACGCACGTTACTAGGGTGGGTAATTCAGGGAACCGTGCCGCGGTCAACGTGTAGGGAAGACGGCGAGACCGTGTTACACGTAGCCAGCAGTAGCGGACGGTCAGATAGGGACATCCGAACGTTCGCCAGTCAGGACGAAGAGCTAACGGAACTCCTCAAACGGCAGTACCAGATAGATTCCATAGGTATCTCGCTAAAGAGTAGGCCGCGACGGGAAGAGGAGCGCGCTGTCGACATATTCCAGCGCACCGTCAAGAAGGTCGGCGAGCAATACCAAGTGGGACTGCCATGGAAGGACGACGACGTGCGGATGCCACCCAGCTACGAGATGGCCGCTCGAAGACTGCGGACGATCGAGAGAAAAATGGACAAGTCGCCGGAGTTTCGAGACGCCTACACAGCCCAGATAGACAACCTCCTGGCAAAAGGATACGCAAGGGAAGCCGAGGGGACAGAGAGCGAGAGGACCGCAAGAGCTGGTACCTGCCACCCTTCGCAGTACGGAATCCGAACAAGCCGGGGAAGACAAGAGTGGTTTTCGACGCGGCAGCGCGTGCGTCCGGTAGATGTCTTAACGACTATTTACTCGACGGCCACGACTTGTTACGAAACTTACCGGGCATACTGTTTAGATTTAGGGAGAATGAAATAGCCGTGTCCGCGGATATTAGGGAGATGTTTTTACGTGTGAAGATCGACCGTCGCGACCAACCCGCGCAATTGTTTCTGTGGCGAGGTAACGAGCGATCGAGCCCACAGCGGGAGTACGTTATGACATCGATGATTTTCGGTGCGAGGAGCTCGCCGTTTCTCGCACATAGTGTTAGGAATCATAACGCGCGCGCACACGCAGAAACACATCCGTTGGCGCTTAACGCTATCGTACGTAGTCATTATATTGACGACTACTTAGACAGTTATGCTACGGTAGAGGAAGCGGTAAATACGGCGAGGCAGGTTATGGAAGTGCACCAGAAGGCCGGTTTCAGCTTGGCAGGCTGGAATTCGAACCACACAGCCCTATTGGAGGACAAGCCGGAGGAACTACTGGCGAGCAAGCCTAAGGAAGTAGGCTTAAGACAAGACAGCCCAGGCAGAACCCTAGGGCTATTATGGATGGCCGATGAAGACGCCTTAACGTTCAACACCTCAATGAATAGGGTACCGCACGAAGTGAAGACGCTGTAGAGACCACCGACCAAGAGAGAGGCATTAAGCGCAGTCATGTCAGTATTCGACCCGTTCGGACTGCTGAGCTACCTCACCATCACCGCCAAGATCCTGCCTGCAAGACCTATGGTGAATGAAGAAAGTCGGATGGGATGACGAACTACCCGAGGAGGCAGCGGAAGAATTTCAGAGGTGGCTGCGAGTCGTCGAGGAAGTGTCACGACTGCGACTGCCTAGGTGCTATGCTCCTACGGGGAGAGTGATAGAGCGTCAGCTCCACGTTTTCAACGACGCAAGTGAACGTGCGTACGCATCCGCGGCGTATTGGCGTATACGATACCGCGACGGAACGGTAGTGGCGGCCAAGGCGAAAGTCGCCCCGATAAAGGCGCAAAGCATACCGCGTTTAGAGTTGCAGGCGAACTTGATAGGCGCGCGACTCGCGGAATTCGTGCAAGGCGAGCACAGAGTGGTAGCCGATAAGGTAGTGTATTGGACAGACTCCACTACGGCGCTCCACTGGATAAAGAATGATACGGTGCGTTACACCCCATACGTGGTTCTAAGGTTAGGGGAAATAGTAGAGAAGACGTCACCCGAGCAATGGAGGTGGATAGCGACCGCTGAAAATATCGCGGATCAGGCAACGCGTGTGAATTATATGAACAAGGAAGAGAGCGACAGATGGTTTACGGGACCGCCATTCCTGTACGAAGATGAAGATCAATGGCCTCGACGTCAGGAAGAGAAGGCAGGGAATGAAGACGAATAACTGGAGGAAGTCGTGGCGCACCAGAGCGACACCAAGGACGCTCCACACCTGCCAGACATCGAGAGATTCTCTTCCTACGAGAGATTGGTCAGGGCCACTGCTCGGATACTACAGTTCGTCGATGCCATAAGAGGAAGGGCGCACGGACTAACATTGCAGCACATCCAGAGAGCAGAGCGGATGTGGATAGAACGCAGTCAACAAGAAAGCTTCGCTGAAGACATCAGTCGACTGCAGCGAGGAAAGAACCTGGCAACCGGCAGCGCGTTAAGGAAGCTCGACCCCATATTGGAGGATGGCATATTACAAGCCAGAGGACGAATCGACGCAGCCGACGTGGACAGCCAGATGAAGAGGCCCATCATATTGAATGGACGCCACCATTTTGTAAAGCTGCTTGTGGAAAAGGCGCATCAGGAAGCAAACCACGCCAACAGGGAGAGGGTGGTAAACGACCTACGCACCAGATATCATATCCTTCGATTACGACCAACAGTAAGAGAAGTGGAGCGGAGATGTCTGCGATGCAGGGTACGCAAGGCGACACCACGGCCAGCGGTTATCGGGGATCTACCACCTGAATGGTTAGGGCATTCGCGCGACCATTCACCTACACCGGAATCGACTATTTCGGGCCTATAACGGTGACGATAGGACGTAGGCATGAAAAACGGTGGGTAGCGTTATTCACCTGTTTGACGACGCGCGCGCTGCATTTAGAGATAGTATACTCCCTTACGACGGATTCGGCGATATCGGCATTGCGGCGCATGGCGGCTAGGCGTGGGTGGCCACGGGTCATCTACTCTGACAACGGATTAAATTTCCATGGGGCAGATACCGAACTACGACGGGCAATGGAAGAGTGGGCACCCCTGCTGAAGGACTACGCGTTGACTCGGCGGACAGATTGGAAGTTCATCGCGCCGGGCGCGCCGAACCAGGGAGGCGCATGGGAGCGTCTCGTGCGCTCAGTGAAGACCGCGCTCGAAGCCACTCTACACCAGAAGAGCCCACGGTAGGTGACGTTGGCGACGCTCCTCACAGAAGCAGAGAACACGTTGAATTCTCGACCGTTGACGCACGTACCGGTCGACATCGACGAGGAAGAGGCGCTGACACCCAACTACTTCCTGCTGCTGGGACCATCGAGCCTTCCAGTAAACGCGCCGTGCACGCCTAGTGATCGTCGGGCGTGGAGAGCGGCGCAAGGACTCGCCGACGAGTACTGGAGGCGCTGGATGAAGGAGTACCTGCCGACGCTGGTTGCGCGCGGGGACTCCCGGGATGTGCAGCAGCGCCAGATTCAAGAAGACGACCTCGTCGTGGTGGCAGACAGTAACATGCCAAGGAACGTGTGGCCGCGGGGAGTTGTGACAAGGACCTTTCCCGGGCCAGACGGTGTGGTGCGTAATGTGAAAGTGAGGACCAGGGGCGGATTGCTGCGGCGGCCGGTCAGGAAGATCGCCGTCCTCCCGAGGGAAGCCTAGGCTCGCAGACTACGCCGGGGGGAGAATGTTGCGGACAGCGAGAGACCCGCCGCCCCGTCGCCGCTTCGTACCCCGTGAAGTCCCGCGCACCCCGCACACCGGCCGCGGATCACGCGATGTCAGGCGGCCAATGAGCGCGCGGCATCATCGTGCGGCGCAACTCACAGGCTGAGACGCACTCTTGCGAGATATAAGAAGGGCGTTTTGGTCTGTGAGGCGTTCATTTCATTTCGGAAGCGGCACTCGAGAAGAAAACCTCAAGAAGACTCAAGACAGGAAATCAAGTCTCCAGAATTCAAGACCTCCCCCTGTACATAGTATATAGTTTAATAGTGCCGAATCATTGTAAATAGTTTAATACAGTATAGTCAAGAGTACCATCTTTTCTTCAAGCAGCCCCCTAGCATAGTTAACCCCAACGATCAGTCAGTCATCAGCAAAATACAGTCGACGTTTACATCCACTTTAGGATGGTTAACCTCTGCTCTGGAAAGTGTTTAAGGCCTTGGTTGGACATGCCATCCGCGCCCGGAGCCTTTTTGGGCTTAAGTCCTTTGATGAGGGATGAGATCTCATCCTTGGACACAGTGATAGGGTCAGAGGCTGTAGGGGGTGAGTTCCGACTGCGGACCTCATCCTCCACTGCCTGAATATGTGAGGGGTCGACAGGTTGAGAGCTAGGAGAGCATTGTTCGGCAATGCTATCTGCAAAGCACTCAGCCTTTTCGTCGTCCTCGAAGGCAACCGTACCGTCGGGGCGGGAGAAAGGGGGAATGTGAGTTGTAGCGTATATACGGAGGGCTCTAGCCATCTGATAGTACGCTGTATGTGAGGGAGATATATTCTCCATGAGTTCACTCCTTTGGAGGTCTCGAAGTTCGGAGTTTCGGAAACGCAGTTCTCGTTGAAGACGATTTGCCGTACGCCTATATTCGGGGGTGGGATATTTTGCTGCTCTCCGGAAAGCAGCTTTTTTGGCTTTTAATAAGTTGCTAATATGTAGGGGAAGCCCACTATTATTAGCAACCGGAACGACCCTTTCATTCTCCTTAAGGGAGGATTTAATAAGTGTTGAGAGTGAATCGGCCGCGCTGTCGATTTTTTCGGGACTGTCTAAATCTAAGTCCGACGATGGGGGAGTTCTGTGAGTCCATAGCTTTAGCTAGAGACTCCTTGAAACCCTTCCAATTAGTGAAGATTTTCGTGGGTGTTATGGGGGGTGGCTGATGGCCAAGAATAAGGGAGACAGTCGGTGATCGGATCCTATATCGTCTAGTGTCTCAACTGACCTGAGGTTGAGTGAAACTCCTTTGAGTAACGCAAAATCTAGTACATCTGGGGTGTGATCGGTGACATCGGGATAGTGAGTTACACCGAGGAGACTGTGAACGGTAAGATCAAGAGACTGCGTGATATCAAGCAGCATCCTGCCACTACGGGTGATAGTACGGCATGTCCATTCAGTATGCTTAGAGTTAAAATCTCCAAACATAATGACTGAATTGCCTAGAGATAAGATGGCCTCAAAATCTTTTTTGAGGAGGAGGATTCCAGAGGGAATGTAACAGGAGGCTATGACTAAAGACTGATGTCCCGTCATAGCTAACCTGCATATCGTAGCTTCCATATTGGTAAGCTGCGGAGTATTAATATGAGAGCAATGCCATGTCTTCTTGTAATAAATGGCCGTGCCGTCGCCTAGGCGGTCGGGCCTGTCATTACTAAGAAGAGAATAATTATTAATGGAAAAGTTTTTAATGTCTTTAGATTTAAGGTTGGTTTCCCGTAAGAGGAGAAAATCAGCTTCGCGATCTCTAAGGAAGACCTTAAGCTCTGGGAGGTTAGTTCGCAAACCGCGAATGTTAAATGAAACAAGCGATAACCCTTTAGGCTCTATACGACCGCTACTTTTAGGCAGAGCAGATGGCTCTGTCATTGTTCATCATCATCATCATTACAGCCCTTCACAAGTCCACTGCTGAACATAGGCCTCCCCCAAAGAATGCCACAAAGCACGGACCTGAGCCACCTGCATCCATCGACTTCCTGCATATCTTACCAGGTTGCCACTCTCATCTAGTGGGGGGACGCCCTACACTTCGCCTGCCGGTACGAGGCTGCCACTCGAGAACCTTTCTTCCCCATCGGTTGTCGGTTCTTCGAGCTATATGGCCGGCCCATTGCCACTTCAGCTTGCTAATCCGTTGGGCTATGTCGGTCACTCTGGTTCTACTGCGGATATCCTCATTTCTGAGTTTATCACGCAGAGAAACTCCGAGCATAGCCCTCTCCATAGCTCGCTGAGCGACCTTGAGCTTCCTTATCCGGCCAGCAGTGAAGGACCACGTTCAGTTCCGTATGTCATCACTGGCAACACGCACTGGGTGTACAGTTGAGTTAAGTTAATTAAGTTAACTTAACTTACAATGAACGCAAAAGATTATTGTGCTCTACGAGAGCTAGGAGATGGTCCTGAGGGGACCGAACAGCGCGCAATTTGCTCGCTAACACTGTTATTTCATTTACGTCGATATTCCTTATCGCGGCGTAAACCGTGTTAAGGTCATCGACCATTGAGGGCTGTTTCTGCTGCGGATCAGAGGTTGCCTGCGGTGGTTCAACCTGTTTTGGGCCCCAGAGAAAAACTAGAGCCTGCGTAGGCTTTGAGAAGCCCGGAGGTGGCCTAAGAGGTGCCTGTTGTGGTCTCTGGGGACCCTGAGGGGGTCGTGCGAAGCCCTGAGATGGCTGAGATACGCCCTAACGGGGCTTCCTAACGTATAGCGCCGGGAATGAACAGTCATTTACCGGCGGTGGGACCTGCCTATTTAAAGAAATTCGAGGACGAGGAGCGCACGGGCATCCTCTGTAGCTTGCCGGGTGTCCTGTCTGCTGGCACAGGACGCACGCGGGCGGGGATACGGCATCTTTAGGCCGGGGACACTCTTTGGTGTTATGGGGATCCAGGCACTTAACGCACCTGGGTGGGGCGGAGCAATTGGCCGCCGCGTGACCGTATAGTTGGCATCGGTGGCACTGAGCCGGGAAACCGCGCCTATGCGGTGGCTCAACTTTAACTCCAGACAAGCCGCACACAGTACGTACTTGCCGGAAGATAGTTTTTGCCTCCGGAACGTTTTCTAAAATTACTAGGACTAACAGGTATCTCAACCCGGTTCTGCTTTGCATTTTATGCACAGCCTCAACGGGGAATCCTTGTGACTTAAGGTCATCAAGTATTTCCTCGTTTTTTCTCGACTTCACGCTCTTCTATGATACACGTTCATTGGTGAATAATTTAGTGAGACGGCGAAAATCGTCTAACGATTGCGGCACTATTTTTATCGCGACGCCCATGTTAATAGCTTGATCGTACTTGATACCGGTATCATAGCAGATCTTGCTGAGTAGTGTGAATGCTGCCTTGTCTCTTAAAAAGACAGGGGGCGGGACTTGCTTCTTTGCAAGTTGCGGAGCGCAACGCGAGGCCGGTTTCGACGGCGCTGGGATGTCTACCGACTTACGGGAGCCTACTGACTTACGGGAGGTCGAGGCAGCGACGGGGGCTGTAGAGGTAGACGCGGCAGCTAGGGCTGCGGGGGCTGTGGCAGCGGCGGCGGCTGTGGGGGTGTGGGGAGCGGCACGGGCAGCTGCGGCGGGGGGCGAACGATTTTTCGCGGTGCGCTTCGCTGCGCGCTTGGATGACACCGTGGTGAACTATTCGCACGAAGCACCGGTGTCATCGGAGTCAGAGGACTCCGATGTCCTGGTCCTGGACTCTGTAGCGGACCTCTTCCGGGAGGCAGATGCTGATGTCGTCGACGCGGAGTCGGAGTGACAGCACTCCATATCAATCTCCAGCGGGGAGAACGAGTTCCGAGACTCGAGATGAGCAGCTAAAACTGCTGGCCGCTGGTTTGCCTGCAGGGCGGGAGAAGCCAGAAGGGCTAGGGCGGCGGTAAGCGCCTGCGGGTCGTCCATCTTGTTGATGGCCTCCATAAGGGACGATTTTAGGTCCTCAGTGGACATTTTTTGGGATTTCGAAATTAACTAAAGTTAGGGACCGGGATTTACCGTTCTGAGAAGAACGGGTCGTTTTCTAATAACAGTAAGGGCAGGGGTCAACCGCTCTCAAAAGTGCGGGACGTTCTATAACAAGAAACAGAAACCCTGTCTTCAAAAAGACAGGGTCTTGCTCTGAACGAGCAAGGGAGGTGTTCTAAGAACACAATACACAGTAAATATAATAAACACATAATTATAAATAAACTAATAAACTTATAAAGTACTAGTGTACTACTATATTAATAAAGCAGTCAGTCAGACCTCCCCGACCGGGGGTGGGGGGGTGAGAACTGAAAGTTGTGTGGAGACACTTACAGTGCTTCAGCGCTATTGAGCGCTAACTAGATGGAGAATCGCGGGGCGCGGAACGGGCACTAACGTAGGGACGTTAGCGCGCGCGAACAACCTGAACACACGTCACTCGAGAGCAACGGCGCAGGCGGAATCTCGATGTGTGACGAATACCTTTGATGCTGTCGTGCACACTTATATACGTAAGTGATTAACGCTACAAGTATCGGCCGGAGTGGATTTCCAATAATAACATAGTTTAAAACGTACCATTATGAGATGCAACACTCGCTAATATTTGATTACATATTAAGTATAATTAAAGTTTTAGCTGGAAACAGAATGTTACAATATTTATAAACCTATCAAAAATTATATGTAGTTTGCTTAATATTTACCTAAAATTTTTACAATGTTTTACTATGTAATTCTGAAATTAATGTAATCTACCCGTATTTGTATTGTATTAATTACCACAAAAAATTGGATCCATTATTTTGATTATTTAGAAAAAAATAAGTGTCATTGATGCTGTCAAGATTTTATTATAATATCGTCATAGTCGTAGAATAGTGACGGATCTGACAAATATTAAACTTTACAGGGCAGCCGTTTCAAATTATTATGTTAGAATTTTTGACATAACTTTTTTAATTCTAAATCTTTAATTATGAAAACTGGCATACAAGTTAAATGTAAGGTTTGTTTTAAGCTGGAGTAAAAACAACAAATTATTATTATACAGTTTTCCAGAAAAATCACATGCTTCATTTTACTTTGGAGTCAACACAGTCACATAGTTGTTCCCAACATTGTTCTTCGGAAAGTTATTGTTCAAAGAATGACGGATGTTACTTTCCAGTTATGTTCTACCGACTTAATGAGTAATATTTTGGCGGATGTGTTACTGTCATATTTTATTTTGACCATCAGGCAAGCAGGTGGTCTGTAGATTAATATCGTAGGTTGGGGTAGGTAGGGTATCTTATAAATAAAACACACAATTAGGTCTGGTTCAATCAATATAATAAACATTAAGCTTGAATCAAATAATTATCAACGACATTATTCTTGTATTATATAGAATAAGAAGGCTGTAATGTTGAAGCTATTGGGACCTGATTACTTTTTCTTTGGTAAGTTACTAATCTATAACTTATACACTAATCATTTATTAGCCAAACTACAGTATCACAATATTTTTTTAAAAATAATAAGGTAATAACAACATTAATTAAATGAATAAATTCTTAAAAATTACAACTTCAGAGATCAAAATAGTAACAATTAAGCAACAAGAAATATTAATAAGTAATAAAAAAGTATAAAATAATTCTATTGCAGAATTATTCAGTCAGATTCATGGTTTTCATCAGAAACATTACGCCCATGAGCTAAATTTCTGAAATAATTATGGTATTTGGTAGGTATTATTAAGGAATCGCAAAGACTAATAATATCCTTATATTTATCATTACTGATCGGTATTGGACCCACATAAGCTTTGTGTAAGATTGGAGTATTGTAATTTCTAGTCTCCTTTCGAAGTACAATGGTCATGTAATCATCGGATAAAGTATATTTGTAGCGGATTTTATTGCTCTGAGTCCCATCGACACAAACTTCTTTTATGCCTGTCCAAGTAACTTTGTTGTTAGCTGTATTTTTAACCCAGTTCTTATTTTTTAGCTGATCTTTAACCCTTAAATGCATGACATACCCAATATCATTGGAAAAAATATATGTTGTGTAAAATGGTTTATAGATGCTGGAAAAAATAAAATAAAAAATCATTATTCAATATAATTAGTTTTATTTTGAAAAATATTCTGGTATCATTTTTGATACAACATGCAAAAAACTACAATTTTATTCTCAGTTCTATTGTGTACTACTTCCGTTAATTGACTTATTGTTAATTATTGCAAAGCACTAATGTGCAACCAAATGATCACAAAAATATGTCCTATAGATGAAAATCATTAAAACAGTCAGTTGTTTTTTTGTTAGAACACAAATACACCTTACATTTTAGACACATAATACTACTCAGCAGTTTGCAGCCTGGGTTCATGCACCTCATACGATTTTGTTGCCTCGATTGAATATGATCCACTCCATCGTACCGAACATCTCTCGAGGGCATTACCTGCTGGATGTTTTTCCTTTTAGGTGCTGGCTCCTCCGAAAAGTTTCGGCTTGGTCGACCTCGTGAAGGTACAACATGTTCGCCATATTTGCAGAGAGCATCCGCCAATTCAGCTCTAAACTCTGCCAGATTCAAAACCTGCTTAGGGTTCAAATTCTTTTTAGCAGAGACTTTCTTATATAATATCCAGGAGTTAATTACTGATAGGTCGAGTAAGTGGTAAAAAATTCGCATGTACCATTTCCGAGACTTTACTTTTATGTGATACCTGCCTAGGAAAGAGTCCATGAGGTCTACTCCACCCATGTGTGCGTTGTATTCCTTTATTATTTTTGGACATGGTATGGGCACCTTTTTCTTTTGGTTTTTGTCATATCTTTCAATCGTTTCTACAGGTTCAGCGCCAATATAAGTGGAAAGTAAGGTCACCTGCTTGTTATCTTTCCAACTGATCGCAGAAAAATCCACACCATCGAGACTTGTCGTGTTTTCAACGTAGGATCCTCGGGGTACATTACTGTTCATTACTTCTTTCTTTTTAGGCAACTTACAAGACTTTCCTAGACGGTTTAGCTGCACCGTACCTAAGCACCATATGCCTTCCTTCGCCATGTAATACATTAGTGGTAATGAAGTGTAATAGTTATCGAAGTATATTACATGGTTCATCATTCTTGGGACTCTTCTAGTTAACTTTATTACTGTATTACCGGTCACTCCAATATCAGGTTCATTACTACGCATTGGTTCTTTGTCTGTTCCACTATATATTATGAAATCATAGCAATATCCTGCCAAGGAACACAACGCAAAAAGCTTGAACCCCCACTTGTGGGGTTTATTGGGTAAATATTGTTTCAAGAAATGGCTGATTTTTGTTGCGCACATTTGTTCGTCAACTGAAAGGCGTTGTTCCATTGGAACACTAGAAAATTTCATTGTCAGATGATCTATAATGGGTCTTAGTTTGTGAAGTTTATCATGGTCGGGGCTACCAACTGGTTTGTGTAAATTATTATCATTGAAATGTAATATGCTTCTTACTTTTTCAAATTTGTTGACAGGCATTGCTTCTATTATTGGTCTAAATCCAAATTTACTGCTCCAATACGATCTAACGCTTGGGTAGCGATAGACAGACATGAATATCAATATTCCCAAATATTTTCGAAGTTCTGTAAGGCTTATTTGAACGGGGCGATCAATATTGGTCTGCGTCGAATATTTATTGGTTTCTTCAACAATTTTTTTCAACAAGTCTTCTGAAAAGTACTGTGAAAAGAACTGCAGTGGGGTTTCTAGTTTCATTAGTTCAGGTCCTAATTCTGTACTACCCAAGAAAGCAATTGATTCCTCTTTATACTCCAAAGAGCGTTTTTTCCAAATCAAATTTCGTGTATTTATTTGCGGAAATACATTAGACCGAGAAGTCGAAGCTTGTTGATAGATTTCTTCATGAACCAGGGGAGGATCCGGGCATTCTTCAGTTTCAGGCACTTCCTCTTCATCACTTACTTCTTTATCTTCGAGTACGGCTTGTAGATCTTTGCGAGACGGATAGAAATCCAAGTCATCCTCATCTGATTCGGCATCGTCTTCTGAAATTTCGCCAGCCTCTAACCGCATTAGCATATTTTCTATATCATCGTCTTTCAATTTCTTTCTTGTAGTTCTGCAACAAATTTGTAAAGTTCAAAGAAGCGTAAATAAAAACAAAAACGCGAAAATCATCAACATGCATAGAAATATTTTTTATGCCTAAGTGCATGGTGTCTCATTTTCGATACAAACTAAAAACTCTTTTGTTTATGAGAGAAATCAATTTTTCGTAAAAAATACATAAACCTACTATAAACACAAACACTTACCTTGACATTGTATATTTTTTTTTGATATAATTTGTCTCAAATCCACTCCGATTCGTCTGGATAAAGTTAGAATTTTTCACAAAAACATTCACTCGCTGACAAGAATACTTTTGACAGCTACGAAACAAATATGGTGGACCAATACGAGAAACTTTGTTTTTTTTCCGATAGACAAATAGTCTAAGGGCATCGTAACATACAGCCTAATAAAAACAAACAATTGGCTTTAAGTTTTAGTTAAAAAATCTCAACGTATCGTTTTTGATACATTATGCATTTAAGGGTTAAAATCAAACACTAACGACTGATTAACGTCTATGACTTCATAAGAATCACCTGTTACTTTAGCCCAACGTACAAGTAATTTCCATTCATCTGGTGTATAAATTATTTTATGCTCGGCAGCCCTTTCTATCACACTGTGGACAGAATCCCCCTCGTTTTGGGTGTGGCCTTTTTCAAAGAATCTATGTGTTATAGTTATATCATATTCTTTAGCTACATGAGCATACATAATAAATACTATGCGATTTCGATTCTGGCCAGCACAATTGTCTGACCAGAATCGAAACTCTTTCACACCCTTCGATACAAACTTCTTTATGAAGTCATAAACGCAACTGGCTACTTCGTTGGCCCCACGTTTGGCAACACCTTCATCCCACATATAGCAATAACCTTGTTTGCCAACCATATCGTATATGGTGAAATTATAACATGACAGCTTTCGCTTGTAATACAATACACTCATTTGCCCGTGAGGACACGACAAAACCTTCTGAAAATCAAAGGTAGCACAAACCATGCGTCCATTAGAATTAATAGCGTCAATTTTATCATTTTGTTTTAAGGTCCTAGATAGTTTTTTGCTGTTTAAATGGATTGCATACTGTTCTCTAAAGCCGGTAGACGGATTTTGTGTTAGTTTAAAACTGTGGCACTGATCACAAGTATCCTTTTTGGGTAGATGGAAACTCAAATTAAAATGACTGTTAACTATATCTCTGTACTGTCTAAGACTAGAAGCTTTATTTGAATAATGATTGAGTTCAGGCCATTCTTTGTATAAATTGAACATCCGAGCGATGCTCAAGTCACCATCTAAATACAGTCTTTTGGACGCTGCTCTATTATAATGAGATTCTACCGGTACAAATGAATTAACATGAGCACAAACCGACTTTACCATTTCATCGTCAACAATCCGATTATGATTTTTATGTTTTCCCCTCATGTCTTTTTCTATCAAAGTGCTTCCGTCATATTTATCCCAAGCTGTGCGAACTAACCTTTCGCTAATCGAATACGTACTTAAAAACATGGTTTTACAAACTTCTATTTTGGATGAACCCTTTGGCAAAAAATACTTGTAAGTGAATTGACGGTTATGCTTTAAATCTCTTTGAAGACCCCTTTTCTTCTTCTGTTTTGTAGTATAATTCGCAACATGCAACCATTGCTTTTCACGATCACCTAATTTCCAAAACTTTTCAAATGCATCCTGTCTTTCTTCGTGAGTCAACATAGTGTAACACTTATATCTACACGTGCAAGGCCTACCTATAGTTTTTGCTGGAACAATAACGCCCTTTTTGGAGGAGTATTCTTTTCCTTCATTTGTTAAGCATTTTCTTTTAACATCTTTCCAATCATCATAATTTCGGACACGTTTTCTACCTCTACATCGAATAAGAGGCGCTGGAGACGACTGGCATGAAGACACAGCTGTGTTGATTGATTGACAGTTGTTATAGTCTGCACCATCGTGAGTGGGACAAAAAAAATCGTTACATTCTTCACCATGAGTTTCTGCTGGTGATGGCATAGGTGTTTGTCCGTTGTTGTCAATAGCCGGGGTAATCGGTTGAGGGAAAGGTGACAGATCTGATATCAAGGTAGAGGTATTTAAAGGAGTTAAAGCAGAGCCGATATTTAAGGGGGATACGACACAATGCTGATTTTGTGACGGGAGTAAATTTGGTGAGGATGCATTTTGATATACGGGCATAAAAGGATCTTCTCCAAGAACACAAGTAGGTGTTGGTATGTTCGGGTTCATATTTTCATGTGTTGATTTTATGATTTTGATTGTTCCGTGTACGTCATCTGAAAAGACATCCTCATAAATGTCGTTCATCTCTTCTATTACGTTGCGTGCTCCTGGGGGTAATGGCGAATGGCTTTCTGAAAAGGTCAGTATATGTAAAAAATATATCGATTATTAATACCACAGATCAACATTTACTAAAAAACCGTAACACTATTCACAATAAAAAGATTTGAAAGTATAAAAATAATAAAATTCACTCCTTTTTATTTATGCAGCTAACTTATAACTCAGTTAAGATTATTTATTTATAGAAAAATATATTAAATATATACAAATAATCATTGTTTTTCAATAGAAAAAAGGTGGAAGTGAATTTAGTTCTAAGAACAAAGTGGGATGGTCAGATACGACCGTTAGATAAAAAAGCATTTCCACAGAATATCGTCGTTTGTGATCACGCGTCACTGTCATGTACAAAGAAAAATGTAATATAGTTACATACAACTTGAAAATTCAAATTTTCAAATATAACACAAACTCAACAGAATAATTGTAGTACTATCAGGTAGCAAATATTATTTTTATGTAAATTAAATTTTAGTTTGATTTATATTTTCCGTAGAAAACCGACGGATAGTCAGAACCGATGCTTTAATTATTTTCTTTGCAAATTGTTTATAAATACAACAATAAAATAATACCAAAATATTAATACATGATTTTTTAACTTACCTGGAGTTCCTGGTATGCAGTCCTCCTCATCAATGCACTCTTCATGAGTAAAATTCGTAATTTGTGCATTTTTGCTTGTTTCTTCCACAAGTTTTAACATCAGCTTTGATCGTCCTGTTTTCATTGTGGCACACCTTTTAATATGGTATGTAAAAAAACTAGGCACGAAATAGCTAATAAACAGGCAAACAAAGATAAACTATTGAAATTGTTTAAGAAAAATCTAATCCGCTGCAACGCGTCGGCAAGTTCGAAGAATAGTGGCGATTGCGCGGATTCGTCGGGAGCGGGAGCGGGCGGCGGGAAATCCCCGCGCGTCGTACAAAGACGAGTATACACAAGCGTCATTTTACTATGAGTGCCTATCAAATCCGTCTGTTTACCGACTGATTAACTTAAAATCCAAAATACATTTATTTTTTTCTTTAATGTAGTAATAATATTTCGACAATGTATTATCCAAATATGTTAAAAAGTGAATTTCGTATTTTTTTCAAAACCGACATTATTCTACGATCATGACGATATAATGTATCTTAATGATTTCAAAGTAATTTTAAGTCATATTGTGCATACAAATTATATTATAATTATAAAGTATGTACTTAAGTTTTATTATTTTATATATAAAAGTAATATCAATGACGAGTTTTATTAAATAAACTTTTAATGTTAACCTGATTTTTTATTTAATGCCTTAATAACCTTGCGAGTGCTCACAGTGAAAGTGTAGCCTTAAAAAATCGACGACTCTTTGTCAGCCTCTAAAAGTCCGAAACTGGACATGGGTCTCTCCCGTTAGTTGTTAGACGGATTGGCAATTCCAGCATTACAAACACTCACGCCTGTCACCCAGAGGGGTGACAGGCGTGAGTGTTTATATATACAACATGTAACATAATTAACGCACTTTGAGCAAGTAGTTTGTTCAGAATCGTTTACTGAATCGATTTCTATCATTTTTAGTCATTGAGCTATTATGTACTACGCACTAGAGGCGACACTGCATTATGTTACGCTGTTCCATTCAACTGCGGTGATATTGCCGCACTTTACTCAGTCGCTCGCTAGGCGCTAGTGAGTTGACACATGCTGTATCTGTATTGATTATATAAAAAATTCTTGATAAAATACGCTATGGTGTGTTTTAGAAATTGCACAAATAATTCAAGAAATGTTAGCAAATAACAAGGAATAACTTTTCATCGGTGAGTAAATACTTAATAAAAAAGTATTATAGATTAATAATTAATCAAACAAATTATTCAAAAGACGCCATCTGGGGTCATGAAATATAGATTATGAAATTAATTTGTTCAGATGCGACGTTTCTGTAGGTACTTAAGTCTGAGAATAATTATGCATAATATAATATGTTGTTTTTTTTTGTAGAAACAAATGGAAGTATTCATAATTAGGCTAAATTTCTTATATTTAAATTTGCTGATTATTTTTTTATTTTATTTTTACCTGTTTCCACGTCCAAGCCATGAAAACAGGGGAAAATTTACTAAATTCATCAATTTTTTAACTCTCGCGTGTCCAGCATTTATGAACGACTCTTATTCTAATCTAAATAAATATATTTGTAAATTATGTTATATCAATAAGTTTTGTTACAAATATATTAAGTATGTTTTTATATTTTACAATAAAATACCTTTTAAAATATTCAAATAAAAATATCAATTAAATGTAATTCAGAAATCAGCAGTACCATGCGATAACGTAATTATATTATTATATAACATTGCTGGGATTTTAGTTTTATTTTATGATTAGACGACGAATGAATTTTTTGTAATGTTCACTATATTTATGGGACTTAAGAGAGGTGGAACCCTCGGCGCGCGAGTCACACTAGTATATGGCGGTTTTTTAATACTGTAACGCTAGAAGTTTTACAGGCTTCCCAAATAATTAGTATCTTTATTTTTCAGCCAACAAAATGTGGTGAACAGGAAGTATCAGAACCGTTGTCTGAATCAATAAGCAGTTCAAATTCAATGTTTGATAGTCCGAGCAAAATTGTACTTACAAATAAAATACGCAAGTGATGTCTCCTAAGCCTATTTTGAGTGATGTATACGAAGCCTAAGTTTTTAAATTTAGTTCTACGTTAGTAACGGAATCAATAATTCTAGGTCATTATAAAAATAATAAAATATGAGCACGTTGTAATTTTGTGTTTGTAATTAATAGCAAGGAATCTGCAGCTAGAAAGAAATTTACTGCGAAATTTAAGAAACTACAAAGCCAAAATATTTATTTAAAGAAAAAATGCATACAAATCAATTGGACAAAATTTTAAAGTTTTTGTGTAAGTTTGTTACATGTTAGTTACATGAATCTTTAATGAAAAAGAATAAACAGAGTACGCATTATTTATTAATGCACTGTATGCACCTTAACGTAAATTCGCATTGATTTTACACTATTATTCACCATCTGCGTATAAATACGTTAGAGAATTCTAGAAAAGTAATAATAATGAATTTTGAAAATAAATTCATATTTTTATATTTTACATATTAACCTTTTAAAGTATTAAATAAAATATAATTAAAAAGTAATTCTGTCATATTATGTTATGTTATAGTAAATTAACACATAAATGCAAAATAAATAACAAAAAAATTGTACTCGATATAATTTACAATACAGCCTAAATTAACAATTACTTATTACGTTACCTTAATATCGGTAAGCCATCGGGATTACCGATACTCAAATGCTGAGTATACCGAAATAGTGCGAATTTTAGCAATTTGCAATGATAACGTTAGTGAAGCCTGCCCTGAATATTCAAGGCGATTTCCCAACTCACGTGCACCGAGCTACGCTACGATGCTAGGCAATTCCAGCCTGTATCAATCGATCGTGGCGCACAGTACGTGAGCAGGAAGACATACTGCAGCTTTTTGAACAAAATCCAGCAGCGAGCACTTATGAGGCAGCCCGACAGTTCAATGTGTCACAGTACTACGCATGGAGTGTCATACACAATGAAGGGAAGTACCCATTCCACCTGCATCGTGTTCATGAACTCAGCGAAGCTGACAAACCAGCGCAAGTTACATTTTGTAACTTGTTACTAACTGCTGAACGAGCTAACATTTTATGGACTGATGATTTTATGGACTGATGAAGCAACATTTGGCAGAATAGGATTATTTAATTCACACAATGAACACTTATGGTGCTAAGAAAATCCACATGAACCAAGACCGCATAGCTTTCAACACCGGCTTAGTGCTAATGTATAGGCAGGCCCGGTCTTCATAGAAAGATTAAACGGTGAAAGCTATCATACCTTTCTCACCGACACGCTGCCAGAGTTATTAAAGGACATACCACTTCATCTCTACGCAATATGTATTACCAACATGACGGGGCGCCGGCGCAATATGCTCGCCAAGTTCCTTAACTTTTTATTTAAACAGAGAGTACCCTGGTCACTGAATCGGTCGTGACGGGGCTTGTGCATGGCCTCCCAGATCGCCAGATATCACACCAATGGATTTTTATTTGTGGGGGCATGTAAAGACATTAGTGTACATACTGGTCGCGCATTCGAAAACCGTGACATGTTGAAAGAAAAAAATAATTTGGGCATTCGATCAAATCAAAATGAATCATCAAGTATTATCTCGTGTCGGTGAACAGTTAAGTTTTAGGTGTCACATATGCATAGAATGTGGAGGTGATTATTTTGAAGGCATGTGCGCGATACTCACCGCCATCCGCGGACAAATAGGTACCTAGGTAAGTCTAATTTTTAAATTTGTATTTTACAATTTTTATTGAACCATTATAACTTAATATCTTTATTCAATTACTGTTAATTTGTATTAATCGTTATAAATATTTTATTGTAATATTTGTAATTATTTTAACCTGCATCCATTTTTAAATACAACTTACATTAAATAAAAAAAAATAGTTATAATACTCATTTAATTTGCACGCGCTGCAAACATCGATCACCAAATCGATGGCTGCAAACCGAAAAGCGCAGACGGCGCGGCTTTTGATGACAATGACACCTGTGTCGACGTCATAATATACCTTTGGCTTGGCCTTGGGCCGCTGCATGTGTGACGTTGAGGCGTTGCTAGCAAACAGTATTCGTAAAAAAAATACCTAAATGTCTTTTAAAGAATGTCTATTAATTCGTAAAGAAATTAATAAAAGAATCAAATAGTCCATCAAATGGCTTTATGCAAAATAAAGAAGTATATGAAAAATTAGTAGCACCCTGGTGCAATAGGCACTGTGATAAATGGTTTAGTAGGCACTAGCAACGCAATCAGCTGAGCGCGGGCGTCGACCCGCCCGGCGGTCATACTTATTATAAATTTTAATATTTGTGTTTTTTTTTGGATTTTCATTTGCTTATTTAATTATGTTTAATGATTTCAACACAATGTGTGATACTGATATCAAGTGTTAAATAAATAAGGCATTTTCTTTGACGATTTATTCTGACATTGTTTATGTACTACAAAATACAGACTTAAAAGGAGCCAGACATGACAACAAACACTTAAAAGTAGTTTTTTCGTAAATGTATTATATTCTGTAAAGAGTGATCTCGCTAAAATTGTTTGTAATGATGTAACCAATATATTCCCAAATGGTCTTTAGTAAATTAAAAATGACCCTGTATATATATATACAGGGTATTTTTGGAACGCTCCCGAAAACTTAGACAGGCGACAGCACCAAGTATACCTTTGATCATGGGTCACAAATAAATTTGATCCTGATGAAAAAAAAATCATGTTTTTACAACGTTTTATTAGATTTATTCACGCGCCATCATGTTAGTACAGCTAAATGAAACGATAATTTCATAAAAAAAATCATGAAAATACTGAAACCTAAAACCAGCAGTGGAATAACTGAATTCATATCAGCTGATTAAAGGTCAATGTACGCGCGAACGCAAATTCGCGTGGTCCGCAACTAGCGGGCTATACCACAATACCTAATAATTTACAACACTTGTCTAAATACCTAACTTATCTACTTAACATACTATTTTGCTACTGTACTTGTCTCCACGTAGCCATTTTAATCCGAATTTACAGGTTAAATAACCCAAATAACTGGTTCGATTTCCCGCTAATAACAAAATACATAAATGAAATGTAACCAAGGTTAGTGTACGAGCAAGTACATGATATTTCAACAGTTTAGAAAATAATGCTGATATCGCGCCTGCGCGCGCGACACGTTCACTATAATTACATTTTTTATTCATAAGTATTTTCAGTACAATAAACGCTCTCTACGGAAACGGACACAGTTTTAATTACCACATCCCGTAACGTAGAAGATACAACCTACATTAATATACTACATATCAATTATATGTAGAGGGTCACAAATCACAAAATACCCCCTACATTTTGGTCCTTCGAGCTTTCGACGTGAACTAAGACTTGCATATTACGTCTACAATAGTTCAACAGTAAAGTGTATTTGTAAAAAAAAAAAAAAAAAAAAGTGTAATTCGTGATTCTATCTGTAGTGTCACTTTGGTTGCTGGCCTCCCACAAGCGGGTCTCACCAGCTTGATTGAGGTGCATACTACGGTAAGAGTCGCAGTCACACGTATCTGAAACCAACTATTTACAACATCGTTCTTAAACCATGGAGAACCTACTTCAACAACAGAGAACAATCATTGAATCTATCCTTAAAATTGAGGCTAACTTCAAAAAGGATTCTGATTCACGTAAGTCAGGAACATACATACAGAAAAGGTTGGATGCTTTGAATGCTCAATGGGAGGTGTTCAACATGAATCATGGTGTTCTAAAAAAAACAGACAGTGACTTGGATGACGACTATTTCATCAATGATACCTACACCACCACAAAGAAGCGGTACGAAGCGATTCGTGACATGCTGACGAACTACGAGGTGAAAACTGCGGAAACTGGAGTACCATCAAGGTCTGATGAGTTCATTAGCCAACAACGCACTAATTTCCGGGCGCTCTCTAGGGTGATTAAAAACATCAACACCAAAGAGTTGACAGAAAAGTGGGAAATTTGTGACAAACTGAATTCGCTGCAGTCTCGCTGGAAACTGATCGACGAGCTCCACTGGCAAATCGATAACCTGACTTCTGGCGGTGATGTAGGCTACGAAGAAGAGTTTTCTGCATACGAAACCTTGTACGAAACTACAAAAAGGGATTTGAATCGTAAGCTTAACTCAGTATCTCAACAGCATCAGCAAGTGCCTACAATTGAGATTCCTTCTTTTTCTGGTAATTATACCCAGTGGCCTACATTCATGGACCTCTACTGTGAAGCCATCCACAACAATGTCATGTTGACAAAAACGCAAAAGATGCAGCACCTCAAGGGCAAACTTAAAGGCGAGGCGGAGCGCATCGTACAGCATCTTACAGTATCAGCTGATAATTACGACACCTGTTGGGAGATACTCACCCATAGGTACAACAACCGACAACTTTTGTTTACAAAACATATACAAACCCTTATGGGACAACCGGCGTTGCAAACACAGAATGCATACGAGCTGAAGAAGCTACATGACACAAGTGTCGAGACCATACATGCTATTCACAATCTGGGCATCGACACAACGACTTGGGATCCGATCCTGGTGCACATTCTCACTGGCAAATTGGACTCCGACACGTATGCAGCCTACATGGAGATCAGAAAGGCTCCGAGAGAGCTACCTTCCTTGGATGAGCTGATAAACTTCTTGGAAAACAAGTTTACTGCGCTTGAACCTGTTCAAAAGAAGAGACAGACACCTAACAAGTCAAACAATTCGACCAACAAGGAGGCAACAGCTCAATTTAAGAAGGACTTTAACAACACCAACAGGCGTAGTTTTCTTCGAGCATATCATACAAGCACAGACAAAAATTGCCCGCTGTGTAAAAACAATCATATTTTACTCTACTGCAAGTCGTTTCAAGACATGTCACCGGAAGACAAAATGAGGTCAATTTCGCAACTACATATTTGTCGCAATTGCCTGTACTTACACAACGACAATAAATGCAACTCCAACAAAAGATGCCGCGTGTGCAAAGAAGCACACCACACAACATTGCACGATATTTACCGCAAAGTTGAAATCGCGGTCTCAAATAACGTTATACCTAGCAACAAGCCACATACGTCACAGCAAAAGGCAAACCACGTGTCTGGAAATTATAACGAAGTCCTACTAGCGACCGTTCAATTAAAGGTGATGGCAGCTGATGGATCGACTGTTCAATTGCGATGCCTTCTCGACCAAGGATCACAGATAAATCTAATAACTGAAGATGCTGCGCAACGGCTGGGACTGCAAAGACAAAATCGAAACGCCACAGTCTCAGGCATAGGGACGTCAGCACATCATAGCAACGGAACCGTACGGTTAGACTGTGAGTCTTTGTACGGAGGCCATTCATTTACAATCGAAGCCATGGTAATGGCCAACATGCTCAGCAACCTGCCTAATTACACCTTCGAAAAACAAGACTGGCCACATATTCAGAACATACAACTGGCGGATCCCGACTTCAACATCTCGAGACCAGTGGACGTTCTGTTAGACGCTGGAGTGTATGCTGACATAGTAATGAGTGGTATGCTACGAGGACCCTCACACGCACCCATGGCTCAACAGACAAAAGTGGGCTGGGTACTGCTGGGCAATATCAAAACCTTCAACTGCCACGTGCTCATTAATCTTGACGATGTATCTCGATTTTGGGAGATGGAGGAGATAACCGAAACCAATCACAATCTAACATCAGAGGAAGAATACTGTGAATCTATTTATTCAACCACAACAACAAGAAAAGAAGACGGACGATATGCAGTCAGACTTCCAATGAAAATAAACTACGAACAAACCTTGGGCACTTCTAAGCCACAGGCAATCGCACAATTTCGGCAGTTAGAAAAACGATTGGCCAAACAGGAAACATTTTCTACGTCATACAAGAAGTTTATTGACGAATATCTACAACTCGGCCACATGAAGCCATGCACTGAACACCATAAGCCAAGCTACTTCTTACCTCATCACGGCGTACAAAAGCTGGACTCAACAACTACAAAATTGCGCGTAGTCTTTAATGCCTCTGCCAAGACAAGTACAGGACAAAGCTTGAACGATCTCATGGAGAGCGGGCCTAACCTCCAACAAGACCTACAATCTATGATTCTACGTTGGCGAGCCTTTCAATACGTCTACACTGCAGACATTGAGAAGTTTTACCGTCAAGTACTGATACACGATGAAGAACAACACCTGCAAAAAATTGTATGGCGTGACTCTGCTACAGATCTCATCAAAGAATACCAACTGTGCACTGTAACATATGGTACCAAAGCTGCACCATTTTTGGCAATGCGCACCATAATACAACTCGTAATGGACGATGGACACCGCTATCCTCTCGCGGCAGAGATCCTTACTCACCAGCTGTATGTGGATGACCTACTTGGTGGCAGCAACGACATGTTAGAAGCACAAGACGCTCAAAACCAATTGATTGACCTGTTAAAAGGCGGTGGGTTCAATCTTCGCAAATGGGCTAGTAACCACCCCAGATTGCTTCAAACTTTACCTGAACATCTCATAAGCCAGAATATGTTTGACTTCAAGGACGCAGAGAGTAACAAAACACTCGGCTTAACCTGGAATCCGCACACTGATCAGTTTACATTCAAGGCGCCACTTAGTAACACACGTGACGTCACAACGAAGCGGACATTGCTCTCTGATCTATCAAAATTATATGACCCACTTGGTTGGCTGTCTCCGGTAACAATGAAGGCAAAACTCATATTTCAACAAGCTTGGCTTGCTTCAACAAATTGGGATGAACCTCTTCCGGAAGACATACAACAAGAGTGGACAACCTTTCAACAAGAATTGCCCACTATCAATACCATCGCTTTACAACGCTGGATTGGTAACACTAAACAACCCATCGAGTTACACGGATTCAGTGACGCCTCCGAGAAAGCCTACGGCTGCGTTATCTACTGTAAATCTATTAGTGAAGAAGGGCAACAAATTATCACGCTGGTGGCGGGAAAAACTAAGCTCGCACCATTAAGAAAACCCCCGTCTTTACCACGGCTTGAACTATGCGGTGCCCTACTACTGTCTCGACTTATGAAAAAGGTCATAGAGTCAATAAACTCACAGATTGTAACAATACATGGTTGGACAGATTCTATGATCGTGATGGGTTGGTTACAAGGGGGGCCTTCAAGATGGACTACATTTGTGGCTAATCGCGTAACACAGATCACTGTCATCATGCCATCGGGATGCTGGAGGCACGTCAAGTCTGAATATAACCCAGCAGATTGTGCCAGCAGAGGCCTAACTCCACTACAACTGGCGAATCATCATTTATGGTGGGGACCTATTTGGCTAAAAGACAACGATCTCCCACTTCAAGACCAATTCCACACAACTGTTGAAGAGAAAAAGGTCAAACAAGTTTGCGTGTCACAAAGGTCGATGCCATTAATCGGAGAACTTTTAAACAAACACAGCTGTATGGCACGCGTAACTCGAATCCTAAGTTGGATACTTCGGTTCATAAACAATGCACGTGACGTCAACAATGCCATGCGGTCATCGTACTTAGCAACGAGTGACCTGCAGAACGCACATAATGCAATTATCAAGGCTATACAAACTAATCATTTCGCCGACGACGTTGCACAACTCAATAAACATCATAAAGTGCGAATAACAAGCAGCATTTTAAACTTAAATCCATTCCTGGACAAACACGAAATCTTACGTGTAGGAGGACGTCTGGAAAATGCCAACTTAAGTCAAGAACAAAAACATCCAATTATCTTACCTTACAATGACAGGTTAACGGAGTTACTGATCGACCAAGCGCACAAGAGGACCCTGCATGGTGGAGCCAGACTAACTCTATCATATCTACGCAACAGATATTGGATTATCAGCGGTTTGAGAGCAGTGAAAAAACGACTTATACGGTGCATCACGTGTCATCGCTTCAAAACTATCAACAACAACCAACTTATGGGTGATTTACCTCCTCCACGCGTCACACCATCAAGGCCTTTCACACACACCGGTGTAGATTTCACTGGGCATGTGGAGGTAAAGGCTAACAAGGGCAGAGGAATAAAGACAATGAAGGCCTACGTAGCTGTATTTGTGTGTCTGTGCACAAAAGCTCTTCACCTCGAACTTGTCTCCGATCTCAGCACAGTGGCTTTTCTGAACGCCTTGAAACGAATGTGTGCCCGCCGAGGAAAGCCTCGTCACATCTACAGCGACAACGGCACCAACTTCGTGGGCGCAGCAAGAGCATTGGAAAAACAACGAAAGGAGGCATTACAATGCTACATAAACAATGACGTCATAACTAACATGTCAGAGTGGGGCATTGAATGGCATTTTAACGCTCCTTCCTGGCCTACTGCTGGTGGACTCTACGAAGCTGCAGTAAAAAGCCTGAAACATCACCTCAAACGAGTACTTGGGGATCAAAAACTTACGTTCGAGGAATTTTCTACACTGTTGGCGCAGATTGAAGGATGTCTCAACTCTCGCCCCCTGGTGGCGTTGTCAGAGAATATCGAAGACCTTGACTGCTTGACACCAGCTCACTTCCTAATCGGCGAGCCTTCTCTAGAATCACCACTATCCGCTGAGGGTAATGACATGACCTTCTCTACAAGATGGCAACTTACGGAGAAAATGTACAAGGACTTCTGGAGAAGGTGGTCTACTGACTATCTTCAAACTCTACAAACTCGAAGCAAATGGCACTTCCCTACTAAAAACTTAGAAGTTGGGGACGTCGTTATCGTCAGAGAAGACAACATTCCTCCTGCCAAATGGATCCTGGGACGGGTGTTGGAGACTCACCCAGGTGCGGACGGCCGGGTACGAGTCGTCACACTGAAAACTAAAACAAGTAATATGAAGCGACCGATTACAAAATTGTCACGCCTTCCGTTGGATCCGTCATCTTATACAACTGCATCTTCTGACGTTGACACTACGAAGCCTGCAATAAATACACAAAGAAAACGAAGAAACAACAACGGCAAAAAACACTTCAACAACCTTTTTTGTACGTTACTACTTATATTTTCGATGTGTGTTGGACCTACTACGCAACAAATGATCAACATAACAAGGCTTAGCAGTTCAAGAGTCGTTTATTTTGACAAGGTGTCTGATGTGCAGATTATTCAAGATAAGTGGAAAATGGTTGTATACTACAACATGACGACATATTGGCGGAGTTTGGACAACATACAAAACTATGTCAACCATTTGAACACATTATGCAAGAATGAAGCAGCCTATCTTACAATTTCATCCCAGTTTCAACACGAACTTAACGAAATTCAACACTATAACGATATCTTACGATCAGAACATGGACCGTCTCGAAGAAAAAGAGGACTAGTGAATGGAATAGGATACCTAGCAAACTCCCTTTTTGGTACTCTGGATGAGAGATTTGCCAATCAGTACGTGAAGGATATCAACATAATCCAGTCAAACGAAAATCATCTATTGAATCTCTACAAAAATCACACATCGATCATCGAAAGTGAATATAATCTTCTAAAAAGAAACGAGGAAGTAATGAACACACAATTTCGTATCATCGACAATCATCTCGCTGAAACGGAAAAACGCATACAAATCAGCCATGACAATGCTATGTACATAACAGCTACCGCTCTGGCCGTGAACTTGATCATTTCAAACATACGACAAATACAACAGCAACTCCTAGACCTAGTAACTGACGTGAAGGACGGGAGAGTTGACACCCATCTCATCAAGCCCAACCAATTTGAAGATCAGCTCAACATCATCTCCGGTCATTTACCAAGCGAGTTATCGCTACCCTGTGTGAACACACGCCATTGCACGCGAAGCCTATACAAGCTGGCGCGAGTGCACGTGCGCTTAACAAGTGCATACATAATATTCGAAGTGAAGCTACCGCTAATAAACAACGAACAATATGAACTTAACCGCATCATTCCTATTCCGCAAATAACTGGACACACAGAGAAAACTATAGTACTCACATCTGAATACCTTGCTGTAAACCTAAAAGGGGACATGATAATACCCTTAGAAAACCGAGATGTATCATCATGCTTAAATCTGCAAGAAAACAAAATGTTATGTGCTATCAATCAACCTATTTACAACATTAAGGTAGCCGATACATTATGTGAAGCGCAAATATTAAACAATGGCGACTCATCAACATGCCGCACAAGAGTATTGGATTGCAACGACAGGTGGGTGCGATTACACAATCGTGGCGCGTGGCTGTTCTCCTGTTGCGAAGACTGCACGATGCGCATTTTCTGCCCAGCTGGAGTGACGTCACAGCACTTACACGGCACGGGGATTATGTTACTCGGACTTGGGTGTATGCTCAAGGGAGAAAGCTTCATCATTCATGCTCGCAACGACTATCACAGCGAGTTGAAACTAACAGGCAGTGAAGAAAGAATGTACATGCGTGAATCAAGCCTGAACCACATACTGACAGACTTTAATCATACATTTGGACCTGAAGATCATAAAGACGCCTTACAAGAGCTGAAAAACAACATTGATAAGGTCAAGGAACAGCAACAAACACTGAGTGTACAATCACTCACACATGACACACACAACTATGTGTTGTACACCGTAGTCGGATTTATTATTGTAGCCTTCATTGCATGGGGGACATTCCGGCTGAAAAGAAGATGTCAAGGCTGCAGCGTGAATCTTCGCGACAAGCCAGACCCCAACAATGTCGAGCAGCCAACCCAAGGACATTCATCGGAGCATGGGGTCTCGGACATCGATAGTGTGGATGCGGTGATCGCAACGGCTGCCCGTAAACTCAATAGGGGTTCATCGCCTTAAACTTTCTTCTTGTTTATAAAATTGGCAAGATGTACGAGCAAGTACATGATATTTCAACAGTTTAGAAAATAATGCTGATATCGCGCCTGCGCGCGCGACACGTTCACTATAATTACATTTTTTATTCATAAGTATTTTCAGTACAATAAACGCTCTCTACGGAAACGGACACAGTTTTAATTACCACATCCCGTAACGTAGAAGATACAACCTACATTAATATACTACATATCAATTATATGTAGAGGGTCACAAATCACAAAATACCCCCTACATGCGTCATCATCGTCAGTCATGCGTTTTTATTCATCGTGTAGGTATGTTTATTATTCTCATGTATTCAGTTATGTATGTATTCAGATTAGTTCAGTACTAAGTTATTTAAAAAAAATTAGTTATGAAACAGCTTACCGCTCTAAATCCTCCGTGGTCTTATGAGATGCGGCTCAAATTGTGCTCCATTCATTTCAAGGCAGATTTGGGCTCGGTGTTGCGTCTCCTCATGGAGGCGGGGCATCATCGTGTGATCTTTGACACAGTCCGTACGTAGTTTGTCGAAAACATCCACGATCCTTTTGTAGTTTCGTCAGCACTATCACACTCACGATTAAAAACCCTTTCTTTCACATACCCCACAGAAAGAAGTCTAACGGGGTCAGATCTGGTGCGCGAGGTGGCCAAGCGTGTGGTCCTAGTCCGCCAAATCCAGCGATCATCAAATAGCTCATTGAGGCGCTCACGGACGAACCTCACATGTGGAGGGGCACCATTATACTGGAACCATGTGCGGCGATATTCAGCCAACGATAGGTCGTCTAAAATGTCTGTCAACTGTTCATTTATAAAGTTTAGGTATCGCTGTCCGTTCAGTCGCTGTGGCAGAAACACTGGTCCCAGTATGCGATCCTTAAATAAACCTGCCCATACGTTAACCGACCATCGGGTTTGGTGCCCGGTTTGTCGAACAGCGTGCGGGATAACCTCTGAATACACGTGTGTATTTCTTCGGTTCCACAGGCCGTTTCTGGTAAATGTCGACTCATCCGTTCAGATAATGTGCTCAATGGAACCAGCCACACGTTGTTGCTGGTATAATAACCAACGGCAGAAAACTCGTCGGCGGTCGTGATCGCCGGGAACTAAAGCTTGCACTTTGTGCAATTTGTATGGGCGCATTCGGTTACGCTTCAACACTTTGTGCACTGCACAGTATGACACACTTGTTCCATCCCGACGTCTTAACAATTTATTTAGCGATACTTCGTGTACCTAGGTTCGGATACATAACATGTTGTCGTATTCACAATCACTATAAACGTACGCGTTAAGCATTATTAAAACAAAAAACGTAACAACAAGTAACAAAATCAACACGGAACTGTTTCAAAAACTACAATTAAACTGAATCCTACTGCGTCACAGCGTGATGCGACACGAGCCGGGCGGGTTACATTATTTCGCACCGAGCTAGCAGGTCGAGTGGAGGGAGGTTACAGTTGCGTTCTAAAGTACTACATGGTATTGGGATATTGTTTTATAATATTATAGTAAGTAATTAATTGTTTTATTGTAGAATCATAATAGGTGCCTTACTTGGAATTAAAAATGGATAATGTTTACTTGAGCATTATTTGTTATTTATATCGTAAAATATAAAGTAGTTTGTAACAAGAAAACTTAAGCTAAGTGTGACACGCCGTCCATTATGTCGTCTTGGGTCACATGGAAGCCAGATGTTGAAGGTGTGTTGGTGTTACTGGATGCTACTTCATCATCACTTTCATCTTCGCTTGAGCTTCCGTCATCAGGTCGATCACACGGTAATTTTTTCGGTATTCTTCCTCAACACTTTTAAATTTACTGCACAATTTTCCCCATTCACCTTCTCCTATCATATTTACCTTTTCGTTCACTAGTTTAGTCATAAAACAATAGATATAAATAATTTTTCTTTCCTTCCTTTTTAAAACATCGTCGCGAGTCGCAAAGTAAGCTGTGTATGCGACTGTATTTTTGGAGCGAACAAAGCGCGGGAACCAATAGCATGCAGCCACAGTAATACTGGCGGATTGTTCCCCCGTCGCGCCCCCTTCGTACCAATATGTGATAAATCGCTGTGCCCAAGTTCAAGGCCAGCGTTCTTTTTTCACCGTTCGCGCGTACATTAACCTCCATTAGTCAGGTGATATCAATTCAGTTTTCACTGCTGGTTTTATGTTTCAGTATTTTCATGATTTTTTTATGAAATTATCGTTTCATTTAGCTGTACTAACATGATGGCGCGTGAATAACGCTAATAAAACGTTGTAAAAATATGATTTTTTTTTCATCAGGATCAAATTTATTTGTGACCCATGATCAAAGGTATACTTGGTGCTGTCGCCTGTCTTAGTTTTCGGGAGCGTTCCAAAAATACCCTGTATATAGGCAAAAATTTGGACATGATGTTCAATAACTGTTTAGAAGGACATATGATCAGTAATTATTGCATGCCAGGAGCATCCTTTAGTCATATAATGAATAAAGTTTTACATACATACATACATACATATAATCACGCCTCTTTCCCGTAGGGGTAGGCAGAGACCACTTCTTTCCACTTGCTACGATCCTTACATACTTGTTTCGCTTCGTCCACTTTCATTATTCCCTTCATACATGCTCTACGGTTTAGGGTACTCTTAACCTGGCCTTTTTTCAAGACTAAAAAAAAAAAAAAAAAAAGTTAAAGTTTTAGCTAGTAAATTTTGCCCTAATAGCACATTAATAATTCTTGTTGGGAGAAGAGGCAATGTAAACAAAAATCAATTATTAAAATATATTTATAAACTAAATAATTTAAATGTACATACAATTATCTTGTTTACATTGCCTTACATACAGGGTTGGCCGCAGGAAAATAAAATAAGATATGATTTAAATTTATTAATGAATAACTTTTCATGTAACAATAATTTAAACTTTTGACATTTAATTGTTATAATTATAATAATAAATTTAATTTAATAGACATATATAATTTAATTAAGATATTTTTGACTAGTGATAGGTATTACCTATCTAAATATATTTTAAGACAGATAGCAAATGTGCTATCTTATTGTTTATATATTAACTCAGCCAAGGACTTGGCTACACAGACTTTTGAGCAGTATAATGACTTAATATGTAATTTGGATTCAGTTCCAAGTAATTTAAATTAGAAAATGAGACAATAGAGGTAATCTCTAGCAGTTGTAATAATTTAAATAATTTAGAAAGTAGCTTACAAATCTTTAATTGTATGACTCCACAGAGTGATAAGGAAAATTGTTTACACCTGGTGCATCAAAATATACAAGGCATGGTAGGCAAAGAGCTAGAAGTTGAGTTGTTCTTAAATAGCAACAATATTCATATTTTATCTATTACTGAACATTGGTTAAAAGCTTATAACTTAATGTTTAACTTCAGTAATCACCAGGAAGTCAGTTCTTTCAATAGAGAAACGGTTTTAAGAGGTGGCTCCTTAATATTAGCTAGTAAATTATTGTCATGTAAAGACCATAAAGATATTGTGAGCCTCTCTGTTGAGCGAACTGTAGAAATGGCATGTGTTGAGTTTGAGCACCTCATTGTTGTGAGCGTCTACAGACTCCCATGTTCTATATACGATACTTTTGAAAAGATTATGGAGGAAGTTTTTGCTAAGCTTAATAAACAGAATAAATCTGTTGTAATATGTGGAGACTTTAATATCAATCTCCTAGAAGCTTCCTCAATCAATATTAAATTTAGATCATTGTTTAAATCATATCCTTTAAGGAATGTAATAACAAAACGCATGCCCCCGTTTGCGCGACGTGTAAACGTTTTAAAAGAAAATGCGACCACAAAACTGGCGATGAAAGCTGTCCAGCACGTAAATTCGCAGAGGACAAATATATCAACTCCATAGACTATGTGGGCGCCTAAGAGCGCCGCGTATTATATTATTTACTTAGCTCTTAAACACTAGTTTTAGTTTATCTTTAAGATTAAGTATGGCGAATCAATTACTCAATGACCTAGACAACTTTTCTGTGTCTGACGCTAAAACATGTAATGTTGATGACTGTAAACACTTCCTTCCACGTCCTGAAAATAAGTTAATCTTACTTACACAAAATATTAGAAGCATAAATCGGAATATAACCGGGTTTGAAGTCTTGTTGCATAGACTGGATATAAAATGTGATATTATTGTCCTTACAGAATGTTGGCTGTCAAACCTAACACCCCACCTACCGATTCTAAATGGCTATTCTTTACACAAAACCGAGAAAAACATTAATCAAAATGACGGTTTAGTAATCTATGTTAGTAATAATTTAAAAGTAACTGTCACAGAACCTACATTCCAGGATAGTAATTGCTTAATCATTCGAATAAATTCCGAGACGATTGTTATCGCAATTTACAGACCTCCTTCACAAAATATTGATAGATTTCTAGAGTCCCTTGATATTACCCTAAACAAACTTAGCACGTATAAAAATATAATTCTAACCGGTGACATAAATATTAACATTACCCCTGGGAAAACAGATAACCATGCACATAACTACCTAAATATTTGCTCTTTTCATGGACTCTTACCAACACATTACCACCCTACACATCAAAGCGGCTCTTGCTTAGACCATTTTGTGATTAAATCAAATAAACCTTCTTTAACATTAGTTACTAATTCCTCGCTTACTGATCATCAAACAATTTTACTAACATTACAATTAACCTTACCTAGAAAAAACTGCATACGCAACTACACTAAAGTAAGTCCATATGACGAACCTTGAAAATGACATTCGTAGCATTAATTTTGACTTTGTTTATTGCTCTGACGACGCAAATACGACCTTGAGTTACTTTATAAATTCTTTGCAATACGCAATAATAAATAATACATCAACAATAAAACTGTCACGTAAGTATTATAATATTAAACCTTGGATAACACCTGGTCTCGTCCGCTGTATAAGAAATAGAGACAAACTTCATTTAAAATCTAAACTTTCTCCTGATAATTTAATACTTTCTGCTACTTATAAAAGATATAGGAATTTTTGCAATAAGCTATTAAAAAACCTCAAAATACAATATGATAAAAATGTTTTACAAAAGGCCGGTAAAAACAGTAAACTTGTATGGAAGTTCATTAAAAATAATACCTTCAGTTCAAAAAATCTTGGACCCCCACTTGATCTACTGTCACTAGACAAAAGCCCAAACGAAGCAACCAATAAAGTAAATAATTATTTTGTTAATGTTGGCAAAAATATAGCAGAGACAACTTTAAAATTAAGCAGCACTCGTAATTCAATTTTTATGCCCACATCCTTTTCTAAATTAAAATCTTTTGTATTGTTAAATACCGATATTGATGAGGTTTTAAGTATAATATCTGGCTTGAAAGAAGATTGTGCAGTTGGATGGGACAATATACCTAATCGCATACTCAAAAGATTTAAACATTTACTGGCCGCCCCGTTAACACATATCTTTCAATTATGCCTATCAAATGGAATTTTCCCGAAAGTGCTTAAAAAAGCAGTGGTTTCTCCTATTTACAAAGCTGGTGATAAAAACTTAGTTAATAACTATAGGCCGATTTCAGTTATATCTGGTTTATCTAAAATTTTAGAAAGATCATAAATACCAGGTTAATACAATACCTGGAAACTAATAACTTGCTGTCAGACAAACAATTTGGTTTTAGGTCTAAGAGGTCATGTAATGATGCCTTGCACCAATTGACTGATTATGTCACAAGTAATCTTGACAATGGTATGCACTCAATTGGGATCTTTTTAGACCTTGCTAAAGCATTTGATACTATATCTTGCCCTATACTATTGCAGAAGCTTGAAACACTTGGCATAAGGGGAACTCAACTACAAATTTTTTCCGATTACCTCAGTGATCGCTTTCAGTGTGTAAAAATCGGTGAGTATACAAGTACTGAATTACAAAACAGCTCTTTTGGTATCCCACAGGGCAGTATCCTGGGGCCTACATTGTTCCTAATTTATATAAATGATTTATGCAATCTTCAACTTCAAAATGGTGTCATAATGTCGTATGCGGATGATACAGCCCTGTTGTTCTCAGCTAAATCACGAGATGAGGTTTATAAATACGCTCAGCAAGGCTTTAATATAGTATCTAATTGGCTTCTTAATAATCTCCTACGTTTAAACGCTGATAAAACACAATATATGTTATTTTTAATGAGAAATAATAACGTACCTACTCACCTAAATATTTACGCTCATCATTGTAACTCGTATGATGACACTGCATGTGCATGTCCCGCATTAACAAAAACAGACAATATAAAATATCTAGGTATCACGCTTGACACAAATTTAAATTTCCGCAAGCACATTGACTTACTTTGTGCTAGAGTTCGTAAATTAATATATATTTTTAAATATCTTCGTAATATCGCTGACTTCAAATTGATAAGGCAGGTCTATTTGGCTTTGTGTCAATCCATACTTACTTATGGCATTACTTCCTGGGGTGGTGCTTCTAAAACAATATTGCTCCCACTAGAACGTGCTCAGAGAGCAGTTCTGAAGGTAGCCACTTTCCGTCCATTCATGTTTCCTACACATCAACTGTACTTGTCATGTAGTGTACTAACTGTCCGTCAGTTGTTTATCCTCAACATCATATTAAAACAGCATACCGAACTTCCATTTAAATCCATAGACAGGAGAAGAATGGACTTAGTTTGTGTAAACCCTCAAACCAAACACGCATTTGTGAACAAATTTTACGTATTTTTAGGACCCTTTCTATATAACAAGCTCAACAAGTCACTAAAGGTATATAGTCTAAGTTATAAGAACTGTAATATAAGTGTAAGGGAATATCTAAATAAATTAAATTACGAAGACACGGAGAAGTTGTTAGAAATTCTAAAATAGTTTGCATTAATTGTACGTAACAATAATTGTTATTTAGTTATTTTATTTATTATATAATATAGTTTAATTATTTAAATATCTAGTGTCCTACATTATTAAACCGATTGTATAAGTGATGTCTGAAACACAGGTACTCAACCTAGTTCAGGCAGGTAGCTAATATTATAAACTTGACTTTTCTATTTTTCTTTTGTATATTCTACATTATTAAGCTACACATAGTTTTAATTTTATCATAACATTTTATTTTTGTTAGACTTATTGTTACTTTATTTAATTGTAATTATATTTGCTCCTCTATGTAAACATGTGTAATTGGAAATGAAATAAATATTTATTATTTATTATTATTATATATGGTCTTATTAATTTAATTTTAGAGCCAACGTGTATTGCTGAATCTAGTGCAACATGTATAGATAACATTTTTATAAATGTGAAGCCGTTGCATAAATGTATAATTCAAAAATTAAGTTCTGATCACTGTGGACAAGTAGTTTCGTTACCATATGTTCACAAAAACCAAGTAGATAAGAAAGTTGTGTTTGTTCCAGTAAATGCACGTCGCTTGGATAAATTTAGAAGTAACATAGTGCAAAAACTTCCATCACTTTCATACCAAAATGATCCAAATTGTTTGTATGGAACATTATTTAAGCTTATTTGCAATGAATTTAATAATACTTTTACTTCTAAAACATTCTCCTTGAACAGTCGGAAGTCATTTAATGAATGGGCGACAGTAGGAGTCCATAAGAGCAGACATAGGTTATATGATCTTTACCATGAAAGGTCATATAATCATAGCGTCGAATTTAGGGAATATGTAAAAAAATATTCAAAAATTTGCATTTGAGCAACAAAATTAAGACGGCTTCTAACAAAATTAAAATGACATGGAGTATAATTAATAGCAAAACTGGTAAGATCAACTCTCGCAATTCAAACTACCAGTTAAGTGTTAATAACAAATTAACCGAATCAGATCAGGACGTTGCAATGGTTTTTGAGAAATATTTTACTGATATTCCGATATTAACCACTAAGTCACTGAATTCTTCTCCTGCGGTCGCCGAATCATTACTTAAACAAAATGTAAATGCGTGTACAAAGAATTTTACATTTCATAAAGTATTCAAAAGATATTGTAAAATATTTTAAAACTATTTATAATGGATGAACAGTGGACTGTATATTTATTTGTGACTGATTACTTAACGACTGATCTGAGGTTAGCTATACTAGGGGACTGCTTGAAGAAAAGATGGTACTTTTTAATATACTGTATTAACTATTTACAATGATTCGGCACTGACTAACTATAACTATGTCTAACACTATGTACAGAGGGAGGTCTTGATTTGGGAGTCTTGAGTCTTCTTCAGGTTTCTTCCTTAGTGCCGCTCCGAAGTGAAATGAACAGCTCACAGACCGAGACGCCCTTCTTATATCTCGCAAGAAGGTGCCTCAGTCTGTGAGTAGTGCCGTGCGACGACAAATGGAGCCACACGCGCGCTGATTGGACGCCGACATCGCTGGTCGGCGCCGGTGTGCGGGGTGCGCGGGGGGTAGCGGGGTACGAAGGGGCGACGGGGCGGCGGGTCTCTAGCTGTCCTCAACATCCTCCCCCCGGCGTAGCTCGCGAGCCTCATCTTCTTTCGGGAGGACGGCGATCTTCCTGACCGGCCGCCGCAGCAATCCGCCCCTGGTCCGCACCTCCACGTTGCGCACCACGCCGTCTGGTCCGGGAAAGGTCCGCGTTATAATTCCACGCGGCCACACGTTCCTTGGCAGGCTTCCGTCTGCCACCACGACGAGGTCCCCCTCTTGTAGTTGTCGCTGCTGCACATCCCGTGAGTCCCCGCGCGCAACCAGCGTCGGCAGGTACTCCTTCATCCAGCGCTTCCAGTACTCGTCGGCAAGTCCTTGCGCCGCTCTCCACGCCCGACGATCATTAGGCGTGCACGGCGCGGTTACTGGAAGGCTCGATGGTCCCAGCAGCAGGAAGTGGTTGGGTGTCAGCGCTTCTTCCTCGTCGATGTCGACCGGTACGTGTGTCAACGGTCGAGAGTTCACTGTATTCTCGGCTTCGGTGAGGAGCGTCACCAACGTCTCCTCCCGCGGGCTTTTCTGGTGTAGAGTGGCTTCGAGCGCGGTCTTCACTGAGCGCACGAGACACTCCCATGCGCCTCCCTGGTTCGGCGCGCCCGGCGCGATGAACTTCCAGTCTGTCCGCCGAGTCAACGCGTAGTCCTTCAGCAGGGGTGCCCACTCCTCCATTGCCCGTCGTAGCTCGGTGTCCGCCCCATGGAAATTCGTTCCGTTGTCAGAGTAGATGACCCGTGGCCACCCACGCCTAGCCGCCATGCGCCGCAATGCCGATATCGCCGAGTCCGTCGTTAGGGAATAAACTATCTCTAGATGTACCGCGCGCGTCGTCAAACAAGTGAATAACGCTATCCACCGTTTTTCATGCCTACGTCCTATTGTTACCGTTATAGGCCCGAAATAGTCGATTCCGGTGTAGGTGAATGGTCGCGCGAATGCCCCTAACCGTTCAGGTGGTAGATCTCCGATAACCGCCGGCCGTGGTGTCGCCTTGCGTACCCTGCACTGCAGACATCTCCGCTCCACTTCTCTTACGGTTGGTCGTAGTCGAAGTATGTGATATCTCGTGCGTAGGTCGTTCACTACCCGTTCCCTGTTGGCGTGGCTTGCTTCCTTATGCGCCTTCTCCACAAGCAGCTTTACAAACTGGTGGCGTCCGTTCAGGATGGTGGGCCTCTTCATTTGGCTGTCCACATGGGCTGCGTCAATCCGTCCTCTAGCTCGCAGTATGCCATCTTCGAATATGGGGTCGAGCTTCCTCAACGCGCTGCCGGTTGCCAAGTTCTTTCCTTTCTGCAGTCGACTGATGTCTTCAGCAAAACTGTCTTGTTGACTTCGCTCTATCCACATCCGTTCTGCTTTCTGGATGTGGTCCAATGTTAGTCCGTGCGCCTTTCCTCTCATGGCGTCGACGAACTGTAATATGCGAGCGGTGGCCCTGACCAATCTCTCATAAGAAGAGAACCTCTTGATGTCTGGCAGGTGTGGAGCGTCCCTGGTGTCGCTCTGGTGCGCCACGACTTCCTCCAGCTCGTCATCTTCAACCCCTGCCTTCTCTTCCCGACGTCGAGGCCATCGATCTTCATCTTCGTACAGGAATGGTGGTCCCGTAAACCATTTGTCGCTCTCTTCCTTGTACGTATAATTAATGCGCGTTGCCTGATCCGCGATGTTGTCTCCGGTCGGTATCCACCTCCATTGCTCAGGTGACGTCTTCTCCGATATCTCCCCTACTCTATGTGCTACGTATGGGGTGTAACGCGCCGTATCGTTCTGAATCCAATGGAGCGCCGTAGTGGAGTCTGTCCAATAAACTACCCTATCGGCTACCACTCTGTGCTCGCCTTGCACGAATTCCGCGAGTCGCGCGCCTATTAGATTCGCCTGTAACTCTAGCCGCGGAATGCTTTGCGCCTTTATCGGGGCGACTTTCGCCTTGGCCGCCACTAATCGTACCTTAACCGTTCCGTCGCGGTATCGTAATCGCCAATACGCCACGGATGCGTACGCACGTTCGCTTGCGTCGTTAAATACGTGAAGCTGACGCTCTACCACTCCCCCCGTAGGAGCATAGCACCTAGGCAGCCGCAGTCGTGATACTTCCTCGACGACTCGCAGCCACCTCTGGAATTCCTCAGCTGCCTCCTCGGGTAGTTCGTCCCATCCGACCTTCTTCATCCGCCACAGGTCTTGCAGCAGGATCTTAGCGGTGATGGTGAGGTAGCTCAGCAGTCCCAGCGGGTCGAAGACCGACATGACTGCACTTAACGCCTCTCTTTTGGTCGGTGGCCTCTGCAGCGTCTTCACTTCGTTCGGTACCCTGTTCATGGATGTGTTGAACGTTAAGGCATCTTCATCGGCCATCCATAATAGCCCTAGGGTTCTGCCTGGGCTGTCTTGTCTCAAGCCTACCTCCTTAGGCTTGCTCGCTAGTAATTCCTCCGGCTTGTCTTCTAGTAGGGCTGCGTGGTTCGAATTCCAGCCTGCTAAGGTGAAGCCGGCCTGCTGGTGTACTTCCATAACCTGCCTCGCAGTGTTTACCGCTTCCTCTACCGTAGCATAACTGTCTAGGTAGTCATCCATGTAGTGACTACGTACGATAGCGTTAAGTGCCAACGGATGTGTCTCTGCGTGTGCGCGCGCGTTATGATCCCTAACACTATGTGCGAGAAACGGCGAGCTCCTCGCACCGAAAATCATTGAAGTCATAACGTATTCCCGCGGTGGGCTGGATCGCTCGTTGCCTCGCCACAGAAACAATTGCGCGGGTTGGTCGCGACGGTCTATCTTTACGCGTAAAAACATTTCCCTAATATCCGCGGACACGGCTATTTCGTTCTCCCTAAATCTAAATAGTATGCCCGGTAGGTTCCGTAACAAGTCGGGGCCGTCAAGTAAATAATCGTTCAAACATTTACCGGACGCACGCGCTGCCGCGTCGAAAACCACTCTTGTCTTCCCAGGCTTGTTCGGATTCTGTACTGCGAAGTGGGGCAGGTACCAGCTCTTGGGGTCCTCTCTCTCTGTCCCTTCAGCTTCCCTTGCGTATCCTTTCGCCAGGAGGTTGTCCATTTGTGCTGTATAGGCGTCTCGAAACTCCGGCGATTTGTCCATCTTCTTCTCGATCGTCCGCAGTCTTCGAGCAGCCATCTCGTAGCTGGGAGGCATCCGCACGTCGTCGTCCTTCCATGGCAGTCCCACCTGGTATTGCTCGCCGACCTTCTTGACGGTGCGCCGGAATATCTCGACAGCGCGCTCCTCTTCCCGTCGCGGCCTACTCTTTAGCGAGATACCGATGGAATCGATCTCGTACTGCCGTTTAAGGAGTTCCGTTAACTCCTCGTCCTGACTGGCGAACGTTCGAATGTCCCTATCTAACCGTCCGCTACTGCTTACGACGTGTAATACGGTTTCACCGTCCTCCCTACACGTGAATCGCGGCACGGTTCCCTGTATCACCCATCCCAATAACGTTCGTGCAGCTATAGGCTGCGTTCGACGTCCTATCCTTAAATTACGGGTGATTATTAAATGCCAGTTGTCGGCGCCTAATAATAATCTCGGTTTGGCGTCCTCGTAGCAAACCGAGCTCGGTAGGTTGCGTAAGTGTTTCAACCGTAAACACTCTTTATTTACCGACTGCGAACCTATCTGTAAATTTGTTACCGTACGCGCATTTATTCTGTACATTTCGCTGCGCGTCTTGCCACGTATGCCTATGTTAACTAGCCTGCTCTCGGCCTCGCGCTGACTATTGCTTACTCCTCTAATATTCAACGGCTTTACCGGTCCTTCCGCTCCTAACTCGCGCGCTAAGTCGTCGTCGATCAACGAAATGGTTGAGCCTTCGTCAAGCAACGCATACGTATCTATTTCCCTACCGCGTGGTCCACGTAACGTAATGGGACACACTTTCAATAATACGGACGCATTACTAGCGACGTTAGACGCGACGAGCACGGTCTCATCCGGTTTTGCCGATGTCTCGGGTGCGCGGGTCTTGCGGGTGTGAAGGAGGGCATGGTGGGGGGCGTTGCAGCCGTCGACGCCGCATTTCTTCGCTCTACATTTGAACCGTCGGTGTTTACTACTTAAACACAGAAAACATACCCCACCTTCCTTTACCCAATTCCACCGGTCGTCCACACCCATTTGCGCTAACTTTCTACACTTAGCGATCCCGTGTTCACCTCCGCAGCACATACAAGAGGCACTACTGGTGTCCTCCTGTGCGGTGAACGTTTTTACGTCGCGAGTCCTATTCTCTACGCGGCGTGTCACTATCCTTTTCGACGACGGGGCCTCTCGTCTTACGGGCGATTCCTTAGTCGGCTCTACGGACGTATAGGCATGACTCAACGCACGATCAGCCTCTCTCATCATGAACCTGGACAGTGTAACGATGTCCGGTTCGTCTGCACTTCCGTAGTGCTCCGCATAATCACACCAACGCGACCGTAAGTGAGGGCTTAACTTACTCGTTACTTCCCTAGTAAGCATTGGATTTTGCAGATATCCCTTGCCGTCAACATTTTGCAAAATGCACACGATATTTTGCAACTTTATTGCGAACGCATTTAATTCCTGTGCGGTTTGACCCGGGCGCGGAAGGCGTTTCAATTCTTCTAACGCTCGATCGATAATTACTTCCGGGCGGCCGAAACACTGATCTAATGTTCGCATAATATCTGCTGGATCCTTCGCGGTAAACAGCAGTGCCGATACTACCTCCCTAGCTTCACCGCGTAGACAGTTTCTTAACCTTGCCATATTTTCCGTATCTGTGAATCCATATAGACGCGTGGATTCTTTCATCGCGGCTTTGAACGCTAACCATTCCGCGGCCGAACCGTTAAAAATAGGCAAGTCCTGCGTCTGCTTCGCGGCAGCGGGCCTAACTCTGACCATATTCTCCAGAGCTTCCGCTAGTCGCTCTATACCCCTATCTTTCCCTCGCGGAGTAAGCGACCTATCTCTATCCCTATCTCTCTCTAGCCTACGCTGTGGCGCTGGCGTCCTATGCGCACCTACATCCCTATACGGCGACGATAATCTACGATCCGCGTGGCGATGTGGCGATGGCGATCTATGTACACCTACATCCCTATACGGCGACGGTGATCTACGATCCGTGTGGCGATGTGGCGATCTATGTGTAGGCGATAGAGTGCGGCGTTGGACGCGCGACGGCGACGTAACCCGTACACGACGATCCACCTGGTTCATTCCTACGGCGACTCCATCTTCCCTCTGTACCGAATCTATGCGGCGCGGTTGAACGTTATTCGCTTCCGTCCTCCCCTGGGCATCTTCACTGTGGTCGTAACCGGTTACCCTGTTCGGTAGGGTCTGCTCTAACTCGATGCGGGGCGCGGGCTGAGAGGGGCGGGAGGGCGACTCCCCCCGCACAGTCTCTACGTTTTCTAACCACCTATCAACGCGTACCCTATTTTCAACTAACTCGTCTTCGTTGACACTTTCCCTATCTGTTTCTTCTTGCAGTTGCGCGACGTCCCTAGCGTACTTCTTCCTAATAAGATCTTCTTCCAACTGCAAATGCTTCCTCCTAATTGCAGCTAGTTCCTCCGCGGCGTTATACTCTATTTGCTTTAATTTAGCTATCGCACTAGCCGTCGACCGGGCTGAACGAACGGAGCGAACCGACGGGGCGCGGGGTGCGGGCCTATGTACGTCTGTTACAGGCGCGACGGTACGTACTATCGAACTAATCTCTGTAGACGGAAGATCTTCAATAATCGCGGTGAGTGTCTCTGTACGCGGCGCGGAAGTGCTAACCTCTCCCAAACGATCGGTCGTGGACACGGACATAGCGGGGCGCGGCGGCGGGGGCGCGGGCGCGGGCGTAGATGCGGGCGCGGGCGGGGCCTGGAGCGCGGGCGCGGCGGAGGGCGCTTGTGCCATTGCGAGATAATCGGACGGGGACGCGGGTGCTTCTTCGAATATGCGCATTCCTACCGGCATGTCATCATCGTTCCGTGTCTTCTGGCTTCGTGTCTTCCTCATGGTCCCACGTTGCGACCTCCGGTCGTCTTCAAAAAGACGTACGTACAGTCTTTAAAAAGACACACGTATGGATGTCGTTCCCGCCACAAGGGCGTTACCAGATGGTCACAGTTTGGCACCGTTAGGGAGTGACCACTGGCCGCGTAAACGCGGTTAAGAAACAAGAAATTGTCTGGACACAGACAATAGACGTATGTGACGTAATCGTGACAAGAAACAGGGAAGAAATTAGTACCGACGATCTTCTCTCTTCGTCGACGAACTTCTTTCTTCCTTGAAGATCTTCTATAATGATCTTCTCTCTTCTATAATTATGTTCTTTCTTCTATAATTATGTTCTTTCTTGTTTCTTCTTACTTCTTGCTTCTTTCTTCTGGCTTGAATCCGGCGGCGATGGACCAAGAATATAATGGATGAACAGTGGACTGTATATTTATTTGTGACTGATTACTTAACGACTGATCTGAGGTTAGCTATACTAGGGGACTGCTTGAAGAAAAGATGGTACTTTTTAATATACTGTATTAACTATTTACAACAATTCGGCACTGACTAACTATAACTATGTCTAACACTATGTACAGAGGGAGGTCTTGATTTGGGAGTCTTGAGTCTTCTTCAGGTTTCTTCCTTAGTGCCGCTCCGAAGTGAAATGAACAGCTCACAGACCGAGACGCCCTTCTTATATCTCGCAAGAAGGTGCCTCAGTCTGTGAGTAGTGCCGTGCGACGACAAATGGAGCCACACGCGCGCTGATTGGACGCCGACATCGCTGGTCGGCGCCGGTGTGCGGGGTGCGCGGGGGGTAGCGGGGTACGAAGGGGCGACGGGGCGGCGGGTCTCTAGCTGTCCTCAACACTATTGATGTTAAGAAAACTGCGGATCTGTGGGGGATTTCCGTTAAAGTTATTGCGTCTATGATTGCGCGAATGAAGTATAGTAAAGTAATACCTTTATTTAAATCTGGTAGTACATTAGACCCCGCCAATTTTAGACCTATTTCTGTACTACCAACACTTAGTAAGATTTTTGAAAAAATTATTCTTGATCAAATGTTAAATTTCTTTAATATAAATAATTTACTTCATAAAAATCAATTTGGTTTCACAAGGGGTCGCTCGAGAACTGATGCCGGTGTTGAGCTGATTAAATATATATTTAATGCATGGGAGAATTCACAAGATGCTTTGGGTATATTTTGTGACCTATCCAAAGTCTTCGATTGTGTTCACCATGAAACATTAATCAGGAAACTTCAACACTACGGTGTAAGAAGTGATGCTCTTAAATTAATTATTTCATATTTAAGTAACAGAACGCAAAAAGTTGTCATTAACAGTATGAGTTCTTCCGGGTCGATGGTACAGATGAGCGTACCTCAAGGCTCAATTCTCGGCCCCTTTCTGTTTCTTGTATATATTAATGACTTACCTTACATAGTAGGAGATAACCATGATATAGTATTATTTGCAGATGACACTTCATTAATTTTCAAATTAACAATCGTCAATTGCTAAAATATGTCGAAGTAAATAATGCAATATCTAAATTAGTAAATTGGTTCAATGTTAATAATTTGCATTTAAATGGCACTAAAACGAAATGTATGAAATTTATGACTCCAAATGTCAAACAATTAAATACTAATGTAATTTTCAATGGGGTTAGAAACTGAGTCCTGTAGATACCACCATTTCCTTGGAATCACACTAGACGCGAAGCTTCAATGGAGCCCCCATATATCAAAACTAGCAAGCAGACTTAGTTCTGCAGCATATGCCGTAATAAAGATTAGAAGTCTAACTAGTGTTGAAACAGCTAGACTAGTTTACTTTAGCTATTTCCATAGCATAATGTCGTATGGTATTTTGCTATGGGGACACGCAGCTGACACTGAAATTATATTTGTTTTACAGAAGAGGGCCATAAAAGCAATTTATGATTTAAGGCCTAAAGAGTCGCTGCGACAAAAATTTAAGGAAATTAATATATTAACTTTGGCCTCTCAATACATTTATGAAAATGTAATGTACGTACACAAAAATAAAAGTAAATTTTACGAAAATAAGTGATATTCATTCTGTAAATATAGGAACAGACACAAGCTAGTAGTACCAGTTACTCGACTCCATCGAATCAGTAATTCATTCTTGGGGCGATGTATACGCTTTTACAACAAAATTCCAGAAAATATACAATTTTTGACCTGCTCAAAGTTCAAAAACTTTATTAAACTAACTTTGTATAAAAAGGGTTATTATAGTATTAAAGAATTTATAGATGATAATAACCACTGGAAATGAGGTGATTGCTACCAAGCTATTTCTAATTTGTTGTGTTGTTAATTTGTGTAAGCTGTTATTTAAAACAAAGTCCCGCTGGGTTTCTTGCTTGTTCTTCCCAGAACAGAGGTTTTTTTTCGAACCAGTGTTAATTATACAAAAGAGTGACTTTCAATAAGTATTATTTATAATCTATATTGAATAAAAAAGTTTCTTTTTCTATGCTGATAGAGCACATCGTTTCGTATTTTTGCAGATCCAGTTTTTGATGGACGATGTCTCTCCTCACTAGAACCGCCGTGCCTCTATAGGCGGTCCCTTGAGGATTGACCTCGTCCCTCCTGTAAATGTAGTAATTTGGCAGCTTAAGATGCGTCGATGGCCTTAATTTTGTCTCTGCCAGCAAGATCACCTGGGTGTTCTGTTGCTGGGCGACTGTACGGAGTTCATGGATCTTCTGTTGTATCCCGTCTGGATTCCAGTAGAGTAGGCGCAGGTTACTCGCTTCCGTAATGCCGGGCCAGTAGTTGCGCCAACGCTCTCATAATCGCTGTGATAGGTTCCGTCCCGGTACTTATGTCGGCCAAGACTTACGTGCCGACCTCCGCAAGGGCAGAGAATGTAAGGTATCCAAATGTTGGCTTAGTCTTTTTGTGTCTAAGCACTAATGGCCGCACTCGGAAAGGTCCATTAAATTAGTCTTAACTAGTACTTAACTAATTAGCATTAACTTCGTTAATGGACGGGCCATCCCAGAGACATAATTTAAGGGTTCATTAGTTAATGACAACTTTAGGTATTTGTAAGGCGGGGCAACGTCAAATGACTATCGATTCCATATCGATAGAGTTGGTGTAGCCACATTTAAAAAGTTATGATATTAAATAATAAAAAAATGGTTTAAATTTTAAACTTAGTAATAGTTTAAGATGTTTTTAAACTTTAAAAACATCTTAAACTATTATTCATAGAAATACAAATAACAGTTATTTCTTTTACTTTCAGTTTTTTCTAAAAGACAAAGCGAAATAGCTATTTTCCTTCAAATGAAATATATTATTGTTTGTGCCCTTTTTTCAATGGCATCACTTACTGCTAAGTGTCAATATCAAATCACATCAAGGTCAGTGTGACCATATGTGACAGGATCCTGCGATTTTGGCAGGATTGGCCTCTTGTTTTAGCCTCTGGCATGATCGATTGACGTTTTATAAAACCTGTCAGTATTTGGCAGTATTGGGGTTGTTGAGGACAGCTAGAAACCCGCCGCCCCGTCGCCCCTTCGTACCCCGCTACCCCCCGCGCACCCCGCACACCGGCGCTGATCCAGTGATGTCGGCGACCAATCAGCGCGCGTGTGGCTTCATTTATCGTCGCACGGCACTACTCACAGACTGAGACACCTTCTTGCGAGATATAAGAAGGGCGTCTCGGTCTGTGAGCTGTTCATTTCACTTCGGAAGCGGCACTCGAGAAGACTCCAAAGAAAACTCAAGACAACAGATCAAGACTCCACAACTGAAGACCTCTCTCTGTACATATCAGATAGTTTATTTTAATAGTGCCGAATATTGTAAATAGTGTAATACAGTATAGTAAAAAGTACCATCTTTTCTTCAAGCAGTCCCCTAGTATAGCTAACCTCAGATCAGTCAATAAGTAATCAGTCAGAAATAAATATACAGTCCATTTTCATCCATTATATTCTTGGTCCATCGCCGCCGGATTCAAGCCAGAAGAAAGAAGCAAGAAGTAAGAAGAAACAAGAAAGAAGCCAATTACAGAAGAAAGAACATAATTATAGAAGAAAGAACATAATTATAGAAGAGAGAAGATCATTATAGAAGATCTTCAAGGAAGAAAGAAGTTCGTCGACGAAGAGAGAAGATCGTCGGTACTAATTTCTTCCCTGTTTCTTGTTACGACTACGTCACATACGTCTATTGTTTGTTTCCAGACAATTTCTTGTTTCTTTAACCGCGTTTACGCGGCCAGGTGGTTGCTCCCTAACGGTGTCAAACTGTGACCATCTGGTAACGCCCTTGTGGCGGGAACGACATCCAATACGTGCGTCTTTTTGAAGACGATACGTACGTCTTTTTGAAGACGACCGGAGGTCGCAACGTGGGACAATGAGGAAGACACGAAGCCAGAAGGCACGGAACGAGGACGACACGCCGGTAGGAATGCGTATATTCGAAGAAGCACCCGCGTCCCCGTCCGATTATCTCGCGATGGCACAAGCGCCCTCCGCCGCGCCCGCGCCCCAGGCCCCGCTCGCGCCCGCATCTACGCCCGCGCCCGCGCCCCCGCCGCCGCGCCCCCGCCGCCGCGCCCCGCTATGTCCGTGTCTATGACCGATCGCTTGGGAGAGGTTAGCACATCCGCGCCGCGCACAGAGACACTCGCCGCGATTATTGAAGATCTTCCGTCTACAGAAACTAGTTCGATAGTACGTACCGTCGCGCCTGTAACAGACGTCGTACATAGGCCCGCACCTCGCGCTCCGTCGGTCCGCTCCGTTCGTTCAGCCCGGTCGACAGCTAGCGTGATAGCTAGGTTAAAACAAATTGAATATAACGCCGCGGAGGAACTAGCTGCAATTAGGAGGAAGCAATTGCAACTCGAAGAAGATCTTATTAAGAAGAAGTACGCTAGGGACGTCGCGCAACTGTAAGAAGAAACAGATAGGGAAAGTATTAACGAAGACGAGTTAGTTGAAAATAGGGTACGCGTTGATAGGTGGTTAGAGAACGTAGAGACTGTGCGGGGGGAGTCGCCTTGCCGCCCGTCTCAGCCCGCGCCCCGCATCGAGTTAGAGCAGACCCTACCGAACAGGGTAACCGGTTACGACCACAGTGAAGATGCCCAGGGGAGGACGGTAGCGAATGAGGTTCAACCACGTCGCGTAGAAATGAAACAGAGGGATAGTGGAGTCGCCGTAGAAATGAACCAGGTGGATCGTCGTGTACGGGTTCGTCGCCGTCGCGCGTCCAACGCCGCACTCTATCGCCTACACATAGATCGCCACATCGCCACGCGGATCGTAGATCACCGTCGTCGTATAGGGATGTAGGTGTACATAGATCGCCATCGCCACATCGCCGCGCGGATCGTAGATTATCGTCGCCGTGTCATAGGGATGTAGGTGTACATACGACGCCAGCGCCACAGCGTAGGCTAGAGGGAGATAGGGATAGAGATAGGTCGCTTACTCCGCGAGGGAAAGAGAGGGGTATAGAGCGACTTGCGGAAGCTGTAGAGAATATGATTAGAGTCAGGCCCGCTGCCGCGAAGCAGACGCAGGACTTGCCTATTTTTAACGGTTCGGCCGCGGAATGGTTAGCCTTCAAAGCCGCGATGAAAGAATCCACGCGTTTATATGGATTCACAAATACGGAAAATATGGCAAGGTTAAGAAACTGTCTACGCGGTGAAGCTAGGGAGGTAGTATCGGCACTGCTGTTTACCGCGAAGGATCCAGCAGATATTATGCGAACATTAGAGCAGTGTTTCGGCCGCCCGGAAGTAATTATCGATCGAGCGTTAGAGGAACTGAAACGCCTTCCGCGTCCGGGATAAACCGCTCAGGAATTGAATTCGTTCGCGATTAAATTACAAAATATAGTATGTATTTTACAGAACGTCGACGGTAAAGGGTATTTACAAAATCCAATGCTGACTAGGGAAGTAACTAGTAAACTAAGCCCTCACTTACGGTCGCGTTGGTGCGATTATGCGGAGCACTACGGAAGTGCAGACGAACCGGACATCGTTACACGGTCTAGGTTCATGATGAGAGAGGCTGACCGTGCGTGGAGTCATGCCTATACGTCCGTAGCGCCGACTAAGGAATCGCCCGTAGGACGAGAGGCGCCGCCGTCGAAACGAGTTGTATTAACATGCCGCGTAGAGAATAGGGCCCGCGACGTAAAAACAATCACCGCCCAGGAGGACACCGGTAGTGCCTCTTGTACGTGTTGCGGGGGTGAACACGTGATCGCTAAGTGTAGAAAGTTAGCGCAAATGGGTGTGGACGACCGGTGGAATTGGGTAAAGGAAGAGGGGGTGTGTTTTCTCTGTTTGAATAGCAAACACCGACCATTTAAATATAAAGCGAAGAAATGCGGCGTCGACGGCTGCAACGCCCCCCACCATGCCCTCCTTCACACCCGCAAGACCCGCGCACCTGAGACATCGGCAAAACCGGATGAGACCGTGCTCGTCGCGTCTAACGTTGGTAGTAATACGTCCGTATTATTGAAAGTGTGTCCCATTACGTTACGTGGACCACGCGGTAGGGAAATAGATACGTATGCGTTGCTGGACGAAGGCTCGACTATTTCGTTGATCGACGACGACTTAGCGCGCGAGTTAGAAGCGGAAGGACCGGTAAAGCCGCTGAATATTAGAGGAGTAAACAATAGTCAGCGCGAGGCCGATAGCAGGCTAGTTAACATAGGCATACGTGGCAAGACGCGCAGCGAGATGTATAGAGTAAATGCGCGTACAGTAACAAATTTACAGATAGGTTCGCAGTCGGTAAACAAAGAGTGTTTACGTTTTAAACACTTACGCGACCTACCGAGCTCGGTTTGCTACGAGGACGCCAAACCGAGATTATTATTAGGCGCCGACAACTGGCATTTAATAATAACCCGTAATTTAAGGATAGGACGTCGAAGGCAGCCTATAGCTGCACGTACGTTATTAGGATGGGTGATACAGGGAACCGTGCCGCGATTCACGTGTAGGGAGGACGGTGAAACCGTATTACACGTCGTAAGCAGTAGCGGACGGTTAGATAGGGACATTCGAACGTTCGCCAGTCAGGACGAGGAGTTAACGGAACTCCTTAAACGGCAGTACGAGATCGATTCCATCGGTATCTCGCTAAAGAGTAGGCCGCGACGGGAAGAGGAGCGCGCTGTCGAGATATTCCATCGCAACGTCAAGAAGGTCGGCGAGCAATACCAGGTGGGACTGCCATGGAAGGACGACGACGTCCGGATGCCTCCCAGCTACGAGATGGCTGCTCGAAGACTGCGGACGATCGAGAAGAAAATGGACAAATCGCCGTAGTTTCGAGACGCCTATACAGCACAAATAGACAACCTCCTGGCAAAAGGATACGCAAGGGAAGCCCAGGGGACAGAGAGAGAGGACCCCAAGAGCTGGTACCTGCCCCACTTCGCAGTACGGAATCCGAACAAGCCTGGGAAGACAAGAGTGGTTTTCGACGCGGCAGCGCGTGCGTCCGGTAAATGTTTGAACGATTATTTACTTGACGGCCCCGACTTGTTACGGAACCTACCGGGCATACTGTTTAGATTTAGGGAGAACGAAATAGCTGTGTCCGCGGATATTAGGGAAATGTTTTAACGCGTGAAGATAGACCGTCGCGACCAACCCGCGCAATTGTTTCTGTGGCGAGGTAACGAGCGATCCAGCCCACCGCGGGAATACGTTATGACTTCAATGATTTTCGGTGCGAGGAGCTCGCCGTTTCTCGCACATAGCGTTAGGGATCATAACGCGCGCGCACACGCAGTGACACATCCGTTGGCACTTAACGCTATAGTACGTAGTCACTACATGGATGACTACCTAGACAGTTATGCTACGGTAGAGGAAGCGGTAAACACTGAGAGGCAGGTTATGGAAGTACACCAGCAGGCCGGCTTCACCTTAGCAGGCTGGAATTCGAACCACGCAGCCCTACTAGAAGACAAGCCGGAGGAATTACTAGCGAGCAAGCCTAAGGAGGTAGGCTTGAGACAAGACAGCCCAGGCAGAACCCTAGGGCTATTATGGATGGCCGATGAAGATGCCTTAACGTTCAACACATCCATGAACAGGGTACCGAACGAAGTGAAGACGCTGCAGAGGCCACCGACCAAGAGAGAGGCGTTAAGCGCAGTCATGTCGGTCTTCGACCCGCTTGGACTGCTGAGCTACCTCACCATCACCGCCAAGATCCTGCTGCAAGACCTGTGGCGGATGAAGAAGGTCGGATGGGACGACGAACTACCCGAGGTGGCAGCTGAGGAATTTCAGAGGTGGCTGCGAGTCGTCGAGGAAGTATCACGACTGCGGCTGCCTAGGTGCTATGCTCCTACGGGGGGAGTGGTAGAGCGTCAGCTTCACGTGTTTAATGACGCAAGCGAACGTGCGTACGCATCCGCGGCGTATTGGCGTATACGATACCGCGACGGAACGGTTAAGGTACGGTTAGTGGCGGCCAAGGCAAAAGTCGCCCCGATAAAGGCGCAAAGCATACCGCGGTTAGAGTTGCAGGCGAATCTGATAGGCGTGCGACTCGCGGAATTCGTGCAAGGCGAGCACAGAGTGGTAGCCGATAGGGTAGTGTATTGGACAGACTCCACTACGGCGCTCCACTGGATACAGAACGATACGGCGCGTTACACCCCATACGTGGCTCATAGATTAGGGGAGATATCGGAGAAGACGTCACCCGATCAATGGAGGTGGATACCGACCGCAGACAACATCGCGGATCAGGCAACGCGCATAAATTATACGTACAAGGAAGAGAGCGACAGATGGTTTACGGGACCGCCATTCCTGTACGAAGATGAAGATCGATGGCCTCGACGTCGGGAAGAGAAGGCAGGGGATGAAGATGACGAGCTGGAGGAAGTCGTGGCGCACTAGAGCGACACCAGGGACGCTCCATACCTGCCAGACATCGAGAGGTTCTCTTCTTACGAGAGATTGGTCAGGGCCACCGCTCGGATATTACAGTTCGTCGATGCCATGAGAGGAAAGGCACACGGACTAACATTGGACCACATCCAGAGAGCATAGCGGATGTGGATAGAGCGCAGTCAACAAGAGAGCTTTGCTGAAGACATCAGTCGACTGCAGCAAGGAAAGAACTTGGCAACCGGCAGCGCATTAAGGAAGCTCGACCCCATATTCGAAGATGGCATACTGCGAGCTAGAGGACGGATCGACGTAGCCGATGTGGACAGCCAAATGAAGAGGCCCATCATACTGAACGGACGCCACCAATTTGTAAAGCTGCTTGTGGAGAAGGCGCATAAGGAAGCAAGCCACGCCAACAGGGAACGGGTAGTGAACGACCTACGCATGAGATATCACATACTTCGACTACGACCGACCGTAAGAGAAGTGGAGCGGAGATGTCTGCGGTGCAGGGTACGCAAGGCAACACCACGGCCAGCGGTTATCGGAGATCTACCACCTGAACGGTTAGGGGCATTCGCGCGACCATTCACCTACACCGGAATCGACTATTTCGGGCCTATAACGGTAACAATAGAACGTAGGCATGAAAAACGGTGGATAGCGTTATTCACTTGTTTGACGACGCGCGCGGTACATCTAGAGATAGTTTATTCCCTAACGACGGACTCGGCGATATCGACATTGCGGCGCATGGCGGCTAGGCGTGGGTGGCCCCGGGTCATCTACTCGGACAACGGAACAAATTTCCATGGGGCGGACACCGAACTACGACGGGCAATGGAGGAGTGGGCACCCCTGCTGAAGGACTACGCGTTGACTCGGCGGACAGACTGGAAGTTCATCGCGCCGGGCGCGCCGAACCAGGGAGGCGCATGGGAGCGTCTCGTGCGCTCAGTGAAGACCGCGCTCGAAGCCATTCTACACCAGAAGAGCCCGCGGGAGGAGACGTTGGTGACGCTCCTCATAGAAGCCGAGAACACGGTGAACTCTCGACCGTTGACACACGTACCGGTCGACATCGACGAGGAAGAGGCGCTGACACCCAACCACTTCCTGCTGCTGGGATCATCGAGCCTTCCAGTAACCGCGCCGTGCACGCCTAGTGATCGTCGGGCGTGGAGAGCGGTGCAAGGACTTGCCGACGAGTACTGGAAGCGCTGGATGAAGGAGTACCTGCCGACGCTGGTTGCGCGCGGGGACTCGCGGGATGTGCAGCAGCGACAGCTACAAGAAGGGGACCTCGTCATGGTGGCAGACGGTAGCCTGCCAAGGAACGTGTGGCCGCGGGGAATTGTAACGCGGACCTTTCCCGTGCCAGACGGCGTGGTGCGCAACGTGGAGGTGCGGACCAGGGGCGGATTGCTGCGGCGGCTGGTCAGTAAGATCGCCGTCCTCCCGAAAGAAGATGAGGCTCGCGAGCTACGCCGGGGGAGGATGTTGAGGACAGCTAGAGACCCGCCGCCCCGTCGCCCCTTCGTACCCCGCTACCCCCCGCGCACCCCGCACACCGGCGCTGATCCAGTGATGTCGACGACCAATCAGCGCGCGTGTGGCTTCATTTATCGTCGCACGGCACTACTCACAGACTGAGACACCTTCTTGCGAGATATAAGAAGGGCGTCTCGGTCTGTGAGCTGTTCATTTCACTTCGGAAGCGGCACTCGAGAAGACTCCAAAGAAGTCTCAAGACAACAGATCAAGACGCCAATTCAAGACCTCCCTCTGTACATAGTGTTAGAGATAGTTTATTTTAATAGTGCCGAATATTGTAAATAGTGTAATACAGTATATTAAAAAGTACCATCTTTTCTTCGAGCAGTCCCCTAGTATAGCTAACCTCAGATCAGTCAATAAGTAATCAGTCATAAATAAATATACAGTCCATTTTCATCCATTATAGGGGTGTTAAAAATAGATTTCATTATAGCAATTTAAAATGCCGAAAATTCAATCCTGTTACAGATACTTCGCCAGCAGCAGGGGCATTTCCCTGTACTTCTCGTATTATGTTTGTATCACATTCATTAAACAACTTTAAAAGTTTGTGTGTAAAGTTGATAATCTTAAAACGAGTAGTCACACGAGTTTATGGTTAGTATTTCAATCAGTCATTGAAGAGACGTACTTTAGTTTGGTATCGCACATAGAGAAAAGTAAGGTATCGCATTAGATTTCATGGTGATACATCTCGTTAATAATATATTGTGGACGATAGTAATTATAGGTGGAGGTGATGAAGCGAAAATATGAAAGGGCGTATAGAGCAGAGTGGGAGCAAGATCCTTTACTTTCTTCGTGGATCTCCAAAACTAAAGGTGATCCAGACTGCAAATTGGCACCCCGGCTGTCCACTGTCAGAAAAATATGAGTGGATTCAGCATGTGAAAGAATATTCTGTCAAATAAATTTAATACAAAAACACGAAACAGATTTATAAACAAACATGTAGATTGTATGGCGACTGCATTGCATTAAACCAACGAAAGATATGTTTAAGTAAATTTAATAAAAATATAACATTTAAATGTGTATTTTTACTTTCCTTTGTTTAATACAATGATAAATGAAGTTGGCAGTATTTAGGCATTTTTTATTATAAACTTTGGCAGGATTTGGCAGGTTTTTAAATAAACTAAGGCAGGACCTGTATTTTAAAGATAGTCACACTGATCAAGGTAATGTTTCGGAATTCGTTATAATTATAGTTTAAAACTTTTGTGTTGTGAATTGTAATTTAATTTTCATCCATAAATTAACATAATTATATCATGGTAAGTATCACTATAGATTCAGTGAATACATGATAATATTTAATGACAATCAAAGACTTCTAATTACATTTCTGTTTCAATTTAGGATCTACAACCAATAACACCACGCAAGTGTAACTAATTTCACCGCCGATTAAAAGCCTCTTTTGGCACAATTAATTAAAAGGAGACCAATCGTTGAATCTAAATTAACAGATGGCAAGTCGATCGCAAAGAAACAAGCAGCATGGGATTTAATAACCCAAGAGTTTAACCTACACAAAGTAAAATTGTCCTCTGTTATTCATAAAAATTAATTTACTTGTAAAGCTCGTACAACTGAAAGAGGGAATTTATTTAGTACTGGGGGTGGACCACATGCACCACCTCCACCACCACAACATGGACCCATAATAAGCATGGTCGAAGACCATACCATATATTGCTATTTTAGTGGGACTTTGTGGCATACATTTTTTATTATGTGAATACTTACTGCACTAATTTACATATTTTATTTATCAGGCAGCACCTGTGATATGTGAAATAAAGAACTCAATTGATAGTGATGGTACCATTTTAAATGCCATAGATTACAGTCAAGAACTTTATTGACTATTAGAGGGTATGATCTACTAGATTATATCACCCTCATAGGTACAAATCAAGTGCACAAAATTAAAATCATTTAAATAATGATACATTTACATAAACAATAATAAAAGGTTATTTGTTAATACCTAACAATACTAGTGTTCGCGACGGCCTAGAATGACTTTAAGCAAAAAGTGATTAAAGAATATTAATTTGTATAAAAAGTGAAAAAATTGACAAAATCAATTAAATGTGTGTTAATATAGTTTTACCGTGTATTTACAACTCTTAATATGTTTGTATAGAAGGTCGTTCTGATAATAGTTAGTATAAACAACTTTATTTTGTTTAAGAAAAATCGACCAATCACAGCGCGCCGTGTCGTAGAACTTTCTGGAAATTTAAATTAACTACGCAATAGTTTGTACCAAAAAATAATGAGAATATTTTTATGTTCTAAAAGAATTGTAAATATGACATTTAGTTAGCATATGTGGTATAGATCATGATAGTAAAGTAATATTTTGTACAATTAAACACATTCAATAATTATAGGAAAATTAAAGAATTAATATGCCCATTTATTGTAAAAGTTTGGGACATTTAACTTAATAACTTTTTTGAATGTAAATATATTAACTATCCTTTATCGCATACTGATAAAGGACCAAATTGCCTACTTAATGATGTATAGCGTGTTAGAATTAAAATTAGTGTTATATAGAAAATATTGCAATTTGTGCCATTTACATAAAGAATAATGTTTAAAAATAAAGAGGCTCACTATAGAGTATAGCCGAAGTCTACCTTATGGGGGCGAAACCTAGTAATGTTGTAGTAGGAAAAGCTACCAGTAACATCCAGCGGTAGTGTGAAGAGCTACCAGTACCCAGCAGTAGTATCCGGTAGTAGTTGCAGTGACTAGCAGAAATATATAGTGAATAATAAAAAGTGTTAGCTAGCCGAAAAAAGTGGCAACTGAAAATTCGGTGTGACATATAGTGAAAAAGTGTTAGCTAGCTGAAAAAAGTGGTAACTGAAAATTCGCAGTTACATATAGTGAAAAGTGTTAGCTAGACGGAAAAAGTGATCTGATATTCGCAGTTACACAAGTGTTAAATTCAACTAGTTTTAGTTGATTAATAGCTGCTAGTCAATAGTGTCAGAAGAACCAGCTACTCCGGACAGATATTTTATACTACCGCACATTTAAATTAAATATTTTAAAATATATAGTGCCCAACCTATAGTGAACAACCGTAGTTGACCAACCGTTTTAAATATTCGTGATCAATAAATAATAGTTGTAAAATTTCGCGACAAATTAATTAGTCGAACCGCTGGCCACTCCCTTGCTATTTTAATTTACAAATCGTGCATTTTAATTTTGAACCTCAGTCCACAGTTTACCCGCAGCAACCGCAGAGACGGCAGTGAAAGTATCCAACGGAACCTACAGATGTAGAACGTGAGCGACTCGCGGAGTATCTTCGACAACATTTACTCCGGAGAGCTACGCCCGTCCGGCACATTTTATGGTCCTTCGAGCCGGATTCATCCGTCTGTACTGCCGGCCGGACCATTTTATGGTCCTTCGAGCCGGATCCATCCGTCTACACTTCAAGCCGGACCACATTCGCTGGTCATTCGAACGGTATTCGTCAATCCGTTTGTATTTCGGAACCGGGTACATAGTCACTACCGTATTAAAGTTGCTGAATTTTCAGAATCAAGATGCCGATCACTCGTTCGCAAGGAAGGGGAGCCATGGCGTGGACTGTCGGTCTGGATGGAGGGCCGTCGGACAATACCGACGCTGTCCGCCACCAGATGCCACCACGCTCACCATCCACAACAGAAGGCGCTGAGGCGCCAGCTTGCCCCCGCGATGGGGGGGGGTACTCCTGCCTGTGCCGGCCGCTACAACCGGTACACCGAAGCAGAGGGAACAAATAGAGGGCAACGATGACATTCGCTGTGCATCACCGCCAACAGCCCGGGTATACTCCCGCGCCGAAGATCCACCGAGGGGCCACGCCGACAGAAGTACAATGTCAAAGAAGACCATTCGGCCCAATAAAAAAGTTTTGAAGGCTCGTGAGGAAGTGTTGAGAATCAAATTGGAACTCGCACAGATCTCATTACAGATGGCTGAAGAAGAAAATGAATCTGACAACTATGATGAAGATGGTCACTCCAAAAGTGAGTACGTCCGATCTTGGCTCGAAAATTCCGTAGCCAAGCAAAAGCCAACTCAAGGCGCAACCACCGGTGGGGAGGCCCCACTTAATAAAAACATCACAAAGCCACCCCCGGAGGTTGTCGACCTCAGTGAGCCGCCGAAGAAGCTTACAAACAAGGATTCCAAGGTTGATGAAGACATGGAGCTCATACCAGTAGTATCAGAGCTCGCCTACCAGGATCTCTATCCAGAAAAAATACCCAAGAGTCCCATACCACAGAAGATTAGCCAGGACTCCAAGGTTGATGAAGACAGGGGGCTCCTACCAGTTGTATCAGAGCTCACCTACCAGGATCCCTATCCGGAAGATGTAACCAAGAATCCCATACCAAAAAGGCCTAACCAGGCACCTGTCAGCAATGAAGACAGGTGCTCCGACTATTTATATCGGAGCTCACATCCGCTATAGCCGCACTCGCTGACAAACCAAAACCAGAGAGTGCATCGTCGCATACTTTCGCAGCGTCAAAAGCTATAATGACACTGCCGAGCTTTAGCGGAGCACATACCGAATGGCTTTCGTTCCGTGCCATTTACGAAACAACCCGAGGCTACTTCAATGACATAGAAAATACTGCAAGACTACGAAGAAGTCTACAAGGAAGAGCCTTGGAAACAGTCAGTTCAGAACTCATCGGGCATGCTAAACCAGATGAGATTATGCGAGAACTGTAAAGCCGCTGAATATTAGAGGCGTAAATAATAGCCAGCGCGAGGCCGATAGTAGGCTAGTTAGCATAGGCATACGTGGCAAGACGCGCAGTGAGATGTATAGAATAAATGCGCGGACAATTGCAAATTTAAAGATAGGTTCGCAATCCGTAAGTAAGGAGTGTTTACGTTTAAAACACTTACGCGACCTACCGAGTTCGGTTTGTTATGACGACGCAAAACCGAGATTATTATTAGGCGCCGACAACTGGCATTTAATAATCACCCGTAATTTAAGGATAGGACGTCGAAGGCAGCCTATAGCTGCACGTACGTTATTAGGGTGGGTAATACAGGGAACAATGCCGCGATTCACGTGTAGGGAAGACGGTGAGACCGTATTACACGTCGTAAGCGTTAGCGGACGGTCAGATAGGGACATCCGAACGTTTGCCAGTCAGGACGAGGAGCTAACGGAACTCCTCAAACGGCAGTACGAGATCGATTCCATAGGTATCTCGCTAAAGAGTAGGCCGCGACGGGAAGAGGAACGCGCTGTCGAGATATTCCAGCGCACCGTCAAGAAGGTCGGCGAACAATACCAAGTTGGACTGCCATGGAAGGACGACAACGTGCGGATGCCACCCAGCTACGAGATGGCCGCTCGAAGACTGCGGACGATCGAGAGAAAAATGGACAAGTCGCCGGAGTTTCGAGACGCCTACACAGCCCAGATAGACAATCTTCTGGCAAAAGGATACGCAAGGGAAGCCGAGGGGACAGAGAGAGAGGACCCTAAGAGCTGGTACCTGCCTCACTTCGCCGTACGGAATCCGAACAAGCCGGGGAAGACAAGAGTGGTTTTCGACGCGGCAGCGCGTGCGTCCGGTAGATGTCTTAACGATTAGACAAGTGACAGCGAAATTGACATTGCCAAAATAAAATGTATTTTTTCCGTGTAATTATTACCATTTCTTTTAGATACTAAAAAGGTATTTGTTTTATTGGTTTTATTGGTATTTGGTTGTGTGATAAAATGACGTCGAGTACAGTGAAGTGCGGAAACTGTAACATAGTTATTTCGGATCTTTTGGCTTTTGTACAAAACAAAGCGGACATAATGGATGAAGTCAGTATTGTGCGTCTGATTTCTACCACCTTCTCCGAAGAGGAAATTACACGGGCCAAGAAATTGCTGTTTGAGGTGACAAATTTATCCAGGCGCATGATAAATCGGAAAAACGTTGGCAAAAGTGTAAGGAACATTGAAGATATTATCGCGGTCATTAAAGAAACTGACCCTGATAAACTTCCAATCTATGTTGCGAGAGATCTACAGAAATTACCCCCCGTGACATTTGATCATATCGACGCGTCGAAATTACTTAAGGATATGTTATTGTTGCAAAATGAGGTTGCTATAATAAAAGAGACATACGCCACAAAAGATATGTTTAATACACAGAATCATCATAATATAAATGTAAACTACAGGAGAGGTGCTTTTATGGGTAGTTTTGATTACGAGAGCGGCCCCATAGGACTACCGCACATATATACTGAAGAGTACCGATCTATAAATCAGGGTAACATCGCACAAAATAATGAAATTAATGAAAAAACTGTGGCGGTAAACACACCTGTTAATATTGCCAATGACTCAGTTGTTTCGTTCGTGCAAACGTCCTTGGCGCACGGCAAGACGGACTCGACAAGTGAAGGAACACAGTGCGTGGAGGCTCCTACTGCGGTTTCGACGGGATCGGAGACCTACGACGCGGCTACAGCTGCGCCTGTGCATTACTCCGGCACCGCGGTTTCGAACAGTGATAGTAAATTAGTCATCACTAGTAATAAACTAATGGCAGATGTAGTACGACACGGAAATTGGAAACCAGAGAAACCTAAGGAGGATTGGATTTTAGTGCAACGCAAACGTCTTCGGAATAGATTTATTGGTATGAAAGGGAAAGCTGAGTTGAGTCCTGAATGTAAGTTTAAGGCGGCAGAGGTAAATATACCGTTCTACATTTATAATATTGATGTGGAATCTTCTGCTAATGATATCACTAGTTATATTAAAAGAAAAACAGGGGTTGATGTATTGTTACAAAAGATAGATACGAAATTGAAGAAAGATTATGTAGCTTATAAATTTCTAATCCCTAAGGATAACTTGTCTATATTTATGAATGAGAACCTGTGGCCCACAGGTGTAGCTTTTCGCAAGTTTGTAAGTTTTAATAAAAAACCGAGGAGCTAAATTAACAATTAAATATTATAATATGAATAATTTAAAATCGAATAATAATAATAATACTAACATGGGTTCTAAATTTATTAGTTTTAATTGTAAAAATGTGAATAGATCTATTGAATGTATTCGAACTCTCTGTAAAACTGCAGATATTATAGCATTGCAGGAGACATGGCTATTCCCTACGGAAATACCAATGCTGGGTGATATTGACGAAGACTTTGGTTATTATGGAAAGTCTTCTATGGACGCAACTAACCTAGTACGAGGCCGTCCATACGGGGGGGGGGGGTAGCTCTCCTATGGAGAAAGTCTATCTTTAATACCGTGTCTGTGGTGCAATGTAGTAATAATCGAATCGTGGCTGTAAGAATGGATTTGGCGGATAGATCAATTTTAGTCATGTGTATATATATGCCCACTAATAGTTACGATAATTTAGCTGAGTTTTGTGAATGTATGAGCGAAATGGCAGCGATAGTAGAAAGTTGTAATTTAGAGTCTGTCTTTATACTAGGTGATTTTAACGCAGATCCTATGGAGTTATTTGGTAATGAGATGCAAAATTTTTGTATGGATCAGAAGTGGTATTGCGCGGATATTTGTAAACTGGGGGTTGATTCAGGCGCGTATTCTTTCGTTAGTGATGTATACGGCACTACGAGCTGGCTGGATCATTGCCTGGTAACCGATGCGGCTTGGCGGTCTGTAGATAGTGTTGACATTTACTATGACGTCTACTGGTCAGACCATCATCCACTGGTCCTGCAAATTAATCTGGGTACGATTAGGCCAGCTATACCTACTCTTTTAGAAAGCCAAGTTACAAATAAGGTTATTTGGGGGGAGAGAGATCAGTATCAAGTAGAGTCATACCGTAGGAAGTGTACAGAATTATTACGTGATATTGACTTTCCCGAGGAGTTAAGCGCATGTTGTGATAAAATGTGTTCTAATATTGAGCACAGAATGGTCATTGATAATCTTTACAGTAAAATTGTAAACGTGCTTAGGGAGGCTGCTGAGTTTAGTTGTGCTGCACCGAATATTAAAAAGAAGAAGCGTTATGTTGCTGGCTGGAACAAGTTTGTGAAGGGTGCGCATAAGACAGCTAGGCAGGCTTTTCTTAACTGGGTCTGGCATGGTCGGCCTAGACCCGGTCGTCTATATCAGCATATGTGTGAGTCACGTAAAATTTTTAAATCAAAATTAAAATCATGTCAAAAAAATCAGGAACAAATAAAATTAGACATTTTGGCTTCCCAACACAAAGCAAAAAATTTTGGAAAGTTCTGGAAACACACAAAAAAGCCTACCCTAAGCCGGCTGTTTCTGTAAGTGTGGGTGGATTATGTGACCCAAAACAGATAGCTAATCTATTTAAGGACCATTTTAAAGTAGAGGCAGTATTACGGCAAGAAGCAGAAGTGGGGGTGGGCGATGGTGGGGTTGTCGGGACTGATGAACCTATCCGTATTACAGCTAAGGATATAAAGCTAGTACTAAAGCAGATGACCAGAGGAAGGTCACCGGGTCACGATAGCCTCAGTGTCGAGCACCTTCATAATGCAGGACCGCATCTTCCAAGGGTTTTGTCACTATTATATACTTTCTGTATTCGGCACTCCTACTTACCATTCGAGCTAATGAGGACCGTTGTTGTACCTATTTTAAAAAACAAGACTGGAGATATTTCTGACAAGACAAATTATAGGCCTATTTCTCTGGCAACTGTATTAGCTAAGGTGCTTGACGGCTTGCTTGAGCGACGGCTTAGTAACTTCATACAATTAAATGATGCGCAGTTTGGCTTTCGACCTGGCCTATCAACAGAAAGTGCTATACTGTCGCTGAAGCATACCGTCAAATACTACACCCAGAGACAAACGCCAGTGTATGCTGCGTTTCTGGATCTCTCAAAGGCATTTGACCTGGTTGACTATGATCTGCTTTGGTCAAAATTACGTGACATAGCTGTTCCAAATGAATTAATCACCACGTTCAAATATTGGTATGGCCATCAAGTTAACCAGGTCAAATGGTCTGGTGAGCTATCTGAAGTATACATTTTGGAATGCGGGGTGAGGCAGAGGGGGTTATCCTCGCCTTTGCTGTTCAGCCTCTACGTTGACGGGCTCATTGGTGCACTCAGTAGCACCAGGATAGGCTGTTCCATTGACGGACAAATGGTTAATAGTATTAGCTACGCTGATGACATGGTGTTGCTGAGTCCATCTGTGAGCGCTTTGCGTAAGCTGTTGGCTGTCTGTGAAGTATACGCTGCTAAACATGGTCTCCTTTATAACACCAAAAAGAGTGAGTTAATGGTATTTCAAGTTGGTGCTAAAAAACCCTAGGTTGTGCCTCCAGTCAAGCTCCTTGGGGTGCCATTAAGTAGGGTATCACAGTTTAAATATTTAGGACACATTGTTACAGAGAATCTCACAGACAACTGTGATATAGAGAGGGAGCGGAGAGCATTGGCGGTTCGATGCAATATGGTTGCCCGCATGTTTGCTAGGTGTACTAGAGAAGTCAAAATTACTCTTTTCAAGGCTTACTGCCAAACCTTTTACACCTGCAGCCTGTGGTATAGCTATACGCAAAGGGCCTATAATGCACTTCGCGTCCAATATAATAATGCCTTCAGGATGCTGATGGGCCTTCCCATGTTCTGCAGTGCATCTGCCATGTTTGCTGAAGCAGGTGTTGATGACTTTCATGGCATCATACGGAAGCGAATATCGTCCAGCTGGCGCAGATTGCGGGGGAGCTCAAACGGCGTCCTGAAGGTAGTTAAAGATAGGCTTGATTGTCCCATTCAAAGGCATTGGACTCGAATGCATATGGGTGGGACACTTAAGTATCTTAATTAATATTTTTATATTGTAAGTTATTTAATTTGATTTAATTTAATTTACTAACATAGCTTTTAAGAAATTTACTAACAAAATTGTATGGATTTTTTAATCTGAAATAAACGTTTTATTATTATTATTATTATTTTGGGGTATCTATATAGTTTACTCATCTGGTTGGGCTGTATAAATATATAATTGTAAATGAAAATGATAAACATACATAAATATCAACAAAATAAAATAATACATAAAAAATACATAAATAAATAAAAACCCAACCAGATAGAAGCCCTCGGCAGGGGAGACCAAACGGCCGAGGGTTAGGGGGAGAGGGAAAGAAACCGGCGGACGATACGGGCGGTATCGAGGAGCACCGCCTTCTGCATTTGAGCTTGGAGCGGTCCGTCACGGAGTCCCAGTCGCCTCAGATGACCCGAGAGGCTGACTGGGATTAACCCGTTCGCAGAGACGACTACAGGTATAATTTCAGCCGGTAATCCACCCCACATGTCGGTCACCTCGTGAGCCAGGTCCAGATATTTAGTCAGTTTATATGTTTCGGCTTTCACGAGGTTCTCGTCATAAGGAATGGTAATGTCGACCAAAAATATCCTTGACTGTGCCCGGTCCATCAGCACAATATCAGGCTTATTCACAAGAATAGTCCTGTCTGTGATGATGGCCCGGTCCCAGTAGAGCCTGGCGCGGTCATTTTCGAGCACGGCTTCCGGCAAGTACTTATAAAACGGCAATTTCCGATCCACGAGACCGTATTTCAGAGCGAGCTCCTGGTGTAGAATCCTGGCTACTAAGTTGTGTCTGTGCAAATACTCAGAGTTAGAAAGCGCCGAACAACCGGAGATGACATGCCTAAGTGACTCACCGGGATGGCGACAAGCTCGACAGACGTCAACGGTGCCATCCTTTAGGATGTATCTCCGATAATTGTTGGTCTTAATAACCTGATCCTGTATCGCACAGACAAAACCCTCGGTTTCCCCAAAGAGGTCACCGAAACGTAGCCAGTGGAGGGAGGCGACTGTGTCTACGAAAGGCTCATGAAGAGCCTTGTAGAACCTCCCGTGGAGCTCTTTCTCCTTCCATACGGTCTCCCGGTCGGAAATGCTCTGTACGGCCGGGTCTTGCCATTGCTCGTTGGCTAAGGATAGAGGGGTAAGTCCTTTATCACAACAAATAACGTCCCTATAGTATGGATCATCCGCTCTCGTCAGAAAGTAATTACGGAGGCTGCACACTTCGCGATTATGCATGGTAAGCGCGCTTAAAAAGCCGCGTCCACCATGCTTCCGCGGCAAGTACAGCCTCATTACTGACGATCTCGGATGATGCATCCTGTGGGACGTCATTATAGTGCGGACTTTTCTGTCCAGAGCGTTTAGTTCGGTCTGAGTCCACCTGAGTATGCCAAAGGTATACATGAGAACAGGCATGACCCAACCGTTATATGCGTGCGTCTTATTCACACCGGACAAAAGGCTGTTAAGCACTTTGGTCAAGCGTGCATAAAACACATCGCAAACTGACTGTTTCATACCCGCCTCATCTACACCGATGTTCTGTGACATACCCAGGTATCGGTATGTTTCAGCCCCGGAAAGGGTCCTGATGTTGATGGGCATAGATAAGTCTATGCCCTCCGAGTTAGCAACCCTTCCTCTTTCAACATGGAGGACCGCACACTTATCCGTCCCCAGCTCCATTCTAATAGAGTTGCTAAAATCACAAGTGATGTTTAGCAATTCCATAAGATGAGAGCAACTGGAGGCGAATAACTTGAGATCATCCATATAGAAAAGGTGGGTCACTTTTGTACCTCCTCTCCGAAGCTGAAATCCCCTCCCGGAACCCTCCAGTAATGTACTAAGAGGGTTCAGAGAGAGGCAGAACCATATTGGACTCAAACAGTCGCCCTGGAAGATACCCCTTCTTATCCTTATGTGGTTCTCCGCAGCCATCATCCGCTCGCCTAGATGACAAAGGATCGTACTCCACTGCCCCATACACTGCCCGAGGAAGTCTCGAACTGTACAGTCAACCCTGTACAGCTCGAGGACCCTCTCAAGCCATGTATGAGGCACCGAGTCGAATGCCTTTTTATAGTCTATCCAGGCGGCGGAGAGGTTCCGACGGTTGCGTTTAACCACTTTGCCAATGACCGCGTCAATGAGGAGTGGTTCCTTGGTTCCACGACCACCGCCCCGACATCCATTTTGAGCGCGCGACATCACCTGATTTGAGTTCAGGTGACGAGTGATTCTCGCGCTCAAAATGGATGTGTCTTGTATATGGTTGGTAGACACGTTATGGGGCGGTATTTGCTCGGGTCTGTGGAATCCCGGTCTTTAGGAACCAAATGAGTGATCCCAGTAGTGAAGAGGCTCGGGAGCGACTTTTGGTCGAGAGCCCTTGAAACTGTCGGGCGAGAACAGCGTGACACACCACGAACCCCTTCAGCCAGTAGTGATGCAGTCCGTCGAGTCCCGGGCTTTTCCAGTTCGGGGCCCTACGGACCGCCTCAGCTACGTCATCCGGCGTTATGATGACGGGGTCCATGGGCGTAACATTCGCACACTGACTCGCCACAACTTCCGTCCAAGGGCCCTCGCTGTGGTTTACGGGCTCTGACCACAGGCCGCGCCAGAATGCGATAGTGTCGGCCTGATTCGGTGCTGGGCCCGTTCCACGTACCATTGGTCGCTCCAATGATTCATAGAGCCTCTTCTGATCACTCAGGAAGAGACGATTCTGGTTGAACCGTGTCGACCTCTCGGTATATCGCCGAATCCGCTTCCCCCAAGCAGTGACTCTCTGCTTCAGGTCGTCTATGCGCTCCGTCAGTTTTTGCGTTATATCCGGCTGGGACAAACTGATGTCTGATTATTATTATTATTATTATTATTGTTATCACTTTCATTAGCGCTCCTTTTCGGGGTTTTAGATGCGGCATCGGCTAATCGCAAGATCCCGCCCTTTATTCCTTAAATTGAGAGGTGGCGACGTACGATTGCTGTCGTATCCAAGATTACGGCTTTTTGTATTTTGTTCCTCACCCTCACTGAGGTACCTAGCTTCGCTAAGTTCTCAGTAAGGGATTTAGGAACAATTCCCGTGGTGGAGAGAATCAGCGGGACGATATGGACCTGCTGCTGCCGCCTTAACTGTCGGATTTCTTCAGCCAGCCGCTGGTATTTAACCATCTTTTCAGTGGTGTATTTCTGCACATTGTGCGAATTTGGAATACCAATATCCAACAACCATGTCCGCTTCTCCTCTTTTTCTACTAATATTATATCCGGCCGATTATGCTCAACTGTCCGATCAGTTAAAACCGACCTGTCCCAATAAAGTTGGGCCGAATCGTTCTCAAGTACCGGGGATGGGCTGTACTTCCAGTAAGGCTCTGTCTCCTTTAAGAGACCGTGTTGTACTGCCAGTTCTTGATGTATAATTTTTGCCACATTGTCGTGGCGCTGGGTGTACTCGGTTCCAGCGAGAACTTGGCAGCCGCCAGTGATGTGCTGGATGGTCTCTGGCTTTTGATGACACCGTCGACACTGGTCATCTTCGATGCCTGTCTTTACAATGAACCTGAGATAATTTTTCGTAGGCATCACCTGATCCTTAATCGCTACCATGAATCCCTCAGTTTCAGCAAAGATCTCAGATTATTATTATTATTATGGGGTATCTATATAGTTTTCTCATCTGGTTGGGCTGTATAAATATATAATTGCAAATGAAAATGATAAACATACATAAATATGAACAAAATAAAATAATACATAAAAAATACATAAATAAATAAAAACCCAACCAGATGGAAGCCCTCGGCAGGGGAGACCAAACGGCCGAGGGTTAGGGGGAAAGGGAAAGAAACCGGCGGACGATGCGGGCGGTATCGAGGAGCACCGCCTTCTGCATTTGAGCTTGGAGCGGTCCGTCACGGAGTCCCAGTCGCCTCAGATGACCCGAGAGGCTGACTGGGATTAACCCGTTCGCAGAGACGACTACAGGTATAATTTCGGCCGGCAATCCACCCCACATGTCGGTCACCTCGTTAGCCAGGTCCAGATATTTAGTCAGTTTATCTGTTTCGGCTTTCACGAGGTTCTCGTCATAAGGAATGGTAATGTCGACCAAAAATATCCTTGACTGTGCCCGGTCCATCAGCACAATATCAGGCTTATTCGCAAGAATAGTCCTGTCTGTGATGATGGCCCGGTCCCAGTAGAGCCTGGCGCGGTCATTTTCGAGCACGGCCTCCGGCAAGTACTTATAATACGGCAATTTCCGATCCACGAGACCGTATTTCAGAGCGAGCTCCTGGTGTAGAATCCTGGCTACTAAGTTGTGCCTGTGCAAATACTCAGAGTTAGAAAGCGCCGAACAACCGGAGATGACATGCCTAAGTGACTCACCGGGATGGCGACAAGCTCGACAGACGTCAACGGTGCCATCCTTTAGGATGTATCTCCGATAATTGTTGGTCTTAATAACCTGATCCTGTATCGCACAGACAAAACCCTCGGTTTCCCCAAAGAGGTCACCGAAACGTAGCCAGTGGAGGGAGGCGACTGTGTCTACGAAAGGCTCATGTAGAGCCTTGTAGAACCTCCCGTGGAGCTCTTTCTCCTTCCATACGGTCTCCCGGTCGGAAATGCTCTGTACTGCCGGGTCTTGCCATTGCTTGTTGGCTAAGGATAGAGGGGTAAGTCCTTTATCACAACAAATAACGTCCCTATAGTATGGATCATCCGCTCTCGTCAGAAAGTAATTACGGAGGCTGCACACTTCGCGATTATGCATGGTAAGCGCGCTTAAAAAGCCGCGTCCACCATGCTTCCGCGGCAAGTACAGCCTCATTACTGACGATCTCGGATGATGCATCCTGTGGGACGTCATTATAGTGCGGACTTTTCTGTCCAGAGCGTTTAGTTCGAGTTAGTTAGTTAGAGTTATTATTATTATTATTATTATTATTATTATTATTTACTCGACGGCCCCGACTTGTTACGAAACCTACCGGGCATACTGTTTAGATTTAGGGAGAACGAAATAGCCGTGTCCGCGGATATTAGGGAGATGTTTTTACGAGTGAAGATGGACAGTCGCGACCAACCCGCACAATTGTCTCTGTGGCGAGGTAACGAGCGATCCAGCCCACCGCGGGAGTACGTTATGACATCGATGATTTTCGGGGCGAGGAGCTCGACGTTTCTCGCACATAGTGTTAGGGATCATAACGCGCACGCACACGCAGAAACACATCCGTTGGCGCTTAACGCTATCGTATGTAGTCACTATATGGACGACTACTTAGACAGTTATGCTACGGTAGAGGAAGCGGTAAATACGGCAAGGCAGGTTATGGAAGTACACCAGAAGGCCGGTTTCACCTTGGCAGGCTGGAATTCGAACTACACAGCCCTATTGGAAGACAAGCCGGAGGAACTACTAGCGAGCAAGCCTAAAGAAGTAGGCTTAAGGCAAGACAGCCCAGGCAGGACACTAGGGTTGTTATGGATGGCCGACGAAGACGCCCTGACGTTCAACACCTCTATGAATAGGGTGCCACAGGAAGTAAAGGCGCTACAGCGACCACCGACTAAGAGGGAAGCATTGAGCGCAGTCATGTCGGTGTTTGACCCGCTCGGACTGCTTAGCTACCTCACCATCACCGCCAAGATCCTGCTGCAAGACCTATGGCGAATGAAGAAGGTCGGATGGGACGACGAACTACCCGAGGAGGCAGCTGATGAATTTCAGAGGTGGCTGCGAGTCGTCGAGGAAGTGTCACGACTGCGACTGCCTAGGTGCTATGCTCCTACGGGGGGAGTGGTAGAGCGTCAGCTTCACGTATTCAACGACGCAAGCGAACGTGCGTACGCATCCGCGGCGTATTGGCGTATACGATACCGCGACGGAACAATTAGGGTACGGTTAGTGGCGGCCAAGGCGAAAGTTGCCCCTATAAAGGCACAAAGTATACCGCGTTTAGAGTTGCAGGCGAACTTGATAGGCGCGCGACTCGCGGAATTCGTGCAAGGCGAGCACAGAGTGGTAGCCGATAGGGTAGTGTATTGGACAGACTCCACTACGGCGCTCCACTGGATACAGAACGATACGGCGCGTTACACCCCATACGTGGCTCATAGGTTAGGGGAGATAGCAGAGAAGACATCACCCGAGCAATGGGGGTGGATACCGACCGCAGACAACATCGCGGATCAAGCAACGCGTGTGAATTATATTAATAAAGAAGAAAACGACATATGGTTCACGGGACCGGCATTCCTGTACGAGGACGAAGACAGATGGCCTCGTCGTCAGGAAGAGAGGGCAGGCGATGATGATGAGGAGCTGGAGGAAGTCGTGGCGTACCACAGCGACACCAAGGACGCTCCACACCTGCCGGACATAGAGAGATTCTCTTCCTACGAGAGATTAATAAGGGCCACTGCACGGATACTACAGTTCGTCGATGCCATAAGAGGAAGGGCGCACGGACTGACATTGCAGCACATCCAGAGAGCAGAGCTGATGTGGATAGAACGCAGTCAGCAAGAAAGCTTCACTGAAGACATCAGTCGACTGCAGCGAGGAAAGAACCTGGCAACCGGCAGCGCGTTGAGGAAGCTCGACCCCATATTGGAAGATGGCATATTACGAGCTAGAGGACGAATCGACGCAGCCGATATGGACAGCCAAATGAAGAGGCCCATCATACTGAGCGTACGCCACCAATTTGTAAAGCTGCTTGTGGAAAAGGTGCATCAGGAGGCAAGCCACGCCAACAGGGAGCGGGTAGTAAACGATCTACGCACGAGATATCATATCCTTCGATTACGACCAACCGTAAGAGAAGCGGAGCGGAGATGTCTGCGGTGCAGGGTACGCAAGGCGACACCACGGCCAGCGGTTATCGGAGATCTACCACCTGAACGGTTAGGGGCATTCGCGCGACCATTCACCTACACCGGAATCGACTATTTCGGGCCTATAACGGTTACGATAGGACGTAGGCATGAAAAACGGTGGGTGACGTTATTCACCTGTTTAACGACGCGCGCGGTGCATTTAGAAATAGTTTATTCCCTAACGACGGATTCGGCGATATCGGCATTGCGGCGCATGGCGGCTAGGCGTGGGTGGCCACGGGTCATTTACTCTGACAACGGAACGAATTTTCATGGGGCGGACACCGAACTACGACGGGCAATGGAGGAGTGGGCACCCCTGCTGAAGGACTACGCGTTGACTCGGCGGACAGACTGGAAGGTCATCGCGCCGGGCGCGCCGAACCAGGGAGGCGCATGGGAGCGTCTCGTGCGCTCAGTGAAGACCGCGCTCGAAGCCACTCTACACCAGAAGAGCCCGCGGGAGGAGACGTTGGTGACGCTCCTCTCAGAAGCCAAGAACACGGTGAACTCTCGACCGTTGACACACGTACCGGTCGACATCGACGAGGAAGAGGCGCTGACACCCAACCATTTCCTGCTGCTGGGACCATCGAGCCTTCCAGTAACCGCGCCGTGCACGCCTAGTGATCGTCGGGCGTGGAGAGCGGCGCAAGGACTTGCCGACGAGTACTGGAAGCGCTGGATGAAGGAGTACCTGCCGACGCTGGTTGCGCGCGGGGACTCGCGGGATGTGCAGCAGCGACAGCCACAAGAAGGGGACCTCGTCGTGGTGGCAGACGGTAGCCTGCCAAGGAACGTGTGGCCGCGTGGAATTGTAACACGGACCTTTCCCGGACCAGACGGCGTGGTGCGCAACGTGGAGGTGCGGACCAGGGACGGATTGCTGCGGCGGCCGGTCAGGAAGATCGCCGTCCTCCCGAAAGAAGATGGGGCTCGCGAGCTACGCCGGGGGGAGGATGTTGAGGACAGCTAGAGACCCGCCGCCCCGTCGCCCCTTCGTACCCCGCTACGCCCCGCGCACCCCGCACACCGGCGCTGATCCAGTGATGTCGGCGACCAATCAACGCGCGTGCGGCTTCATTATCGTCGCACGGCACTACTCACAGACTGAGACACCTTCTTGCGAGATATAAGAAGGGCGTCTCGGTCTGTGAGCTGTTCATTTCACTTCGGAAGCGGCACTCGAGAAGACTCCAAAGAAGACTCAAGACAACAGATCAAGACTCCACAACTGAAGACCTCTCTCTGTACATATTAGATAGTTTATTTTAATAGTGCCCAATATTGTAAATAGTGTAATACAGTATAGTAAAAAGTACCATCTTTTCTTCGAGCAGTCCCCTAGTATAGCTAACCTCAGATCAGTCAGTCATTAATCAATCAATAGCATAAATAAATATACAGTCCACTTTCATCCATTATAACACTTATTTGATAATGTTAGTGATTATTTATATTTGAAATACAATTCCGCGCCTCTATTGATACTTGTGACACTGGATTATATAAGGCTCAGAGTAAATGATTGTCTTTTACTATTTTTTTTAATAAATAATTTACGGAACTTCTGTAATACTTGTACTAGTCGGACAGCGCCACTCGATGACGGAAAAAGTGATAACTGATATTCGCAGTTACACAAGTGTTAAATTCAACTAATTTTAGTTGATTAATAGCTGCTAGTCAGTAGTGTTAAAGAACCAACTACTCCGGACAGATATTTTTATACTACCGCTCATTTAAATTAAATATTTTAAAATATATAGTGACCAACCTATAGTGAACAACCGTAGTTGACCAACCGTTTTAAATAATCGTGATCAATAAATAATAGTTGTAAAATTTCGCGACAAATTAATTAGTCGAACCGCTGGCCACTCCCTTGCTATTTAATTTACAAATCGTGCATTTTAATTTTGAACCTCAGTCCACAGTTTATCCGCAGCAACCGCAGAGACGGCAGTGAAAGTATCCAACGGAACCTACAGGTGTAGAACGTGAGCGACTCGCGGAGTATCTTCGACAACATTTACTCCGGAGAGCTACGCCCGTCCGGCACATTTTATGGTCCTTCGAGACGGATCCTTCCGCCTGTACTGCCGACTGGACCATTTTATGGTCTTTCGAGCCGGATCCACATTCGCCTATCTTTCAAACGGGATTCATCAATCCGTTTGTATTTCGGAACCGGGTACATAGTCACTACCGTATTAAAGTTGCTGAATTTTCAGAATCAAGATGCCGATCACTCGTTCGCAAGGAAGGGGATCCATGGCGTGGACTGTCGGTCTGGATGGAGGTCCGTCGGACAATACCGACGCCGTCCGCCTCCAGATGCCACCACGCTCACCATCCACAACAGAAGGCGCTGAGGCGCCAGCTTGCCCCCGCGATGGTGGGGTACTCCTGCCTGTGCCAGCCGCCGTAAAAGCCGGTACACCGAAGCAGATGTCATCACCGCCAACAGCCCGGGTATACTCCCGCGCCGAAGAGCCACCGAGGGGCCACGCCGACAGAAGTACAAGGTCAAAGAAGACCATTCGGCCCAATAAAAAAGTTTTGAAGGCTCGTGAGGAAGTGTTGAGAATCAAATTGGAACTCGCACAGATCTCATTACAGATGGCTGAAGAAGAAGATGAATCGGACGACTATGATGAAGATAGTCACTCCAAAAGTGAGTACGTCCGATCTTGGCTCGAAAATTCCGTAGCCAAGCAAAAGCCAACTCAAGGCGCAACCACCGGTGGGGAGGCCCCACTTAATAAAAACATCACAAAGCCACCCCTGGAGGTTGTCGACCTCAGTGAGCCCCCGAAGAAGCTCACAAACAAGGATTCCAAGGTTGATGAAGACAGGGAGCTCCTCTTCTTCTTATTCTTATTATTATTAGTCTTATTATAATTTGTTATATGCATATAAATTTGTATAATGATGATTTAAAATTTAAGTATCATTTGATTAATGGATTTTTATCTATTCAAAGGTATCATCATCATCATCATTACAGCCCTTCACAAGTCCATTGTTGAACATAGGCTCCCCCAAAGAATGCCATATTCAAAGGTATACATTATAATAATTTACTAGCTACCTTTAAACCAGCTTTTTGAAAACATTGTATAACATACAGGAAACGCAAATTGCGTTATTATTTTTATTTTAGGTCATCTTCTTTTTTAGCAGATATATTCATAGTTTTAATTTATAATTTTATCTGGAAATAAATAAATAGTTAACTTTAAATGTATAACAATAGCTCAATCAAATAAATGATAGCATATTACTATCAGATCCCTGCAGCAAAATTACAGTTACAGCAGAAATGGGTCAGTTTGACCAGAGTAGGACCACACTCACAGAATACCAGCGTAAAATAGCAGCTTAACGTTGCTGTGTTTCGTATGGTGAGTGTAGAGAACCGGAGACCCTTTTTACACTGTAAACAAGGCATTCCATCTTAGTCCTCAGGGGTGACAACACATCTGCATTTTGATCTTAATGAAGATTTAAATGTTTATGAATTACAGACAAATAAAATTCTTTTGGAATAAGCTACATTAGAATTGAAGATTTTAAAAAACAGTTTACAAAATAAAACAAGTAAATAGTTAAATTATGTTTTATTTTAACCTTGTTCAATTTTTTTTTACTATTGAGAAAAAAAATCTATTGACAACAGATTGTCTGACCATCTGATCTGTTGGGGTTCTCTTGTACAGGAACATTATCCATGTTATTCATGAATATATTGTAATCAGTAGAAGGCATCATGACATCATCTAACATTGTTGATATATTGTGCAGTGTGGCACATGTTCATATCACTGCCACAACGGTTTCCTTTTTGATCCCCATTGCCATCTGGAGACAAGGTAACCTCCGTTTCCAAATTCCTAAGGTCCTCTCAACAGTATTCTGTGTTTTAATATGACTATTATTATACAGTTCATGTCCAATACTGTTAGGTGACAAAAATGTTGTTAGCAACACACTGCTGACTGCATATCCACTGTCTCCAAGTAGCATACGCTGTCCTTGTAAATTTCCAATGCTTAACATTTGTTTGACAGAATTGCTATTATGTATAAAGCTGCTATGTGTGCTACCGGGCCATCGTGCAACCAAATAAAAAAATTACAAATTAGGTCCTGTTACTGCCTGAACATTGATCGAAAAAAACTCTTTCTGTTTCTATACACTTCAGAAGACATCCACCAGGATTTCTTATTTTAATATGTGAGTAAAGCGATATCGTTAGTGAAATTCTTGAACAGTATATTTCTGAAATGGATCCGAATAATCACGCAAATAACGTCTTGGTCCTGGTTCTCTAAATCTTGCGCAATCCACAAAATCAACAAACTCTTCATAATCTGACATTTTCTCAAAATATCACAATAAACAAAAACAAGTCCTTGAAAATAACCACGCAATGACACACATAACCTCAAATTGTCCTGTGTAAACTGTAAATCATTCATTACGAAGACCCTTCAAAGCTCGAAAAATCCATTTGGATTTCTTACTTGTCAGATTTTTTTTAAACTGGCTTTACGGCTCTGGGTTCTAACCCTTCTGAGCCTGAAGTTACAATGTATTAACTTTACGATACATTCATTAAAAATTCACTTTCACATTAATTCACAGTTTGTTTACGTTTGCATTATTGATTAATATCACGTTGTTCTCATTTTTATATATCTTGGACACCAGATATAAAGGAATATAATGGTCGGAAGAATTTTTCATCAGCTAATAAACTTTGAAGAGTATCTGGTATATGATGTAGGTGGCTAAGGACCGTGCTTTGTGATTTTTATTGAAGAGGTAGGAGGCCTATGTTTAGTCTGTAACGATGATTATGATGATGATTAATTGTTTGTTTTATTTAATGTTATAGTCCGTGCTGAAAAAATACGTCACCATAATAATAGTGTACTCTAAAATATCAGTTTATAAATAATTTGTATTTGACACAATTGATTGTACTTCTATTCTTTTAATCAGTCCAGCTTAAGTCTTATGTATTCATGACTAAATTAAATTATGTATTTAGTCTTAAAAATTGTATGTTAATAAAAACAGAGAACCCATCACCTCATTTCGTTCCATGGGTGTTATGTTATAAGAGATATGTCAAATAATCTCATGAGTTCTGTTTAGTCGGCAGTATAACCATCTCGTTTACGCCAGACGTAAAATCCAAATTGACGATGGACAAGCTGCGTTAAAGGTGTTCACGTCTAGATCTATGATTGTCAAGCCGCCTGCTAAGCATAACAGGCTCAAGTCCAGCAGTAAACTTTAATAGGCCAATAACGAAGGAAAATGTCACAAAAAACTTGCTGTGCTCTGATAATACAAGTGTATATTAATGGATTAATTAGTTTTTTGTTTTTCAGAAAAAGTCATTCTTCCAAGAGAATATGCGGAAACTGCCAAAATTCTCCTCTATTTTGACAAGGTATTCGATTCTGTTAATGGCAGCTATAATAAAGAAAAAACTATATGTAAAGCCTCTTCTTGCACCAGCAAGGCCAAACTCAGAAGACCATAAGTTGTGGAATGAAGCAAAAGCTATATTAAATAACATGAAATTTATAAATAAAATGTCTAATAATCATGAGAGTGTATCAACAATAAAAAAATTGGTATGGACACTACTTGGTGTATAAATTCTTTTAAAAAATTGGAAACTAAGTATGGTATTACTTCTTTTTGGATGCGGCACCTCAACCAAAACCCTATTGAAAACTTTTTTAGAACCATTAGAAGCTATGAGTGCCACAATGTTAATCCAACACCAAAACATTTTCAGAGTGCCTACACTACACTTTTAATTAGCAATATGTCCAGTGTCCATGCCTCAGGAGCTGAAGAACAATATTGAAGAATTAATAAAAATCTTGATACTAATTCATGTAGATTTTGATTTTTTGCTATGGATAATAAAATATTAAAATAAAATAAGTATTTATTAAATTTATTCTTGCCGCTTTTTCATATTCAATTATGTGTTGTATGTGTCACAATAATGAAGATGTGTTTCAAATGAAAGCCAAAAAATATTCCCACCAAAATGTAAAAAAGACGTTTTATTCAATAAATTACTTAACTTTCTGAAATGAGTTTTTATTTTTACCTCAAAACCTATACTTATTGTAAGAAAAATTTCTTACAATAAGTAAAAAGGAAAAACATAAGGAAACAATAATTTAGTATAGTATAAAGGACTATATAGTAGCTACATATACTACGTGTGTAGTATAGCTATATGATAAATATAAATTGTTCCATCCGACACCACGAGACGGCAGCACATTCGTGAATTCATTTTTGGGCTTGAGATTCGTCTCTATTTCAGTATATAAAAAGTACTCTGTGATGTCAGATTGGAGCAGAGGAATTTGCAACATAGATAAATATATATGTAGCAAGCTAATTTGCAAAATGTTGTCAAATAGGTTGTTGAATCTCATAATCACATAGCCTTTTAATTTTATCTTCTTATATCAACAGAAGCGACATCTCGTGCCAACAGATGGATCTAATTCTACATTATATCTAATAATAATTCTACATTAGATCTACATTACAATACGACAAAATCTAAAAACTATACGTTTGATAGACTTTAAATGTTCTTTTGGTTCATCTAAATTTAGTATAATAATAATTGCGTTTTACAAGCATTAATGTACTAAGATTCTATGCCCTGCTTCGCCTTAACCAACAAAAGCAGTAAGCTGTCCCTAAGACACCAACTGCATCACTATAAAACCTGCGTACGTCCTATTATGACATACACGGGTGTGTCCTTTGCTCACGTCTCCAAAAGGAGTCTAAAACAACTTCAAGTTGTTCAACATAAATTCCTGCGTCAGATCACAGGAGCTCCCTACTATGTGAGAAACGCGAATCTTCACCGAGACCTCGATCTGCCCTCTATCCATTTGTATCTTAAAGAATTATCCTTAAGATACTTCGATTCGATTAAGGAACACGAAAATACGTTGGTGAATGGGCGGGCTCGTACTCCCCAGTGAGGGATGCTGCCCCCAGCAGGAGACGTCCTAAGAACGTTCTTCTTAATCCCGACGACGAGATCACTTCTATAAATAGGTCGATTTATAGAAGTGATCTCGTCGTCGCCCCCCCCCCCCCCCCCCCTTCACAGGAGATGGAACTAGTTCCGTTAACATAAACACACACATACATTCAGACACTACTCTAGTACAGAACAAGGGCACACCGCGTTCGGCGGCGAACGCGTCGTCACATACACACCCCGTACACGAGGTTGAACACCCGTGATACGGGGCGTTTCTAATTTTGCGACCCGTAAACAAAATTGCGATAGTGATTCAAGCCCAGGTTCGTACCTCCTTCTGAGGGGCCCTTGAAGCTGTCAAGGCCGCAGGGCTAACAGCGTACACATTCAGAAAAAAAGGGAATAAAAGAAGAGGTATCTGGCCGCCCCCTTTTCACTTAAGTTTTGCAGTGAGTCCCACATAATCACGCGGCCGGCTGTCGTGGTTTGCTTAGAGCATTCACCACTTCCCTCCCCCGCTTCCCGGGGGGTAGCGCTTTAATTTACTTCTGGGCGCAAAAAAGCCGCTTCGACGTATTCGATTTGAAAGAGGCAAAGAAGACACTCCAGAAAGAAGACTCAAGACTTTCAAGATTCTCAAGACTCTCAAGAAAATATTCCCTCTTGTGCAGATATTAATAATTGACGCCATTGTAAATAGGTTAATATGTAATTGGAAAGTGTACCATCTTTTCTTTATTAACGTCCCTAGCTGTAATTACCCTTACTCATACAGTCCACTACACACCTAGCGCCACAAACATTGTTAGGACAACAACGGATGGAATGCAGCGAGTCCGCAGACGGGCGCGCCGCACACCCATCCACACCGCGTACACACCGTACACCCGTGTCCCTGGGAGATTCTCATCGCCCAGAACATCGAACGACACTAGTTAGTTAGAGCTGGGATCCGCCACCCCCTGTTCGAACGGCGGTTATACAACTCACCCATGTCTTGTTGTGATTTTCGACGGCATCAAGGAGTATTCGATGTTAATGTAATGATAATGTGATCACTGAACACAATTATTCCCACCCCTAGTATAAGGGATCGAAGTGGACTGTATTTATTTAACTGTGAGCTAGTGGACTGTAATGACTAAACTGACTGATTGATGTAAACTACGCTAGGGGACTGCTTAAAGAAAAGATGGTACTGTAGAACTGTACTGTATTCAACTATTTACAATAATTCGGCACTATTAACTATAATAATATGTACAGAGAGTGGTCTTCAATTATGGAGTCTTGATTTTCTCTTGAGTCTTCTTTCTTCCAGTGCCGCTTCCGAAATGAACAGCTCACAGACCAAAACGCCCTTCTTATATCCCGCAAGAGAGCATCTTAGCCTGTGAGTAGCGTCGCACGAAGATGCCGCGCGCTCATTGGTTGTCGACATCGCGTGATCTGCTGCCGGTGTGCGGGGTGCTCGGGGCGCAACGGGGTATGAAGGGCCGACGGGGCGGCGGGTCCCTCGCTGTCCGCAACATCCTCCCCCCGGCGTAGCCTGCGAGCCTAAGCTTCCCTCGGGAGGATCTTCCTGACCGGCCGCCGCAGCACTCCGCCCCTGGTCCTCACCTCGACGTTGCGCACCATGCCGTCTGGTCCAGGAAAGGTCTTCGTCACGATTCCCCGCGGCTACACGTTTCTTGGCATGTTGCTATCTGCAACCACGACGAGGTCCTCTTCTTGGATTTGGCGCTGCTGAACATCTCGGGAGTCCCCGCGCGCAACCAGCGTCGGCAGGTACTCTATAATCCAGCGTCTCCAGTATTCATCGGCAAGTCCTTGCGCCGCTCTCCACGCCCGACGATCACTAGGTGTGCACGGCGCCGTGACTGGTAGGCTCGATGGTCCCAACAGCAGGAAGTGGTTGGGTGTCAGCGCCTCTTCGTCGTTGATATTGACCGGTACGTGCGTCAACGGTCGAGAGTTCACTGTGTTTTCCGCTTCTGTGAGGAGCGTCGCAAACGTCTCCTCCCGTGGGCTCTTCTGGTGCAGAGTGGCTTCGAGTGCGGTCTTCACTGAGCGAACGAGACGCTCCCATGCGCCTCCCTGGTTCGGTGCGCCCGGTGCGATGAATTTCCAAACTGTCCGCCGCGTCAGCGCGTAGTCCTTCAGCTGTGGTGCCCACTCTTCCATTGCCCGTTGCAGATCAGTATTTGCCCCATGAAAATTTGTCCCGTTGTCCGAGTATATGACCCGTGGCCACCCACGCCTAGCCGCCATGCACCGCAATGCCGATATCGCCGAGTCCGTCGTAAGGGAGTATACTAATTCAAAATGCACCGCGCGCGTCGTTAAACAGGTGAATAACGCTGCCCACCGTTTCATGCCGACGTCCTATCGTAACTGTTATAGGCCCGAAATAATCGATTCCGGTGTAGGTGAATGGTCGCGCGAATGCCCCTAACCGTTCAAGTGGTAGGTCTCCTATAACCGCTGGCCGTGGTGTCGCCTTGCGTACCCTGCATCGCAGACATCTCCACTCCACTTCTCGTACTGTTGGTCGTAATCGGAGGATATGATATCTGGTGCGTAGGTCGTTTACCACCTTCTCCCTGTTGGCGTGGCTTGCTTTCTGATGCGCCTTTTCCACAAGCAGCTTCACGAAATAGTGGCGTCCGTTTAATATGATGGGCCTCTTCATCTGGCTGTCCACGTCGGCTGCGTCGATTCTTTCTCTCGTAGTACGCCATCTTCCAATATGGGGTCGAGCTTCCTTAACGCGCTGCCGGTTGCCAGGTTCTTCTCCCGCTGCAATCGACTGATGTCTTCAGCGAAGCTTTCCTGTAGGCTGTGTTCTATCCACATCCGCTCTGCTCTCTGGATGTGCTGCAATGTCAGTCCGTGCGCCCTTCCTCGTATGGCATCGACGAACTGTAGTACCCGTGCAGTGGCCCTGATTAATCTCTCGTAGGAAGAGAATCTTTCTATGTCTGGCAGGTGTGGAGCGTCCTTGGTGTCGCTCTGGTGCGCCTCGATTTCCTCCAGTTCTTCATCATCATTCCCTGCCTTCTCTTCCTGACGTCGAGGCCATCTGTCTTCGTCCTCGTACAGGAATGGCGGTCCCGTGAACCATCTGTCGCTCTCTTCCTTGTTCACATAGTTTACGCGCGTCGCCTGATCCGCGATGTTTTCTGCGGTCGGTATCCACCTCCATTGCTCGGGTGACGTCTTTTCCGCTATCTCCCCTAACCTATGAGCCAAGTATGGGGTGTAACGCGCCGTATCATTTTGTATCCAGTGGAGCGCCATAGTGGAGTCTGTCCAAAACACTACCTTATCGGCTACCACTCTGTGCTCGCCTTGCACGAATTCCGCGAGTCGCGCGCCTATTAAATTCGCCTGCAACTCTAACCGCGGTATACTTTGCGCCTTAATTGGGGCGACTTTCGCCTTGGCTGTTATGAACGTAGGCTTGTCCCTACCGTCGCGATGCGTATATGCCTAACCGTCGCGCGGTTGGTTCCCTATTACTCCCCCCGTGGGAGTGTAGCGTCTCGGCAGTCGTGAAATCTTCCTAACCGGACTGGCGAGCGCCTGGATGTCCTCATCTGACCGTCCGCTAGTGCTTACGACGTGTAATACGGTCTCGCCGTCTTTCCTACACGTTGACCGCCGCACGGTTCCCTGAATGGCCCACCCTAGCAACGTACGTGCAGCTACAGCGGTAGGGCGGCTCCCCCCGCACAGTCTCCACGTTCTCTAACCACCTATCAACGCGTACCCTATTTTCCACTAACTCGTCTTCGTTTAGACTTTCCCTATGTGTTTCTTCCTGCAGTTGAGCGACGTCCCTAGCGTATTTCTTCTTAATAAGATCTTCTTCGAGTTGCAATTGCTTCCTTCTAATTGCAGCTAGTTCCTCCGCGGCATTATACTCAATTTGCTTTAACTTTGCTATCGCGCTAACTGTCGACCGGGCTGAACGGACTGAACGGACCGACGGGGCGCGGGGCGCGGTTCTATGTACAACGTCTGCTACAGGCGTGACGGTACGCACTATCGAACTAGTTTGTTGTCGGAAGATCTTTTATAATCGCGGCGAGTGTCTCTGTGCGCGGCGCGGATGTGCTAACCTCTCCCAAGCGATCGGTTGTAGACACGGACATAGCGGGGCGCGGCGGCGCGGGCGCGGGCGCGGGCGCGGGCGCGGGCATAGAAGCGGGCGCGAGCGGGGCCTGGGGCGCAGCGGAGGGCGCTTGTGCCAACGCGAGATAATCGGACGGGGACGCGGGTGCTTCCTCGAATATCCGCATTCCTCATTCCGCGTTTCGTCGTCGTTCCGCGTCTTCTGGCTTCGTGTCTTCCTCATGACGTCCCACGTTGCGACCTCCGATCGTCTTCAAAAAGATGCACGTATTGGATGCCGTTCCCGCCGCAAGGGCGTTACCAGATGGTAACAGTTTGGCACCGTTAGGGAGCAACCACCTGGCCGCGTAAACGCGGTTAAGAAACAAGAAATTGTCTGGAAACAGAGAATATTCGCAATATTCTCGGCTTTGCGTCGTCGTAACAAACCGAGCTCGGTAGGTCGCGTAAGTGCTTTAACCGTAAGCACTCCTTACGTACCGATTGCGAACCTATCTTCAAATTTGCTATTGTACGCGCGTTTATGTTATATACCTCGCTGCGCGTCTTGCCACGTACGCCTATGCTCACTTACCTACTATCGGCCTCGCGCTGACTATTACTTACGCCTCTAATATTGAGCGGCTTTACGGGTCCTTCCGCTCCTAACTCGCGAGCTAAGTCGTCGTCGATTAACGAAATAGTAGAGCCTTCGTCAAGCAGCGCATACGTATCTACTTCCCTAATCCGAGCATAGCCCTCTCCATAGCTCGCTGAGCGACCTTGAGCTTTCTCATACGGCCAGCAGTGAAGGACCACGTCTCAGTTCCGTAAGTCATCACTGGCAACACGCACTGGTTGTACAATTTTGTTTTAAGGTTTTGAGGTATTTCTGACGAGAAGATGTGTCCTAGCTTCCCGAACGCTGCCCAGCCGAGTTGAATCCGTCGATTGACCTCTCGGTCGAAGTTGGACTTACCTAGTCGGACTATTTGTCCCAGGTAAACATACTCGTCAACAACTTCGAGCTTAGTGCTCCCAACAACTACCGGCATAGGTGTGACATGGACATTAAACATAATCTTTGTTTTGTCCATGTTCATCTTAAGACCTATCCGTTGGGAGACACTATTGAGGTCATTGAGCATAGTGCTTAGTTCCTCCAGCGATTCTGCCATGAGGACTATATCGTCGGCAAATCGAAGGTGAGTGATGTACTCGCCATTGATGTTAATACCATATCCTTTCCACTCCAGAAGCTTGAAAACGTCTTCCAATGCAGCGGTGAAGAGTTTCGGGGATATAACGTCACCCTGTCTTACACCTCTCTGCAATTGGATAGGTTTCGTACTCTGGTTCTGTACTCGGATAGCCATCGTAGCTCTACTGTACAAACACTTCAGCACTTCGATATACCGACAGTCAACTTGGCACCGCTGAAAGGACTGCAGAACCGCCCAAATTTCGACGGAATCAAAGGCTTTCTCATAGTCCACATACGCCAGACATAGTGGCAAATTGTACTCTTCGGACTTCTGTGCAATTTGCCGTAGGGCATGTATGTGGTCTATGGTGCTAAAGCCCTTTCGGAAACCGGCTTGTTCGGGAGGCTGGAAGTCGTCAATTCTGCGCGCGAGACGATTCGTAATGACTCTCGAAAACAGCACGTAGACGCGGCTCAGAAGGGAAATCGGTCTGTAGTTCTTCAAGAGAGCGTTGTCACATTTCTTGAAGAACAAGACCACCGCACTTCTGCTCCACGCCTCCGGTGTAATGCCACCATGGAGGACGGAATTAAAGAGCTTCTGAAGGACTTCAAGTACCGGTCTTCCACCCGCGTTCAGAAGCTCCGCTGTAATTCCATCCTCGCCTGGGGCCTTGCCGTTTTTAAGGTGCTGGAGAGCCATTCTAATCTCGCTCAGACTGACGTCAGGGATATCTTCGGAATAGTGTCGAATAAGACTCGCTCTTGGATCGTTACTCACACTTGCGTGTGGCTCCAACGATGACGTGTACAGCTGCCCATAGAACCTCTCAATCTCACTCAAAATCTCAGGTGCCCCGGAAACGATGCTGCCACATTCGGTCTTCAGCTTTGACAGTTGGCTCTTTCTGGCAGACATATCTCTGGCAAAGACTTTGGAGCCTTGGTTCCGCTCGATCGCTTCTTCAATACGAGCTGTATTGAAGTTGCGTAAGTCTCGCCGCATACATTTGGAGATCTGTCTGTTCAGTTGCCTGTATGCTGTCAAATCTGTTGAAGAATGTAGCCTCATCTCCCGTCTAACAACCATGAGATTAAGAGTGTGATCGGAGAGTTTTTGTGTTCTTCTGCGGCGGGTCTTGCAGAACTTAGCTCCGACCGCATGGACAGTTTCCACGAGCTTGTCATTCATATCGTCCACTTCATTGCAGTCTTCTAGGCACTGAAAACGGTTTTGTAACTCGAGCTGAAAGGTTTCGGGACTTTGGATTAGAGCACGAGGGGGACGGAGCGAGACCTCTCCAACTTAACATTTAGGTTCAGTGTGCCTCTAACCATTCGGTGATCGCTGCCGGTTTTCACCCTCCCGATCACTGAGACATCACTGAACAGTTGTCGTCTGGTCGTCATAATGAAGTCAATCTCATTTTTTGTCGAACCGTCGGGGCTCGACCAGGTCCACTTCCTGTGGGGCAGCTTCTTGAAGAAAGAGTTCATCATAAAGAGTCCCTCTTTCTCCATGAAGTCGGCCAGCTGCTGGCCCCTTGGGTTCCGTTGCCCTATTCCAAATTTCGCTACTTTCAGCTCACCGTTCTCTCTTGTGCCTAGTTTTGCATTGAAGTCTCCCATTAACACCGTATATTGGGTTTTGGAGGAATGCATGGCTCTAGAGATATCCTCATACATTTCCTCCACCTCCTCATCGGGGTGTGCCGAGGTTGGTGCGTAAACCTGTATGACCTTCAGCGAATACCGTTTGGTGATTCTGAGTATAAGGTACGCAACCCTCGTCGACACACTCCCGATCTTTACAACGTTGTTAACGAGAGACTTGTGGGTGATAAATCCGACACCTCCTTGGGACAGATGGTCGCCCTCCCGGTGATAGAGCAAGTTGCCCGATTCGAGGATTACCGTGTCCTCCCCCTCTCTTCGGACTTCGGATAATCCTATAATATGCCAGCGCAACTTGTCTATCTCTTCTTCCAGCTCCACGATCTTCTCGTCAGTCCTCAGGGTGCGTGCGTTGTACGTTGCCAGGTCGAGTCGTCGTAGGTGCCAACCGAACCTCCACCGGAGATTCTTAGCACCCCCTGCCCCGCCGTTACCATGGTCGCCACCGTAGCCAGGAATAGCGGGGCCGCCAGGGACTGGGGGCCGTCTGTTTGTTGTTTTGATCATTGGGGGGTATTTGCCATAGTTGCCACGCTTGGCGAGCGGGTTGGCAACCGCAGTTTTTTATTGTAATTTTGGCTATTATAAGGAAGATGCTGCTGCCCATCTCCCGCCTGTTTTCCTTTGTCGCCTTTTACGACACCCATGGGAGGATATGGGGTAGTGGATATTCTTGACCGCCACTACACGGCAACGTGGACTGTAAGTGGACTGTATTTTGCTGGTGGTTGACTGATCGTTGGGGTTAACTATGCTAGGGGACTGCTTGAAGAAAAGATGGTACTCTTGACTATACTGTATTAAACTATTTACAATTATTCGGCACTATTAAACTATAACTATGTACAGAGAGAGGTCTTGATTATGGAGTCTTGATTCTTGAGTCTTCTTCAGGTTTTCTTCTCGAGTGCCGCTTCCGAAATGAAATGAACGACTCACAGACCAAAACGCCCTTCTTATATCTCGCCAGAGAGCGTCTCGGCCTGTGAGTAGCGCCGCACGATGATGCCGCGCGCTCATTGGCCGCCGACATCGCGTGATCAGCGGCCGGTGTGCGGGGTGCGCGGGGCGTAACGGGGTACGAAGGGGCGACGGGGCGGCGGGTCTCGCTGTCCGCAACAAATACCATAGACAATTTGTCCAGTGAGTTAAAGACAGTTTTAACGACATTTTACTTTAATAGTTGCATCGAAACTTTAGACAAACGTGAAAAATCTAAATATAATGAATGCAAAAATAAACAAATAGAAAAATATCAAAAATTAACGATCAAATCAAATGCCAAACATCCATGTCAACGTAGAAACGAAACACAGCCGTTGACCAAAGACGCGAACAATATTCAACGCACGGTCTATAATCTGTCATATAGATGTGCCAACTTGGAAAAATTACAACTCGAGTTGTAATACACGCAACTCGAGTTAGCAGTATGAAACAGAGTAAAGGATTTCTTACAAATTATTTTTTATAAATTTGTTTTTCTATGGCTGGTTGTTGTGTTGGAATAACCATAATTACTAAACCTATTGTGTAGGATTGAAATAAAAAGGTATATTTAATATGTATCACATACTTATGTATTTTTGGTTTTAATATTAGTTAAAGTAAGTACCTGTATTTAACAAAAAACCTACTTATATAGCAGTCTTCACGACATAATATTAGTTGTTTAGGCCAAACAATTAACATTTGAAATTTGCATTCAACACTCGTGTCCGCCCGCTGACTTTGTAAAGGTCACCATTGCCCCACTCCCGTGTGCGCGGGCAGAAGCGTGAGCGCAGAACGCGAGTGCGCACAGAACACAATTACTCTCTACCAAGAGAAGAACGCCAACTTCATACTAAAAAACGGAAACACGTGTTTACGAGTGTACACGAAAAGCGCTACGGTGGACGCCCATATAAACCTTTTTTAGCGGGAAAAGGTTTGAAACCCTTGTATTCTGTAACTTTAAACTTATTTAAGGCTTATTCGAATAATTTTGACTCAAGCCTCACAAACCTATGGGGTAAATTCCCATATTTTTGAGAGGTTGCACCAAAATTACCCGAATATACTTTAGATTAGTATGTGGGATAAAATAAAACTATAAATAAGTACAGTTATGTAATTTTATTTTCTGGAATACAGATTGTTTTATAATCGACATATTATTATTGATGTTTTTTATTGTTTTTTTACATAATATTTCCACACTGGTTACTGATGTATAACACATGTTATTGTCAGAGAGTTATTCTTCACAGAACATTAACGTAAATTTAAATCAGCAAAATTCTCACGGTGAAAACTTAACTCAGCCCAAATACATGATCTGAAACAGATAAAATTCGAGTTAATATAGTAATAATCCCTACAAATAACGATCAATACATTTAAAATGCTTAAAGACTTACCACAATATTGTTAAAAGTTTTTCTTCTACTATTGTAGGAAACCTGCAGAAAGTAATTAGATAATTTTGTGCTTTTTGTTTGCACAACACTTAATTTACTTTTGATTCTGATCACACATCGTAAATAAAAATATTTAATAATAAATTTATAGTTAATATCTCTTAGAGTCAACATCTCACAAAAATATTTACAGACACAATCGCGAAGAAACGACTACAAACAAAAATGAAGTATTCTGAACCGATAATAACTGAATTGCAGCAAAAAGCAATAACAAATATTAAAATCTAAACCTATTAAATAAATTTTAATCAATTTCAGAAAATATTTTCAATATGAAAGACGTTGACAAATAAAAGTCATTTTTTTCTTCTTTTAATTCATGGTTTCTCTTGATAGAATTCTGCTAATATTAAATAATTTAATTTAAATGAATTAAATTAAGCAAATCTCACAGTAATATGTATGTAATTATACTTTAAAGAGCAAACCAAAAAAAGTTTAACACATAATTAACATTTTTAGTTTCTTTCGATATAATATGAATTTGTGTATCTAATTTTTAAAGTTGCAATCTAAAACGACATTAAGGAAAGGAACAGCGATATTTTTTCTCGCTTTATTTTAACAAGCCTAACACGAACATTGACAAAATCATGATTGTGTGCAGATTTGTCAGCTTTCATACAAAGTTGCCTCACCCTGCGAGTGCGTGACAGTAGCTTGAGAGCAGCGGTGCGGTCGATTAGTGTATTTTGGTGACCGCTGCATATATTTCGCGCGACCAGTTTTTTTTTTGTTTTATGGTCTAGATTTTTAGTATTTGTGCGCTGAATTTGCTATTGAAGTGTGGTTTCGTGAAGACCTTTGGTTAGTTTGTCTAAGTTGTAGTGCGGTCACTAGCACTAGCACGGCGTGGTCGTCCGTTTGGTTATCTTAGTGCGTTCACGCGATGTCGAAGCAGTAATAATTTGATTGATTAACCTAAATTCGTTGGCAAGTAATTTACGTAAATTGTATAGTAATTGCCAGTTGAAGTGCTTGACAATATTACTTTGCGTCGAGTAGTTGCTTTGTGGCATTGGATGTAACTCGGAAATATTTTCTTGTGTCGGTTAAAACGCTAAAATTTGTGACCCGCGAGAAACAGTGTTCGTATTAGATTATAGATTTGTGCTAAGGAACTCTGAACGTTGTGACTCGAGAAGGGATCGCGTTCTTATCATAATTTATCAAAATTATAAATGAAATTAAATTAGGACATATGAAACTTAGCTATTATAAATCTCTAATTTAATGTTTTGACTGTAACTAAATACTATTTGAAACACATAGCGCGCACACAACGAACGAATCGCGCTCTTACTCTTATGCTGGCTCAATTGATTCCTTTATGTACAGCAGCCCAAACTTGAGTTTTCTTACGTCGAGTTAACTCGAGTTAAGCGTAACTCGAGTTAACTCGAATTGACCCATCACTACTCTGTCAAAATAAAACACTGGACGAATCTATAATATAAAAATGAATCGCTGAATGTGTTGCTAAGTGTTAATCTCAGAGCAGCTGAACCGATATCCCTAATTTTTTTTTATAATATTCCTTGAAGTACGAAGATGGTTTTTACGAAGGGAAAAAATTAAAAAATGGCCCTAAAAATTCTAAAATCAACACTTTTTTATATTCCCATACAAAAGATTCGTAATAATACTTAAAAGTCAATTTGAACTTTAATACCATACCATAAAGTTTAAGTGTTAGTGGAGGGGTTTCGGGAAGGCAAAACAGTTGAGCGACGTTAGTATCGTATAAATATTAATGTCAATATTTGTCAAAATTTATAAGATGGTAACATTACTCAAAAACAAACTTAGGGTTCCGCGCAAAAAAATTTATATCCATGAAATCGTAGTAAATTCCATGCGAGCGAAGTCGCGGGGCACAGCTAGCCTACAATAAAAGTATTATCGAATGGCCTGAATTTCGCAAAAATCCCGTATGAGGAAATTATCTGCAACATTGAGGATTGTCAGTTTAAAAACAATGTGAGAAAGGAAGATTTAGAGGCCATACCTTAAGACATTTCGTCTTTCTTACGTCGAAGTTCAGTGCCGAAACTAAATCTCCCCAAAGACGAGATTAAAACGTTGTACAACTTACGCAACAGACCAGAGCTCACGATTCTCCATGCAGAAAAAATAGCTAAATAGAGAGAAATGCTACGGTAGTAATGGATACGTCAGATTATAATTTGAAAATACAACTTTTATCGGACGAAAGTACGTACAAAAAAGTCAAAACAGACCCTACAACCAATGTGCTTAAAACAACTAGCGATCTAATCAAGAATTACGCCGAAAAATTAAATCTCGACGTAGATTCGATAATACCACCGTGTACCAAACAACCGAGGTTATATGGGTTACCGAAAATACACAAACCAAACGCTCCACTACGTCCCATAGTGAGCCAAATCGATTCACCAACTTATAAGCTCAACACTTGGCAAAAATTCTGTCACCACTGAGGGGACAAACTAGATCACATACAAATGATTCGTACCATTTTGTTATTGAGATAAAAGAACGACACCTCATTGACAATGAAACTATAGTCAGATATAATGTGCAGTCACTATTTACATGCTTACTTATTGAAGACTGCATCTAAATTGTAACCAGGAAGCTGAAAGAATACAACATGCCTACAGAATATGCAGTATTATTCAAACACTGCCTTACATCTGGCTATCTATTGTGGAAGGACGAGTTTTACAGGCAAGTAGATGGTGTAGCGATGGGCTCATCTGTATCTCCCATAGTCGCCGAAACTTTCATGGAGGACTTTGAGGAGAAAGCCCTTCTTACTGCTTCTGTAAATCCAAGATTCTCCAAGCGGTAAGTAGACGACACTTTCACAATTTTACCATCAGACAAAGTAACTGCATTTTGAAACCACCTTAATTCCATAAACTCTAAAATACAATTCACAATGGAGTTAGAGGCAAACAATTCTTTAGCTTTCTTAGATGATTTAGTCATCCGAAATCCTGATAACACTATTGGTCACACTGTGTATGCGAAAAAGACCAATACCAACCGATATTTAAATGGTAAATCACACCATCATCCATCACAGTTAACTACCGTGGGAAAATCTTTGTTTCAGAGAGCACGGGGGTCTGTGACAGTAAACATCTGACCGCCGAGTTTCAGCACGTCGAGAAAGTATTGCAAGACAACAAACTTCGGGTCCCGCGCCTACGTCACAGTGACCGAGTGAAGCCGACCACAGTCGAGCGTGTGTCTGCTGTATTACCCTATGCATACTTCAAGCTGCCGAAGAAGATTAGTCAATTTTTACCATCCGTCAATTGCAATATCCCTCTACAAGATGTAGGAGTGTACAGGCTTGATTACGAATGTGGTCTCTCTTACATATGACAAACAAAAAGATTCATTAATACCCGCGTGAAAGAACATATAGCTGACGTGAAGCACCGACGCTCTGGGAAGTCTGCAGTCTGTGAACAGAAAGTTTTATTCAATGCATAATGCAAAATTAAAGTTTTATAGGGGCCGTGCTGAAAGCGTTTGGCTAGTACGACAACTTTTGGTTGCACTTTTCTCCATAACTGCAGGGTTACATTGGAAAAGAAAACTGTACAAATACTCGCCTAGTAAAAGGTCACATCGACACACAAACACAGACATTCTTTTGAGAGAGTAGAATAGAGAATCTAGAAGTAGGACAATATAAGAATAAAACGGACCTAGAGATATATCTTGAAGTCATCATATGACGCATTTGAACAACTTCCTATGGTAAATTTGGAACTATTTTAGTAAAGAAAACCATGTGTTTTATTTGTATGGTTTATTACTGTGCATTATTTATTACAAAGATTTCATTTCTTTACATTCTTATAACACGTTTGTTTTTTAATTTTGAGTTGCAGTAACTGTTACGTTATTCTGCGTAATCATTATCACAATTACAAGCGCCACTGATGTTGCCGGTGCAGCTAAAGTTTTTGAAAGCGGGTGGAAAACGGCACGAGCACTTTGAGACTTTCCTCAACTCGTTTTCGTTGGTACTGAGAAATGTATTCATGCGATCTTGGGCATGCGATATTGTCGATGCAACCGGTGTAGTATATATCACGTCATGTGTCTGTGGCGATGCCATCAGTGAAGGATCACGAAACACTTTAGAAGTCTCAGGCGCTTTGGGTTTTGTTACACCCATCATCCTGTTAGGTGGAACCGGCACTGAAGTTAATTCGGGCCCATAGTCGTTAGGGTCATTAGACGTATCAGGAATTGTACGATGTACAGGCAATGCTGTGCCGCATGTCCCGCCGCTTTTTCCAGCGCCATGGTTCATATATTGCATACTTCTATGTCGCAAACCGGGTGGTAGATTTCTTATTCCGTTATCATAGCCAAGTGTAGGCGCTGTATCCTGTAACGGAGCATAGAAAGAGTGATGTTGATGTGACGGAGGATTAAGTCTTTGTCTGCCAACAGCTGATTCAGGAACTGGCAAATGATTCGAGCGAGCAAATGTCCGCTGTTCTGAAATAGCTTCTTCTTGTTCCTGGGAGGGTAACCGATTTGGTGTATGGGTGACTACTATTTGCGGTTTCGGCGAAACATTTGTGTGCTGGGGTAAGTTCTGATTGAGGTGTGGTGCTGGAGTCAGCCTTTGTAAGCCAGAAGGCGTTTTGCTATGTACGGAAGAAACACCTGGTACTGGTGGATATCCAGCTGTTTGCGGAAAACCTGACGCTGTAGAATGGGGCACATTAGGAGAGGAAGTTGCCTGTGGATGGGCTAGCCTCGAGGTTAAGTCTCTTGCATTTCCACAATGAGGTGGGTGGTTTACTACATGCATATTTCTATATTGTTCTTGGGATGTACGGGGTCTCCTATAATCTTTGCCGTCGGTTAGTTCCTTGATACCATAGGGGCAGTATTGAGGCTGCATACTGATACACATTGCTGCATTCCGACAGGTTTCCACTGTACAAAAGTTTTCCTCTCCACAAGAGCAATCTGACTGACTTGAGCAAGACAAGGCATTATGGTCAGAATAGGGTCGAAATATTGGAAAATGTGGTATGCAGTGCTGCGGTAAACTATCTATACAGGCGCGAGGTAGTGGCACATAGCATGCCATTTTTCCATCGCACCTTCTTCTGTCTCTTTGAGGCGACATGAGCTTGATTTATTTAATTGTTTATTAAATTAGTTTTCCCTGTGAAGAAAAGAAATTATAATTAAGTACATTATAATTAATTACTATAAAACGTCTCCTCCACTATAGGGTTTTCTTCTGTATCATGGAGTCAGTTTACATACGTAAATTTCACCAGGTCAAACATCCAGACCCGGAACAATTATTTGTAGTCCATACAAATACTTATTCCGTGCGGGATACTAACCTGCGACACTCTCAGCGCCGCAATATCGCTAAACGACTGCGCCATGGAGCCGTGAATTATATTTCTTATAATTATCCAAACTCAAAAAATTTATTGTACGTTTTGTGATATTTCCTTTCTTTCATATCCTATATACTACTATACACGCAATATATACATATATATATATATATATATATATATATATATATATATATATATTTGTTTGTTTGTTTTGGCGTTCCTGCAAACGACTACTTTAAAATTTTCGACGAAATTTACACTATAGGAGTTTATATGGATAAAAACTGATATAGTTAACAATTAAATTTAGATTTTTTAGCTATATCAGTTTTTACTATACTTAGTAACCCACGGCTATCTAATCAAAATTAGATTCCCGTGGATTACTAAGTACAAATTTGGATTACTAAGTACAAATTTGGATTACTAAGTACAAAGAAGGTTGTGATTAAGAAGGCGAATTTAATGTGCTCTTTGAATACTCGTACATAATTTTCTGTAATTGTATTTGATCACTGTGTTTGTCCTGTTGAAAGGAAAATTTGATTTCATTTGAAATTGAATGACGCGCTATTTGAATATTTGTAAGTATGTTTTTGTGATTGTGTTTGATCATTGTGTTTTGTTTAAAAGAAAATCGAAATTGGATAACCCTATTTGTGCCGAAAGGAATAAGAGTCATTCCTCTTTTGGGTTTCACATTTTGTTCGAGACGGCCTAATGACTTTAAGCAAAAAGTGATTAAAGAATATTAATTTGTATAAAAAGTGAAAATATAGACAAAATCAATTAAATAGTGTGAAGAACTACCAGTGGTATCCAGCAGTAGTGTGAAGAACTACCAGTGGCATCCAGCAGTAGTAGGAAGACCTACCAGTGCCCAGCAGTAGTATCCGGTAGTAGTTGCAGTGACTAGCAGAAATATATAGTGAATAGTGAAAGTGTTAGCTAGCCGAAAAAAGTGGCAACTGAAAATTCGGTGTTGCATATAGTAAAAAAGTGTTAGCTAGCGAAAAAAAAGTCGCAACTGAAAATTCGGTGTGACATATAGTGAAAGAGTGTTAGCTAGCCGAAAAAAGTGGTAACTGAAAATTCGCAGTTACATATAGTGAAAAGTGTTAGCTAGACGGAAAAAGTGATAACTGACATTCGCAGTCACACAAGTGTTAAATTCAACTAGTTTTAGTTGATTAATAGCTGCTAGTCAATAGTGTCAGAAAAACCAGCTACTCCGGACAGATATTTATACTACCGCTCATTTAAACTAAATATTTTTAAAATATATAGTGACCAACCTATAGTGAACAACCGTAGTTGACCAACCGTTTTAAATAATCGTGATCAATAAATAATAGTTGTAAAATTTCGCGACAAATTAATTAGTCGAACCGCTGGCCACTCCCTTGCTATTTTAATTTACAAATCGTGCATTTTAATTTTGAACCTCAGTCCACAGTTTACCCGCAGCAACCGCAGAGACGGCAGTAAAAGTATCCAACGGAACCTACAGGTGTAGAACGTGAGCGACTCGCGGAGTATCTTCGACAACATTTACTCCGGAGAGCTACGCCCGTCCGGCACATTTTTTGGTCCTTCGAGCCGGATATTCCGTCTACACTTCAAGCCGGAAAACATTCGCTGGTCACTCGAACGGTATTCGTCAATCCGTTTGTATTTCGGAACCGGGTACATAGTCACTACCGTATTAAAGTTGCTGAATTTTCAGAATCAAGATGCCGATCACTCGTTCGCAAGGAAGGGGAGCCATGGCGTGGACTGTCGGTCTGGATAGAGGGCCGTCGGACAATACCGACGCCGTCAGCCACCAGATGCCACCACGCTCACCATCCACAACAGAAGGCGCTGAGGCGCCAGCTTGCCCCCGCGATGGGGGGTACTCCTGCCTGTGCCAGCCACCGTAAAAGCCGGTACACCGAAGCAGAGGGAACAAATAGAAGGCAACGATGACATTCGCTGTGCATCACCGCCAACAGCCCGGGTATACTCCCGCGCCGAAGAGCCACCGAGGGGCCACGCCGACAGAAGTACTAGGTCAAAGAAGACCATTCGGCAAAATAAAAAAGTTTTGAAGGCTCGTGAGGAAATGTTGAGTATCAAATTGGAACTCACACAGATCTCATTACAGATGGCTGAAGAAAAAGATGAATCGGACGACTATGATGAAGATGGTCACTCCAAAAGTGAGTACTCCAATCTTGGCTCGAAAATTCCGTAGCCAAGCAAAAGTCAACTCAAGGCGCAACCACCGGTGGGGAGGCCCCACTTAATAAAAACGTCACAAAGCCACCCCCGGAGGTTGTCGACCTCAGTGAGCCGCCGAAGAAGCTCACAAACAAGGATTCCAAGGTTGATGAAGACAGGGAGCTCCTACCAGTTGTATCAGAGCTCACCTACCAGGATCCCTATCCAGAAAATATACCCAAGAGTCCCATACCTCAGAAGATTAGCCAGGACTCCAAGGTTGATGAAGACAGGGGGCTCCTACCAGTTGTATCAGAGCCCACCTACCAGGATCCCTATCCGGAAGATGTAACCAAGAATTCCATAACAAAAGGCCTAACCAGGCACCTGTCAGCAATGAAGACAGAGTGCTCCGACCATTCATATCGGAGCTCACATCCGCTATAGCCGCACTCGCTGACAAACCAAAACCAGAGAGTGCATCGTCGCATACTTTCGCAGCGTCAAAAGCTATAATGACACTGCCGAGCTTAAGCGGAGCACATACCGAATGGCTTTCGTTCCGTGCCAATTACGAAACAACCCGAGGCTACTTCAATGACATAGAAAATACTGCAAGACTACAAAGGAGTCTACAAGGAAGAGCCTTGGAAACAGTCAGCTCAGAACTCATCGGGCATGCTAAGCCAGATGAGATTATGCGAGAACTGGAGCTACAATTTGGGCGTCCAGATTCAATCGCGCAAGCCGAAACCGAGAAGTTACGAGGATTGCCACGCTGTACAGAAGCACCCAGAGACATCTGTACATTCGCGAGCAAAGTGAGGGGAAGCGTCGTCACTCTTCGAGCACTCAAACGAGACCATTACCTCGTCAACGCAGAGCTGCTACGACACCTCACAGACAAACTGCCAAACTCTATACGTGCGCAGTGGTATAGAATTTATACTGAGAAATACGACTCTAGACCAGACCTCGGTTCCTTCAGCGAGTTTATAACCGAACAAGCTCGCTTCTGCAGTGCATTTGCGCCTCCTGAAATTATAAACGGAGCGCAAAACAGTCGTCCAGTACATGGAACGCACACGGCTACCACTAAGCGGCCTCCGAAATACAGTGTGTGCGAAAAAGAAGGTCATTACGGATCCGACTGCAATAAATTTAAAGAAGCAGATGTCAACAAAAAATGGGAAATCGCAAAACAAAGTAATTTATGTTTCCGGTGTCTACGCTATAAAAATCAGACACCCAAATGTAAAACCACTAAGTGTGGAATAAAAGGATGCACCGCGACACACCATCGACTTCTCCACTATAACAAAAAGGAGAAGACAGAGGTCACACAAAATTAACCTCAAGAAACCGTAGCTAACTCATTCGCTGTGTCAAAGCATCAAGCCTACCTAAAAATAATTCCAGTCCGAGTAATTGGACCGGCGGGAGCGATAAACACACACGCCCTGCTGGATGATGGGTCAACAGTCTCATTAATGCATGAGGAAATTGCCAAACAAATCGGAGCTACAGGGCGGTTGGACCCATTTAAGATCACCGCTATCGAGAACACTACCCTCGATTCACCGGACTCCCGAAGAGTCAAAGTTTCGCTGAAAAGTCTCCACAGAAAAAGGGTGCGATTCAGAGCACGCACGGTCGCTAGCCTAAGCTTGGGGCCACAGACTGTGTGTGCAGCAGATATAGAAAAATGTAAGCATTTAAAAGACCTGAAGGAGCAACTAACATATGACTCCGGCAACCCAAGGATCCTAATAGGACAGGACAATTGGAGACTTTTGATAGCCACTTAAGTCCGTAGAGGTCCACCGCACCAGCCAATCGCCTCGCTCACAGAACTAGGATAGGTGCTACACGGGGCACACACTAAAGCCCCGCATCAGCGCGTCCACACGGCCAATGAGCTGCACACGAGCGAGGAGAACATAGATGACCAACTCCGCGAATACTTCGCGCTGGAATCTCTTATAATCAATCAGAGAAGACCAGATTCCGATCCAGAGAAGAAAGCTGAAGAAATACTAAATAGCAGCACCCGTCAGTTGGAAGACGGGCACATAGAAACAGCGCTTCTCTGGAGAAAGAAAGATGTCGAAATGCCTGGTAATTATGAAACGGCAATAAAAAGGCTCGTTTCCATCGAGAAAAAATTAGATCGAAACGAAGATCTAAAGCAAAAGTATAGTGAACACATGAATTCCCTAATACAAAAGGGATACGCCGAAATAGCACCAAAAAATAGTACACCAGGAAAGACATGGTACCTACCCCATTTCGATGTCCATAACCCAATGAAACCAGAAAAGTTTCGCATAGTACACGATGCCGCAGCCAAAACAAAAGGGGTGGCATTGAACGACTTCCTGCTCACGGGTCCAGACCTACTACAATCATTACCAGGGGTCATGATGCGCTTTCGCCGCCACAATATTGCTGTCTCAGCGGACATAGCCGAAATGTTCATGCAAATTAAAGTTAGACCCGAAGACAGAGATGCCTTGAGATATCTCTGGAGAGGAGATCGACGCGATGAGGCTCCACAAGAATACAGAATGACGTCGATCATTTTCGGTGCAGCTAGTTCACCCTGCACAGCCATATTCGCAAAGAACTGGAACGCCAAAAGGCACATAGAAATATATCCAGAAGCCGTAGAAGCTATCATCCAAAACCACTATATGGATGATTATCTTGACAGTTTCCAGTCCCTGGAAGATGCGATGCGAATATCGAAGGAAGTACGCGATATACACAAAAACGCGCACTTCATATTAAGGAAATGGGTTTCCAATGCACCAGAAATTGTAAAAGAGTTAGAACCTGACAACGAAACAACTGAGTCAGTCAACCTGGGCAACAAGGGAACCGAAGAAAAAATACTCGGATTAATCTGGAAACCGAGTACCTATCAGCTGAGCTTCAACCTAAAGCTCGCTCGACTTCCAATCAATTTGCTGCAAAAAACACCGACCAAGAGGGAAGCACTCAAAATAGTAATTTCGCTGTATGACCCGCTCGGTCTCTCCTCCCCAGTTACCATACGAGCAAAACAAATACTGCAGGAAGCATGGAGACGAGGAACAGACTGGGACCAGGAGTTGGACGAAGACCTAAGTAACCATTGGGCCACATGGATCCAACACCTGGAACGACTCAAAACAGTAACCATACCAAGATGCTACCCGAGATTCAGCGACGCATGCTCCCTCCAAGTACACGTATTTACCGATGCCAGTGAGAGCGCCTACGCAACGGCAGTCTACTGGAGATCAATGACGCCCGATGGGCAAGTACACGTGAGCCTCGTCATGGCCAAGGCGAAGGTAGCTCCACTCAAGGTAACATCCATACCTCGCCTTGAGTTACAAGCCGCCGTGATGGGAAGTAGCGTAGCTGCTGCTGTCATTCAGGAACATCGCGTAAAGCCCGAAGCTGTCACTTATTGGAATGACAGCAAAACTGTCCTCACCTGGATAAAGAAGGGGTCCAGGAGCTACAAACCTTTTGTGGCACATCGAATAGCAGCAATAGAGGACCATAGTAAAGTGGACGACTGGCGCTGGGTACCTACAAAGTTAAACATAGCTGACACCGCTATGAGGGAGGTACCACCTAACTTCGACTCCAACCATGAGTGGTACAACGGCCCATCGTTTCTCTATAAAGAACCGTCAGCATGGCCGACCGAAAGACCCACGTCATCCGAACCTACTGGTGAAGAAAGATCCCTCACCATTACAGAAAGGTATAGAGCTCCGCTATACAGAGAAGCCATTCCCGATCCGACAAAATTTTCGAAATGGGAACGCTTATTGCGAGCTACGGCCAGAGTACTTCAGTTTATAACACTCTGCCGCAAAGCAACAGACAGGACCTTTTACAAAAGGACCAAAAGAAGTAAAGAGGAAGATTCCGACTGGAGGAAATCGAAATATAATCCGCGACGCCTCGCGCAGCCTCTCGCAGTCGAGGGAAAAATAGAGATGTCCACAAGTACATCACACTCAAGGCCGAATACATCAGAAAGGCCAAAAAACTCCTAATACATGGAGTACATGAAATAGACGAAACCGAACCTACTATCAACGAGGTTCGACGGATGATACGACTTCGACCCACGACAAAAAAGCTAGTGAGCCAATTCGTAAAGTGTCGAATTAGAAAAGCGCAACCACCAGCGCCAGCCACCGGTGATCATCCTATTACACGTCTCGCTCATTACAAGAGACCGATCAACTTCACCGGTTTGGGCTACTTTGGGTCACCGGAAATTCAAAACCGGCGGGAGGCCCGTGGACGAGGCCCCAATCTCCAGGGTGGAAACCATCTACCCCGGTGCGGATGGACAGATCCGCACTGTGGAGGTACGAACCACAAACGGCCTAATCAAGAGGCCAACCAGGAAACTCGTGCCGCTGCCGAAGTAGAGGCAACGTCGCTCACCGGAATTTATGCAGCGCCGCTGCGACGAGTCTTCGCGGCGCTGCACGGCGGGAGAGATGTTCGAGACGGCCTAATGACTTTAAGCAAAAAGTGATTAAAGAATATTAATTTGTATAAAAAGTGAAAATATGGACAAAATCATTTAAATAGTGTGAAGAACTACCAGTGGTATCCAGCAGTAGTGTGAAGAACTACCAGTGGCATCCAGCAGTAGTAGGAAGAACTACCAGTGCCCAGCAGTAGTATCCGGTAGTAGTTGCAGTGACTAGCAGAAATATATAGTGAATAGTGAAAGTGTTAGCTAGCCGAAAAAAGTGGCAACTGAAAATTCGGTGTTGCATATAGTAAAAAAGTGTTAGCTAGCGAAAAAAAAGTCGCAACTGAAAATTCGGTGTGACATATAGTGACAACGTGTTAGCTAGCCGAAAAAAGTGGTAACTGAAAATTCACAGTTACATATAGTGAAAAGTGTTAGCTAGACGGAAAAAGTGATAACTGACATTCGCAGTCACACAAGTGTTAAATTCAACTAGTTTTAGTTGATTAATCGCTGCTAGTCAATAGTGTCAGAAAAACCAGCTACTCCGGACAGATATTTTATACTACCGCTCATTTAAATTAAATATTTTTAAAATATATAGTGAACAACCGTAGTTGACCAACCGTTTTAAATAATCGTGATCAATAAATAATAGTTGTAAAATTTCGCGACAAATTAATTAGTCGAACCGCTGGCCACTCCCTTGCTATTTTAATTTACAAATCGTGCATTTTCATTTTGAACCTCAGTCCACAGTTTACCCGCAGCAACCGCAGAGACGGCAGTGAAAGTATCCAACGGAACCTACAGGTGTAGAACGTGAGCGACTCGCGGAGTATCTTCGACAACATTTACTCCGGAGAGCTACGCCCGTCCGGCACACATTTTTTTGGCACTGTCTAAGATATTTATTTGAAATGAGAAATAGGGCTATCTCTTACGTTTATCGTTTTGTTTAATTGTTTCATCTTGTGCCACCCAATACGTCAGAGTTCACTCTCACTTGCAGCATAGCAATTCTCCTAAAGAATGATTGTGGTTGGCGTAGCATAATAGCTTGTGTCATACAATATTTATTAGAATCAATCAGCTCCGCTTATTTAGGTTGATCGCAATACAATGGTTGCTAGAAAACTATAAATAAATTAGAATTCGTTGTTTTTTTTATAGGAATGGGTGACAAACGAGCACACAGTCCACCTGATGGTAAGTGGTTGCTGTGGCCCATAGACATCTACATATATCCTCGTTTGCGAATCAAAATGGAGATGCGTTGTCACCCGCGAGGAATAAGATGGAATGCCTCTTATCTAGTAAAAAGGGTTTCCGGTTCTCTACACTCACCATGTTAACTGTCTAAGTTTTTTTTTAATTTATTTATTCAGGGATTTACATTTTTTTACACGTATTACTCAATCAACACATTATAGACGATAAGTCAATAAAACGTTAGTGAGTAAATATGCAGGAAATAAAAATGTACGTCCTTAATGCTTTTAAATGCCGTATGGGACCACTTAAACCTACATACAATAAAATCGATCAAATTGTTAACATGTGCTTGAGACTGATTTATGATTATTAAACTGTTACTGTTGCGGACAGCGAGAGACCGGCCGCCCCGTCGCCCCTTCGTACCCCGTTATCGCCAAATGTAGGAAGTTAGCGCAAATGGGTGTGGACGACCGGTGGAATTGGGTAAAAGAAGGTGGGGTGTGTTTTCTGTGTTTAAATAGTAAACACCGACGATTTAAATGTAAAGCGAAGAAATGCGGCGTCGACGGCTGCAACGCCCCCCACCATGCCCTCCTTAACACCCGCAAGACCCGCGCACCTGAGACATCGGCAAAACCGGATGAGACCGTGCTCGTCGCGTCTAACGTTGGTAGTAATGCGTCCGTATTATTGAAAGTGTGTCCCATTACGTTACGTGGACCGCATGGTAGGGAAATAGATACGTATGCATTGCTTGACGAAGGCTCGACTATTTCGTTAATCGACGACGAGTTAGCGCGCGAGTTAGGAGCGGAAGGACCGGTAAAGCCGCTGAATATTAGAGGCGTAAACAATAGTCAGCGCGAGGCCGATAGTAGGCTAGTTAACATAGGCATACGTGGCAAGACGCGCAGTGAGATGTATAGAATAAATGCGCGGACAATAGCAAATTTAAAGATAGGTTCGCAATCCGTAAGTAAGGAGTGTTTACGTTTAAAACATTTACGCGACCTACCGAGTTCGGTTTGTTACGAAGATGCAAAACCGAGATTATTATTAGGCGCCGACAATTGGCATTTAATAATCACCCGTAATTTAAGGATAGGACGTCGAAGGCAGCCTATAGCTGCACGTACGTTATTAGGGTGGGTAATACAGGGAACCGTGGCGCGATTCACGTGTAGGGAAGATGGTGAGACCGTATTACACGTCGTAAGCGTTAGCGGACGGTTAGATAGGGACATCCGAACGTTCGCCAGTCAGGACGAGGAGATAACGGAACTCCTCAAACAGCAGTACGAGATAGATTCCATCGGTATCTCGCTGAAGAGTAGGCCGCGATGGGAAGAGGAGCGCGCTGTCGAGATATTCCAGCGCACCGTCAAGAAGGTCGGCGAGCAATACCAGGTGGGACTGCCATGGAAGGACGACGACGTACGGATGCCACCCAGCTACGAGATGGCCGCTCGAAGACTGCGGACGATCGAGAGGAAAATGGACAAGTCGCCGGAGTTTCGAGACGCCTACACAGCACAAATAGACAACCTCCTGGCAAAAGGATACGCGAGGGAAGCCGAGGGGACAGAGAGAGAGGACCCTAAGAGCTGGTACCTGCCATATTTCGCAGTACGGAATCCGAACAAGCCGGGGAAGACAAGAGTGGTTTTCGACGCGGCAGCGCGTGCGTCCGGTAGATGTCTTAACGACTATTTGCTCGACGGCCCCGACTTGTTACGAAACCTACCGGGCATACTGTTTAGATTTAGGGAGAACGAAATAGCCGTGTCCGCGGATATTAGGGAGATGTTTTTACGTGTGAAGATGGACCGTCGCGACCAACCCGCGCAATTGTTTCTGTGGCGAGGTAACGAGCGATCCAGCCCACCGCGGGAGTACGTTATGACATCGATGATTTTCGGGGCGAGGAGCTCGCCGTTTCTCGCACATAGTGTTAGGGATCATAACGCGCGCGCACACGCAGAAACACATCCGTTGGCGCTTAACGCTATCGTACGTAGTCACTATATGGACGACTACCTAGACAGTTATGCTACGGTAGAGGAAGCGGTAAACACTGCGAGGCAGGTTATGGAAGTACACCAGAAGGCCGGTTTCACCTTGGCAGGCTGGAATTCGAACCACGCAGCCCTATTGGAGGATAAGCCGGAGGAATTACTAGCGAGCAAGCCTAAGGAGGTAGGCTTAAGACAAGACAGCCCAGGCAGAACCCTAGGGCTATTATGGATGGCCGATGAAGACGCCTTAACGTTCAACACATCAATGAATAGGGTACCGTACGAAGTGAAGACGCTACAGAGACCACCGACCAAGAGAGAGGCATTAAGCGCAGTCATGTCGGTCTTCGACCCGCTCGGACTGCTGAGCTACCTCACCATCACCGCCAAGATCCTGCTGCAAGACCTATGGCGAATGAAGAAGGTCGGATGGGACGACGAACTACCCGAGGAGGCAGCTGATGAATTTCAGAGGTGGCTGCGAGTCGTTGAGGAAGTGTCACGACTGCGACTGCCTAAGTGCTATGCTCCTACGGGGGGAGTGGTAGAGCGTCAGCTTCACGTATTCAACGACGCAAGCGAACGTGCGTACAGATCCGCGGCGTATTGGCGTATACGATACCGCGACGGCACGATTAGGGTACGGTTAGTGGCGGCCAAGGCGAAAGTCGCCCCTATAAAGGCGCAAAGCATACCGCGGTTAGAGTTGCAGGCGAATTTGATAGGCGCGCGACTCGCGGAATTCGTGCAAGGCGAGCACAGAGTGGTAGCCGATAGGGTAGTGTATTGGACAGACTCCACTACAGCGCTCCACTGGATACAGAACGAAACGGCGCGTTACACCCCATACGTGGCTCGTAGATTAGGGGAAATAGCAGAGAAGACGTCACCTGAGCAATGGAGGTGGATACCGACCGCTGAGAATATCGCGGATCAGGCAACGCGTGTGAATTATATGAATAAAGAAGAGAGCGACAGATGGTTCACGGGACCACCATTCCTGATGAAGATGAAGAACTGGAGGAAGTCGTGGCGCACCAGAGTGACACCAAGGACGCTCCACACCTGCCAGACATAGCGAGATTCTCTTCCTACGAGAGATTGGTCAGGGCCACTGCTCGGATATTACAGTTCGTCGATGCCATAAGAGGAAGGGCGCACGGACTGACATTGGACCACATCCAGAGAGCAGAACGGATGTGGATAGAACGCAGTCAACAGGAAAGCTTTACTGAAGACATCAGTCGACTGCAGCAAGGAAGAAACCTGGCAACCGGCAGCGCGTTAAGGAAGCTCGACCCCATATTGGAGGATGGCGTATTGCGAGCGAGAGGACGGATCGACGCAGCCGACGTGGACAGCCAGATGAAGAGGCCCATCATACTGAACGGACGCCACCAATTTGTAAAGCTGCTTGTAGAGAAGGCGCATCAGGAAGCAAGCCACGCCAACAGGGAGAGGGTAGTAAACGACCTACGCACGAGATATCACATCCTTTGATTACGACCGACAGTAAGAGAAGTGAAGCGGAGATGTCTGCGGTGCAGGGTACGCAAGGTGACACCACGGCCAGCGGTTATCGGAGATCTACCACCTGAACGGTTAGGGGCATTCGCGCGACCATTCACCTACACCGGCAAGCGCTGGATGAAGAAGTACCTGCCGACGCTGGTTGCGCGCGGGGACTCGCGGGACGTGCAGCAGCGCCAGGAGACCTCGTCGTGGTGGCAGACGGTAACGTGCCGAGGAACGTGTGGTCAAGGGGAGTTGTAACGAGGACCTTTGCCGGACCAGACGGCGTGGTGCGTAACGTGGAAGTAAGGACCAGGGGCGGATTGCTGCGGCGGCCGGTCAGGAAGATCGCCGTCCTCCCGAGTGAAGCCTAGGCTCGCAGGCTACGCCGGGGGGAGGATGTTGCGGACAGCGAGAGACCCGCCGCCCCGTCGCCCCTTCCTACCCCGTTACGCCCCGCGCACCCCGTACACCGGCGCTGATCACGCGATGTCGGCGGCCAATCAGCGCGCGTGCGGCATTATTGCCATCGTGCGGCTAACCCCACGGACTGAGGCGCTCTCATGCGAAATATAAGAAGGGCGTTTTGGTCCATGCGTGTTCATTTCGGAAGCGGCACTCAAGAGAAGAAAACCTGAAGAAGACTCAAGACTCCAATTCAAGACCTCCCTCTGTACATAGTGTTAGATATAGTTATTCAGTGCCGAATCATTTGTAAATAGTTAATACAGTATTGTAAAAAGTACCATCTTTTCTTCGAGCAGTCCCCTAGTATAGCTAACCTCACACCATCAGTTGTAAAAAATACAGTCCACTTAGATCCATTATAGTTACGGACACACTCTTTGGAAATTGGTACAGAAGACCAAAGAGTACAAATTGCCACTTTGTGTCACGCATGTCAACTATAAGAAAGCCACCATTTACTCGAAATAGGGCTATAAGTTATGTTATGCCGCCACCACACGGCACATTACACCGGGCTTTAGCTTTGACTACATTTATTACAATGCGGGACCAAATGATGAACCTATCTATAGTCTCTCGTCCACTCGCTCTAAAAATATTTCAGTGAGTCTATCACCGAATTATTTGGTCGGCACTTGGTGTTCGTAGCGATATTGAATAATCACTGTGAATCATGTTCATTTTCGTCCTTTCTGTCATATTTAATATCCATTTCATTTGGCTAAATAGCAAAGCATTTTCTTTATTTTTTTTTTTAAAAAGTTATATATATCACTATAGATAAATTACTTAATTGGCGGATCACACGCGCGGTGTGGAGGTAGGCGGGAGCGGGAACGGCGCACACGTAGTTAATTAACCCAAGATAGATCCCGCGAAAATATTCGGTGGACGCAATATGAAACAATTAAAAAGTTTGCCACTATATCTGGCGTATATGGACTATGAGAAAGCCTTTGATTCCGTCGAAATTTGGGCAGTGCTGCAGTCCCTTGAGCGGTGCCAAGTTGACTGTCGGTATGTCGAAGTGCCGAAGTGTTTGTACAGTAAAGCTACGATGGCTATCCGAGTACAGAATCAGAGTACGAAACCTATCCAACTGCAAAGAGGTGTAAGACAAGGTGCCGTTATATCCCCGAAACTCTTCACCGCATTGGAAGACGTTTTGAAGCTTCTTTACTGGAAAGGATGCGGTTTTAACATCAATGGCGAGTACATCACTCACCTTCGATTTGCCGACGTTATAGTCCTTATGGCAGAATCGCTGGAGGATCTAAGCATTATTCTCATTGACCTCAATAATGTCTCCCAACGGATAGGTCGTAAGATGAACATGGACAAAATAAAAATCATGTTTAACGTCCATGTCAAACCTATGCCGGTAGTTCTTGGGAGCACTAAGCTCGAAGTTATTGACGAGTATGTTTACCTGAGACAAATAGTCCGACTAGGTAAGTCCAACTTCGACCGAGAGGTCAATCGACGGATTCAACTCAGCTGGGCAGCGTTTGGGAAACTACGACACATCTTCTCGTTAGACATACCTCAAAACCTGAAAACGAAATCGTACAACCAGTGCGTGTTGCCAGTGATGACTTACGGATCTGAGACGTGGTTCTTCACTGCTGGCCATATGAGGAAGCTGAAGGTCGCTCAGCGAGCTATGGAGAGGGCTATGCTCGGGGTGTCTCTGCGTGATAAACTAAGAAATGAAGATATCCGCAGTAGAACCAGAGTAACCGACATAGCCCAACGGATTAGTAAGCTGAAGTGGCAGTGGGCCGGCCATATAAAGAAGAAAGGTTCTCGAGTGGCAACCTCGTACCGGTAGGCGAAGTGTAGCTCGACCCCCCACTAGATGGAGTGACGACCTGGTGAGACATGCAGGAAGTCGATGGATGCAGGTGGCTCAGGACGGTGCTTTGTTGCATTCCTTGGGGGAGGCCTATGTTGGCCATGATGGATATGAAACAATACAAATTTATTTTTATCTCGCTATGTAATTATTTTAGTTTAAGTACGAGTATCTGTGGGTGGAAATATAAAATGAGTTTGCAACATAATATTTATTTTATTTACAATATTTAATTGATTTATTGTATATAATTATAATACAATTATATAAAAAAGAAAAAATAAACTATGACAGAACCGTTACATATTAATAATAATAATATAAAAAATATTATTCTTCCTCGTTATTATCATTCTCACTTGAATTATCTTCACTTTCAGTGCAGCTTGATGAGTCAGAATCGTCTTGTAAACTAATTATCACTTGATCCATAACATAATCGAGTATTTGATCGTATTGACAATATTCGTTTTCAATTTTCTGGACATGGCTATTACTGCTTTCCAGTTTTTCTACAGAGAATTTGGCCTAATAATTGCACCAGTGCAATTTTTTTGTTTGTGGCGAGTTTGCCCCTTCATATCTCCCCATACCACCTCAATCGGCTTCAGGTCTGGGTGGTATGGTGCAAGTTGAAAGACCTCGTGATCCACAGCCTTTAACATTTCGTCAATTCTATAAATATTTTCATATCTGTGTTGCTTGATCAATGTGAGTAAGTCACATTTCCTTAAGGAAATATTGAAGTCCACGTTATGTCTTTGCAGCCAGGCCTGCATGTCGGCTTTTGTTGTTGCCATCGTGGGCTTTCTATCCACTTGTACAGAATGACAAGCATCGTTATCCATGCAAATCACGGAACGTGGTGGTAAATTTGGCAAGAATTTTTCTTTTGTCCAATTATTAAAATGTAGTAAATTCAATCTTTATGATAATCTCCGGATTTACTTTTTGATTTAAAAATTAAAAGGGATCCATTTAGATATCCACCACAGCCTCCAGCATGGACAATAATTAAACGTGGCCCTTTTTGCCAATATGTGACAGCACTCCTCTTTCTTCTGTAGGCTGCCAACACGATGAGACATTTATGAAGGATTTGACGTATGTTTCATCTAGGTAAATAATGTTCTTCTGATGCTTCTTTATCGCATTCAGATATCTCCATCGCCATGATACTATATTTGTCTGTTCAATAAGTAGCTTTCTTTTCGACTGACATTTCTTAAATCTAAAGCCAAGTTTGTGCAACAATTTTCTAAAATATTCTCGACTGGAATTAATAATACAGTCTTATTTAAGATCAGCATTTAAAGTTTTTAATGTAGGAACCTACTTGAAAATAGTAGAAAATTGAGTTAACTTTCGTGTTATTACGCCTTCTGTAAAATTATGTATTTAAACTTTTTCTTTCGAGTTTGTTTCTTTTTTATTGGCGATTTAAACACCGTGCTATTCTGTTCAATGAGAATGAGAGTCCTGTTGCTGCATACATTTTGTTCACGTTTACGTCTTGTAGATACTCCGTAGAACTTCAATCTTGTTTTCTAGCTTTACAGAAAGAATAAACGTTGTACGCTATTTGTTTCACTTGTCTGGTAATTTTCTTACCAAAAATCTTATGCGTTTTGTTCCAAGCGTCCGTGACAGATATAACAACTGTTCACCTCAAGATTCACAAGGGAAGTGAACTGCCAAACATGAAAACAGTTCCTTGCCGCCCGCCCTCGCCTGTCGCCGCCCGTACGAGTACGTCACTCCCTCCCGCAAACTTCCGCTTAATTGGCGGCTTAAGTGGTTTATCTATAGCTGTGTCCGTAACATTGTTCGCGTAGAGCCTAATAATTATTCTTATATTCTAATAATTATTCTTAATTTAATTGTTTTGAATGTTTATTACTTATGTATAGTCTAAGTTATTCATAATATTAATTTTTATATAATACATATGTTCGAGACGGCCTAAATGACTTTAAAACGAAAAAGTGATTAAAGAATATTAATTTGTTTAAAAAGTGCAAATACGGAAAATATTGACTAAATAATGTATTAATATAGTTTTACCATGTATTTACAACTCTCAATATGTCTATATAGAAGGTCGGTTTAATGATAGTTAATATAAACAACTTTATTTTGTTTAAGAAAAACCGACCAATCACAGCGCGCCGCGCTATAGAACATTCTGGAAATTTAAATTAACTGCGTAATAGTTTTAAGCAAAAAATTAATGAGAATATTTTATATCTGAAAAGAGTTGTAAATATGATATTTAGTTAGCATATGATGTATAGATCGTTATAATAAAGAAGTATTTCGTATAATTAAGCACGATTCAAAAGTTATAGGATAATTAAAGAATTAATATGCCCATTTAGTGTAAAAGTTTAGGACATTTTACTTAATAACTTTGTTGAATGTAAATATATTAATTATCCTTTATCACGTACTAATGAAGACCAAAAATGTCTATTTAATGATGTATAGCGTGTTAAAATTAAGATTAGCATTATATAGAAAATATTGCAATTTGTGCCATTTGCATAAAGAAAAATGTTTGAAAATAAAGAGGCAAATGGGAAATGGCAAGCGGCTCACTATAGAGTATAGCCGAAGTCTACCTTATGGGGGCGAAACATTGTAATATTGTAGTAGGAAGAACTACCAGTGCCCAGCAGTAGTATCCGGTAGTAGTTGCAGTGACTAGCAGAAATATATAGTGAAAGTGTTTAGCTAGCCGAAAAAAGTGGCAACTGAAAATTCGGTGTGACATATAGTGAAAAGTGTTAGCTAGACGGAAAAAGTGATAACTGATATTCGCAGTTACACAAGTGTTAAATTCAACTAATTTTAGTTGATGAATAGCTGCTAGTCAATAGTGTTAAAGAACCAACTACTCCGGACAGATATTTTTATACTACAGCTCTTTTGAATTAAATATTTTAAAATAAATAGTGAACAACCTATAGTGAATAATCATAGTTGACCAACCATTTTTATATAATAGTGATAAATAAATAACAGTGTAAAATCTCGCGACAAATTAATTAGTCGATCCGCTGGCCACTCCCTTGCTATTTTAATTAACAAATCGTGCATTTTAATTTTGAACCTCAGTCCACAGTTTATCCGCAGCAACCGCAGAGACGGCAGTGAAAGACGGCAGTTGGAGGAGTCTGGAACCTACAGGTGTAGGACGTGAGCGACTCGCGGGGTATCTCCGACAACATTTACTCCGGAGAGTTACGCCCGTCCGGCACATTTTATGGTCCTTCGAGCCGGATCCATCCTCCTGTGTTGCCGACCGGACCATTTTATGGTCTTTTGAGCCGAATCATCCGTATACACCGGACCACATTTGCTGGTCATTCGAACGGGATTCGTCAATCCGTTAGTATTTCGGAACCGGGTACATAGTCACTACCGTTTTAAAGTTGCTGAATTTTCAGAATCAAGATGCCGATCACTCGTTCGCAAGGAAGGGGAGCCATGGCGTGGACTGTCGGTCTGGATGAAGGGCCGTCGGACAATACCGACACCGTCCGCCACCAGATGCCACCACGCTCACCATCCACAACAGAAGGCGCTGAGGCGCCAGCTTGCCCCCGCGATGGGGGGGTACTCCTGCCTGTGCCAGCCGTCGTTAAAGCCGGTACACCGAAGCAGAGAGAACAGATAGCTTGCCCCCGCGATGGGGGGGTACTCCTGCCTGTGCCAGCCGTCGTTAAAGCCGGTACACCGAAGCAGAGGGAACAAATAGAAGGCAACGATGACATTCGCTGTGCATCACCGCCAACAGCCCGGGTATATTCCCGCGCCGAAGAGCCACCAAGGGGCCACACCGATAAAAGTACAAGGTCAAAGAGGACCACTCGGCCAAATAAAAAGGTTTTGAAGGCTCGTGAGGAAGTGCTGAGAATAAAATTGGAACTCGCACAGATCTCATTACAAATGGTTGAAGAAGATGATGAATCGGACGACTATGATGAGGATGGTCACTCCAAAAGTGAGTATGTCCGATCTTGGCTCGAAAATTCTGTAGCCAAGCAAAAGACAACGCAAGGCGCAACCACCGGTGGGGAGGCCCCACTTAATAAAAACATCACAAAGCCACCCCCGGAGGTTGTCGACCTCAGTGAGCCGTCGATGAAGCTCACAAACAAGGATTCGAAGGTTGATGAAGAAAGGGAGCTCCTACCTGTTGTATCAGAGCTCACCTACCAGGATCCAAATGCAGAAAATATACCGAAGAGTCCCGTACCTCAGAAGACTTGCCAGGACTCCAAGGTTGATGAAGACAGGGGGCTCCTACCTGCTGTATCAGAGCCCACCTACCAGGATCCCTATCCGGAAGAAGCAACCAAGAATCCCATAACAAAAAGGCCTAACCAGGCACCTGTCAGCAATGAAGACAGGGTGCTCCGACCATTCATATCGGAGCTCACGTCCGCTATAGCCGCACTCGCTGACAAACCAAAACCAGAGAGTGCATCGTCGAATACTTTCGCAGCATCAAAAGCGATAATGACGCTGCCGAGCTTTAGCGGAGCACATACCGAATGGCTTTCGTTCCGTGCCATTTATGAAACAACCCGAGGCTACTTCAATGACATAGAAAATACTGCAAGACTACGAAGAAGTCTACAAGGAAGAGCCTTGGAAACAGTCAGTTCAGAACTCATCGGGCATGCCAAACCAGATGAGATTATGCGAGAACTGGAGCTACAATTTGGGCGTCCAGATTCAATCGCGCAAGCAGAAACCGAAAAATTACGGGGATTGCCACGCTGTACAGAGGCACCCAGAGATATTTGCACATTCGCGAGCAAAGTGAGGGGAAGCGTCGTCACTCTTCGAGCACTCAAACGAGACCATTACCTCGTTAACGCAGAGCTGCTACGACACCTCACAGACAAACTGCCAAACTCTATACGCGCGCAGTGGTATAGAATTTATACAGAGAAGTACGACTCAAGACCAGACCTCGGTTCCTTCAGTGAATTTATAACCGAGCAAGCTCGCTTCTGCAGTGCATTTGCGCCTCCGGAAATCATAAACGGAGCGCAAAATAATCGTCCAACACATAGGACGCACACGGCTACCACTAAGCCGTCTCCGAAATGCAGCGTGTGCGAAAAAGAGGGTCATTATGGATCCGACTGCAACAAGTTTAAAGAAGCAGATATTGATAAAAGATGGCAACTCGCCAAGCAAAGGAATTTATGTTTCCGGTGTCTGCGTTATAGAAGTCAGACACACAAATGCAAAACCACGAAGTGTGGAATTAAAGGATGCAACGCAACACACAATCGACTCCTTCATAATAATAGAAAGGAGAAGACAGAGGGCCCACTAAAAGAACCTCAAGAGACAGTTGCAAACTCATTCGCTGTATCAAAGCATCAAGCTTACTTAAAGATAATTCCAGTTCGAGTAATTGGACCGGCGGGAGCAATAAACACACACGCTCTGCTGGATGATGGGTCGACAGTCTCGTTAATGGATCAAGAGATTGCCGATCAAATTGGAGCTAAAGGGCGGTTGGACCCATTCAAGATCACAGCTATCGGGAACACTACCCTCGATTCGCCGGACTCCCAAAGAATCAAAGTGTCACTGAAGAGTCTCCATAGAAAAAGGGTGCCACTCAGAGCACGCACGGTCGCCAGCCTAAACTTGGGGCCGCAGACTGTGCGTGCAACAGACATAGAAAATTGTAAGCATTTGAAAGGCTTAAAGGATCAATTGACATATGATTCAGGCAACCCTAAGATCCTGATAGGACAAGACAACTGGAGACTCTTAATAGCCACTCAAGTCCGCAAAGGTCCACCGCACCAGCCAATCGCCTCGCTCACAGAACTGGGATGGGTGCTACACGGGGCGCACACTAAAGCCCCGCATCAGCGCGTCCACACGGCCAACGAGCTGTACACGAGCGAGGAAAACATAAATGACCAACTCCGCGAATACTTCGCGCTGGAATCTCTAATGATAAATCCGAGAAGACCAGATTCCGATCCAGAGAAGCAAGCCGAAGAAATACTAAATAGCAGCACCCGTCAGTTGGAAGACGAGCATATAGAAAAAGAGCTTCTCTGGACAAAGAAAGATGTCACGATGCCTGTCAACGATAAAACGACAGTTAAGAGGTCTACACCCTCGTCCTCCGTACCTACAAGCGAGGAAAGATCGTTGACAATTAAAGAAAAGTATAGAGCTCCACTATACAGAGAAACCATTCCCGATCCGAAGAAATTTTCAAAATGGGTACGCTTAGTGCGAGCTACGGCCAGAGTGCTTCAATTCATAACACTCTGCCGCAAAACAACCGACAGGACCTTTTATAAAAGGACGAAAAGAAATAAAGAGGAAGACCCCGACTGGAGGAGATCGAAATGCAATCCGCGACGTCTCGCGCAGCCTCCCAGTCAGGTAAAAAGAAAAGATGTAAACAAATACATCACACTGGAGGCCGAATATATAAGAAAGGCCGAAAAGCTCCTGGTACATGTCATCCAGGAAGAGTCCTTCACACAAGAAATAGCCGATCTCCGTAACGATAAGAGGGTCGCCCATGATAGCCGCCTACGACCGCTTCAGATACATTTAAAAGACGGGATCATTATGCTACGAAGTCGAATAGCCGCTGTAAAAGGAGTCTCTGAAGATATGAAAGGGCCAGCTATATTGGATGGTGATCATCACCTCACCCAATTGTATATTGATTGGACGCATCGTAGCCTGCATCATTGCGGGACCGAACCTACCATCAACGAGGTTCGACAGCATTACTGGGTAATCAGACTAAGACCCACTACTAAAAGAATAGTAAGCCAATGCGTTCAGTGCCGCATAAGAAAGGCACAACCATCCATGCCAGCCACCGGTGATCATCCCAGCACGCGTCTCGCACATCACCAGAGACCGTTCACGTTCACCGGCCTGGATTATTTTGGGCCACTCTCCGTAACAGTGGGACGTCAGCATCAGAAGAGATACGTGGCTCTCTTCACATGCCTTACATCACGAGCTGTACATTTGGAAATTGTGGCAGATCTCAGCGCAGACTCTGCCATACTGGCATTAAGAAGATTTGCAGCGCGCCGAGGATGTCCCACCGAGATTTACTCGGACAACGGCACCAATATGCACGGTGCCGATAAAGAGCTTCGAGAGGCTTTCCGAGAAGAAGCCAGCCGACGAGGCATAGTGTGGCGATTTATAACCCCCTCCGCGCCTTTCATGGGAGGGGTGTGGGAACGCCTTGTTCGATGCGTGAAGACGGCACTATACACCGTCCTTCATGAGAGACATCCGCACGAAGATGTCTTGACCACGCTGCTCTGCGAGGTGGAGTATACAGTAAACAGCAGACCATTGACTCACATCTCAGTAGACAGCAAAGACAACGAGTCCATCACTCCAAATCACTTCCTATTGGGAGGATCTGCGAGACTGCCAACACCTGGAGTTTTTAGTGAAAAAGATACGAACAGCAAAAAACACTGGCGACGCTCCCAGATACTCGCTGACATGTTCTGGCAGCGTTGGGTCAAAGAATATCTGCCGGAACTTCAAAACCGGCGGGAGGCCCATGGTCAAGGCCCCGATCTCCAGGTGGGCGATCCAGTCCTCATAGCCGACAGCCAGTTACCTCGTAACACCTGGCCACGAGGAAGGATTGAAAACATATACCCCGGCGCGGACGGACAGATCCGCACTGTGGAGGTACGCACAGCGAATGGACTAATCAAGAGGCCAACCAGGAAACTCGTGCCGCTGCCGAAATAGAGGCAACGTCTCTCACCGGAATTTATGCAGCGCCGCTGCAACGGGTCTTCGCGACGCTGCACGGCGGGAGAAATGTTCGAGACGGCCTAAATGACTTTAAAACGAAAAAGTGATTAAAGAATATTAATTTGTTTAAAAAGTGCAAATACGGAAAATATTGACTAAATAATGTATTAATATAGTTTTACCATGTATTTACAACTCTCAATATGTCTATATAGAAGGTCGGTTTAATGATAGTTAATATAAACAACTTTATTTTGTTTAAGAAAAACCGACCAATCACAGCGCGCCGCGCTATAGAACATTCTGGAAATTTAAATTAACTGCGTAATAGTTTTAAGCAAAAAATTAATGAGAATATTTTATATCTGAAAAGAGTTGTAAATATGATATTTAGTTAGCATATGATGTATAGATCGTTATAATAAAGAAGTATTTCGTATAATTAAGCACGATTCAAAAGTTATAGGATAATTAAAGAATTAATATGCCCATTTAGTGTAAAAGTTTAGGACATTTTACTTAATAACTTTGTTGAATGTAAATATATTAATTATCCTTTATCACGTACTAATGAAGACCAAAAATGTCTATTTAATGATGTATAGCGTGTTAAAATTAAGATTAGCATTATATAGAAAATATTGCAATTTGTGCCATTTGCATAAAGAAAAATGTTTGAAAATAAAGAGGCAAATGGGAAATGGCAAGCCGCTCACTATAGAGTATAGCCGAAGTCTACCTTATGGGGGCGAAACATTGTAATATTGTAGTAGGAAGAACTACCAGTGCCCAGCAGTAGTATCCGGTAGTAGTTGCAGTGACTAGCAGAAATATATAGTGAAAGTGTTTAGCTAGCCGAAAAAAGTGGCAACTGAAAATTCGGTGTGACATATAGTGAAAAGTGTTAGCTAGACGGAAAAAGTGATAACTGATATTCGCAGTTACACAAGTGTTAAATTCAACTAATTTTAGTTGATGAATAGCTGCTAGTCAATAGTGTTAAAGAACCAACTACTCCGGACAGATATTTTTATACTACAGCTCTTTTGAATTAAATATTTTAAAATAAATAGTGAACAACCTATAGTGAATAATCATAGTTGACCAACCATTTTTATATAATAGTGATAAATAAATAACAGTGTAAAATCTCGCGACAAATTAATTAGTCGATCCGCTGGCCACTCCCTTGCTATTTTAATTAACAAATCGTGCATTTTAATTTTGAACCTCAGTCCACAGTTTATCCGCAGCAACCGCAGAGACGGCAGTGAAAGACGGCAGTTGGAGGAGTCTGGAACCTACAGGTGTAGGACGTGAGCGACTCGCGGGGTATCTCCGACAACATTTACTCCGGAGAGTTACGCCCGTCCGGCACAACATATAAATAAAATTGAAGCGTCTGTTTGTAATATTAAAATAACTGGCTTCTATTAAGCTCAGGGGGTTATTTCCATGCTATTAAATTATAAATAATCATTTTTAAAATGTTTATCCACCAGTCTGTCTATCTGTCTGTCCAAGATAATCTTCGGAATGGCTGGACTGATTGTAATGATCCTTGCAGATTTTACAAACTATTTTTGATTATATTAAATCTAATTAACGCTACATACATTATTAGATTCTACCCTCGCGAAGCCAGGACGCGTCGCCAGTACATAATATTTTGAGCCCAATTAATTCACAAATAGGTAGTTAATGAATTTCGCGTGGTAATAATACATATAAATAAAATTGAATTGTGTGTCTGTAATATCGAAATAACTGCCTTACACTGAGCCGAGGGGGTTACTTACATCCATTACGACATGAATAACCAATTTTTTACACTGTTGTCTGTTTGCCTGTCTGTCCGGGCTAGTCTTGCGAATGGCTAAATCGATTTTAATGAAACTTCGCGACAGATAGAGAGCAATGCCAGAAGTGATCTATTTTATCAGGAGCCTATACAATAACCAACAAAGTTGGAGATTTATTTAGCTCTTACTAAATACGGATACTAAACACAGACAAGAACGATGAACTATAGCTCATCATAACTTGTGATATATTTGAGTTATAGTCTTTTGTTCAAAAATGTATAAATCTACTTACTCGTATTCAGTGTTGGGTTTAGCGCATATCTGTGACGATCTTCTAATAAGAGTGGATAGAATTGATACTGTCTCAAATCTTTAACATGTTGCTTGCGGAAACATCGTGAAGATGTTCCCTTAAGTGTAAGTTTACATATATTTACTTACTTCCCAAAGAAAGGCTAAACATATTTTAATAGGTCTTGTAATTTCCATGAGTAGTTCATTATAAGGGAACAAGTGTAAGTTTATATATATTTACTTACTTCCCAAAGAAAGGCTAAACATATTTTAATAGGTCTTGTAATTTCCATGAGTAGTTCATTATAAACGTTGTTTGATTTTCAACTAATAGATTTCCCATAATTTATTTGTTACATTCAGAAAACTTAATGTAACATTGAATTTTTGCAATTCGTTCGTGTTGTCAATATGATTAAAAAATTTGACGGTTAAAACCATAGACTTAGAATATATCTCAGAGTAAGTACAAGCATAGAGAGTCTTATGGCGGCTCTTCACGTTAGCCAACATAGTGGCGAATGTGTTGGCAAAGATACTGGCCAAGAATTTGTGATCGCATCCACACATTGGAAGGTCGTTCAGTTTGCTTCGGTCCAGGCCAATGTGCGGTCGAATTTATTAAAATGATTATTGAGGCGTTAACGGCTGTATAAGAAAAAGGTGATAAAAAAGAAATGGAAAAAAGAAATTTTATTGCTTAACGGCTCCGTGGCGTAGTGGCTTAGCAATGAGTTGCTGCGCTGGTGGACGTGGGTTCGAATCCCGCACGGAACAAGTATTTGTATGGCTTGCAAATATTTGCTCCGGGTCTGGATGTTTGTCCTTATGAAATTTATATTTGTAAACTGCCTACACGATACACGAGAAAATGCTAGTGTGGGGGTAACGTTTTTTTTAAAAAAAGACAGAAAAAAAAGATAGAAGAGAAAAAAAATACTTGAAAGACTTGTGTTACACAAACAATTTTCCGCTTGGTAGGGTTCTATAAAGCGAAAAGTTTTTTATTGGTCATTGTTACTGCTATTATGTAGACACTAGTTACGATGCGTGTATATAAAATTTAAATCAGGCGCGTGCGATCACTCTGGGAACTCATACGTAGCAAACTGAACGTGCGCCCAACGTGTGTACGCGGCGGCCAATACTCTGCCACAACCCTTTGATCTTTTGTAAAAAACCGACACCACACAGATCTCGCGCCAACTTGTGGGCCATCATTCCAATACATACCAACGTAAGCATAAGCACCCGCTCTACACGATGGCCATCGTTATTGGCCAACACATTCGCACGTATGTTGGCAAACGTGAAGAGCCGCCTTTAAAAACAGAACAAAACCTTATGTACAAGTCGCGAAACGTAAGTATAGTGCTGAACGAAACGTGGATGGGATAGCTGTGCATTGCGCCGTCGCGCACGTATAGCATATCAGTACTGGAGACCCAATCAACGCGTGCGAACGATAGGCACGCCCACCCCGCCACTGGCTTACTACCCCATGATATCTTATTTTCGACTTATGCTCAATAACGGTCACCGCTAGACTTACGTGCCGCGACTAATAACCGAACTGTTTATGTACATGACATTATATATATAGGATAAAAAGATCTATGAATGTCACCATCTCTTCTTTAGAAGGTTATAGCCGAATTTTTAGCCTTTTTTTACAGAATAAGGGTGACATACGAGCACACAGTCCACCTGATGGTAAGTGGATACTGTAGTTCATAGACATCTACATTAATACTCAATTAAGAATCAAAATCGAGATGCGTTGTCACCCCTGAGTACTAAGATGGAATGCCTCGTTTCCATTAAAAAGGGTCTCCAGTTCTCTATATTCACCATGCGAAACACAGCATGAAGCTGCTACTTTAAGTTGGTATTCTGCGAGAGCGCGGTCCTACTCTGGTGGCGCCGGCCCATTCATTATCATTCATTTTTCCAGACCGATACGACTTAGGGACCTTCAAGAAACGAGCTAACTCCTTTTTAAAAAGCCAGCAACGTACCTGCAATTGGGTGGCGGTTGACACTTATCACCAGGTAAACCGCATACTCGCTTGCCCTCGTTCCCTAAAAAAAAGTTGAACCTGCCTGCTTTTTGTTAGATTTTAATACATAGAATTAGACAATTTTCCCCAAAAAAACACCTCAGAAAGTTTCTTTCGGGTCTTTTAGTCAAGGCAACAACTACAACACCAGGGGAATAGCAGGTGCATTGCCGGCTATAAGGGATCGAAGTGGACTGTATTTATTTATTACTGTAGCCAGTGTACTGTATTGACTAATTGACTGACTGATATTGAGGTTAACTATGCTAGGGGACTACTCGAAGAAAAGATGGTACTGTAGAACTGTACTGTATTCAACTATTTACAATAATCGGCACTATTAACTAGGATAATATGTACAGAGAGAGGTCTTCAATTGTGGAGTCTTGATTTTCTGTCTTGAGTCTTTTTTGTTGTCTTCTCGAGTGCCGCTTCAGAAATGAACAGCTCACAGATCAAAACGCCCTTCTTATATCCCGCAAGATAGCGTCTCAGTCTAAGAGTAGTGCCGCGCGACGATGCTGTACGCCCATTGGTCGTCGCTCGGCTCTGGTGTGCGGGGTGTGCGGGGCGCAACGGGGTATGAAGGGGCGACGGGGCGGCGGGTCTCTAGCTGTCCGCAACATCCTCCCCCCGGCGTAGCTTGCGAGCCTAAGCTTCCCTCGGGAGGACAGCGATCTTCCTGACTGGCCGCCGCAGCACTCCGCCCCTGGTCCTCACCTCCACGTTGCGCACTACGCCGTCTGGTCCGGGAAAGGTCCTCGTTACGATTCTCCGTGGCCACACGTTCCGTGGCATGTTGCTATCTGCCACCACGACGAGGTCCTCTTCTTGAATCTGGCGCTGCTGAACATCCCGAGAGTCCCCGCGCGCAACCAGCGTCGGCAGGTACTCTTTAATCCAGCGCCTCCAGTATTCATCGGCGAGTCCTTGCGCCGCTCTCCACGCCCGATGATCACTAGGTGTGCACGGCGCGGTGACTGGTAGTCTCGATGGTCCCAACAGCAGGAAATGGTTGGGTGTCAGCGCCTCTTCCTCGTTGATGTCGACCGGTACGTGCGTCAACGGTCGGGAGTTGACTGTGTTCTCAGCTTCTGTGAGGAGCGTTGCTAACGTCTCCTCCCGTGGGCTCTTCTGGTGCAGAGTGGCTTCGAGTGTGGTCTTCACTGAGCACACGAGACGCTCCCATGCGCCTCCCTGGTTCGGCGCGCCCGATGCGATGAATTTCTAATCTGTTCGCCGAGTCAGCGCGTAGTCCTTCAGCTGTGGTGCCCACTCTTCCATTGCCCGTTGTAGCTCAGTATTTGCCCCATGAAAGTTCGTCCCATTATCCGAGTATATGACCCGTGGCCACCCACGCCTAGCCGCCATGCGCCGCAATGCCGATATCGCCGAGTCCGTTGTAAGGGAGTACACTAATTCTTAATGCACCGCGCGCGTCGTTAAACAGGTGAATAACGCTACCCATCGTTTTTCATGCCGACGTCTTGTAGTCACTGTTATAGGCCCGAAATAATCGATTCCGGTGTAGGTTAATGGTCGCGCGAATGCCCCTAATCGTTCAAGTGGTAGGTCTCTTATAACCGCTGGCCGTGGTGTCGCCTTGCGTACCCTGCATCGCAGACATCTCCGCTCCACTTCTCTCACTGTTGGTCGCAATCGGAGGATATGATATCTGGTGCGTAGGTCGTTGACCACCCTCTTCCTGTTGGCGTGGCTTGCTTCCTGATGCGCTTTTTCCACAAGCAGCTTTACAAAATGGTGGCGTCCGTTTAATATGATGGGCCTCTTCATCTGGCTGTCCACGTCGGCTGCATCGATTCTTCCCCTGGCGCGTAGTACGCCACCTTCTAGTATAGGGTCGAGTTTCCTTAGCGCGCTGCCGGTTGCCAGGTTCTTCCCCCGCTGAAGTCGACTGATGTCTTCAGCGAAGCTTTCATTTTGACTGTGCTCTATCCACATCCGCTCTGCTCTCTGGATGTGCTGCAATGTCAGTCCGTGCGCCCTTCCTCGTATGGCATCGACGAACTGTAGTATCCGTGCAGTGGCCCTGATTAATCTCTCGTAGGAAGAGAATCTTTCTATGTCTGGCAGGTATGGAGCGTCCTTGGTGTCGCTCTGATGCGCCACGACTTCCTCCAGTTCTTCAACATCATTCTCTGCCTTCTCTTCCTGCCGGCGAGCCCATCTGTCTTCTTCCTCGTACAGGAATGGCGGTCCCGTGAACCATCGGTCGCCCTCTTCCTTGTTCACGTAATTTACGCGCGTCGCCTGGTCTGCGATATTTTCTGCAGTCGGTAACCACCTCCATTGCTCGGGTGACGTCTTTTCCGCTGTCTCCCCTAACCTATGAGCCACGTATGGGGTGTAATGCGCCGTATCATTCTGTATCCAGTGGAGCGCCGTAGTGGAGTCTGTCCAATACACTACCTTATCGGCTACCACTCTGTGTTCGCCTTGCACGAATTCCGCGAGTCGCGCGCCTATCAAATTCGCTTGCAACTCTAAACGCGGTATGCTTTGCGCCTTTATCGGGGCGACTTTCGCCTTGGCCGTTATGATCGTAGGCCTGGTCCCTACCGTCGCGATGCGTGTATGCCTTATCGTCGTGGTTGGTTCCCTATTACTCCCCCCGTGGGAGCATAGCGTCTCGGCAGTCGTGAATTCTTCCTATCCGGACTGGCAAGCGCCTGGATGTCTTCATCTGACCGTCCGCTAGCGCTTACGACGTGTAGTACGGTCTCGCCGTCTTCCCTACATATTGACCGCGGCACGGTTCCTTGAATGGCCCACCCTAGCAACGTACGTGCAGCTACGGGCTGCCTTCGACGTCCTATTCTTAAATTACGGGTGATTATTAAATGCCAGTTGTCGGCGCCTAATAATAATCTCGGTTTTGCGTCGTCGTAACAAACCGAACTCGGTAGGTCGCGGAAGTGCTTTAACCGCAAACACTACCTACTTACAGATTGCAAACCTATCTTTAAATTTGCTATTGTCCGCGCATTTATATTATACACCTCACTGCGCGCCTTGCCACGTATGCCTATGTTAACTAACCTACTATCGGCCCGCGCTGACTATTATTTACGCCTCTAATATTGAGCGGCTTTACCGGTCCTTCCGCTCCTAACTCGCGAGCTAAGTCGTCGTCGATTAACGAAATAGTAGAGCCTTCGTCAAGCAGCGAATACGTATCTATTTCCCTATCACGCGATCCGCGTAAGGTAATGGGGCACACTTTCAACAATACGGACGCACTACTACCAACGCCCTTCGCCTCGGACTCTCGAAGAGACCAGACATGTGTGTGGTTTAGTTAGTTAAATACAGTTTACTTATGTTTAAATTCAGACAAAATCAAATAAATAATTAGGAGTGCATAAAAGTGAAGAAGTGTTCTCTAACTCTCAACACTAGTCTTCGATACAGACTTAAATTCCCATGCAGCTGTGTGAGTAAAACCCTTATTATTGAAGTGTTATAATTTTTTTTTTGCAAATTAATAAATACTTCAAACGAGAAAGAAACGCTTAATCATGGCGTCATTGAATAAAACAGGGATAGCATAAATGAATATTGTATGCATAGGACGAGAGATCAAGTAATACTAGACGGAAAGACCTTTTGTATAAGAATCGTCGATCAACGACCAGTTGCTTGACCTCTAAGCAAATAGTAACGAAACATATTGGATCTTGCAATAAATACGTAATACCTGATTGTTTATATTGCCTTGGTACATTGTTCTAACGTCGCTATGATTTCTCGCTCGCCACCGCAGTCTACTTCGCAGCCGCTGAATATTGTTGCTACTAACGCGACCGACACCTACGTCTCGACGGCGGCCATCAACTTTACATCGCAATCACTATGCCATTCAGACCCAAATATTTATTCCGATTCCGATGGCCAGCCGAACATAGCTTACCGTACCAAAAGGAAGCGTGAGGATGAATTCGATACATTTAAAATTGATGTTAATAGAATGTTTAAGGAACTTATTCGAGAACAACAACAGTACTTCTTAAATTTAAATGAAAAAATGGAGGATATTAAGACACAAAATGAATCATTAAAACAAGCCGTGGATTTTAACTCGACACTGTATGACACCTTTCTAAAAAGAATAGAAAATCTAGAACAAGAAAAAAAAGACGATCGAAAGCAAATAAAACTTTTAGAAGATAAAGTGGAAACATTAGAGAGGCAGCTCCGATCATCAAGTCTCGAAATCAGAAATGTACCCAAGAAAATGAATGAAACAAAGCAAGATTTAATTGAGACCATAGTAAAATTGGGTAAAACCATAAATACTTCCATTCAACCTTCAGATATAAAGGATGTTTTTCGTGTCCATTCCAAAACAGACCGAAATACAATAATTGCTGAATTTACGACAGTTATAACTAAGGAAAAAGTTTTACAGTCAAATAAAACTTTCAACAAAAAAAGCAATGCCGCAAAATTAAACACCCAACTGCTACATATCGATGGACCAAAACTACCAATATATATTTCAGAAAATCTAACCCCCAGAGCCAAGCGTCTATTCTTCCTAGCAAGAGAGCTCGCAGCGCTTCAGCGGTATAAGTATTGCTGGACATCTTTCGGGAAAGTTTTCCTTCGCAAAGAAGATGGATCTTCAATAATACGTATCACCTCAGAAGTGGACCTTGTATCACTCAAAAAGGAAAAGTGACTAGTTGGCCCTATTTTGTTTTATTTTTCATGCTTCATTTCTCTGTTAATATATAATTTTAACATAGGTTATATTATATCCTTAAGTTATAAAGTAAAATGTAACTATTCACACTCACATTCAACACACATCAGTCACATAACACTCCATCATTACTCATTCTTACCAATCATACAATCATATGACACTCATACAACACTACATCGCTACTCATTCCTATTATACATAAAACTACATTACATAATAAACTCAACGCCATACACACGTAAAGCGACAAAATCAGTCAAATATTCATTGAATGACGTAAGGTTTTATTACCAATTCTATCCTATTTTATTACTAAATGAGCATTATTATATTGGCACATTCCGCAATGAATGCTTTGTTTCTTTAAATAGTATATACGCTTCATGGAGTAAGTCCTTAAATAGTTACCGGCCAATTCACCCCAAATGAAGATGTCTCAAACAGCATTGATACATATCATCCGGCTAGTTCGTGTATCTGCAGTGTTGATGAAATTAAAACTTGCCTTCCTCATAACAACCACTTAATAGTTTTATCTCAAAATATCCGAAGTATTTTTCATAACATAAATCAAATAGAAGTACTATTAACAAGTCTGAACTTTAACGTAGATATAATAGTACTCACGGAGTGTTGGTTGAAAGGTAACTCGGATCCACCAGCTTTGAAGCATTATAAATGCTATTATACTTTAGAAAATAATACTCAAAACGAAGGAGTTGTAATATACGTCAAAGATTCAATTACTGCTGATATAACAGAACCACCGTTTCTTGATGCAAACTGTCTAATTGTTAAATTGCCAAATCAGACTTGTATAATAGCTATCTATCGCCCACCCTCTCATCGGAACATAGATAACTTTCTTCACTCTCTTAATAACACTATAGAGATTCTTAAGGAATACAAAAATATATATCTAACTGGAGATATAAACATAAATATCTTAGAAACGAATATGCACTCTAACGATTATCAAAACCTTCTAGCTTTTCATGGATTTCTCCCGGGTCACATGATCACTACCCGCGAACAGAGCTGTTTAGATCATATAATAATCAAGTCGGAACTAAAAACATCAATAGCTGTTATTCATACAACCATAACAGATCATTATACTACTATTTTTAGCGTTAACAGCGTTAAGATAAAATATCAACATCTTCATTATCACAGAAAATTATAGATTTTAATAGTATAGCTACCGATTTAGAAAATACAGATTTTAGCCCTATTTTGGAATGTCAGGATACTAATAAAGCTACGAAACTATTAGTTTCTAAAATTACGAATGTTGTGAATAAACACACAAAAATAAAATGTATATCAAATCGCAAACGAATTATCCAACCATGGGTCACACCGGGATTGTTACGGTGCATAAGAAATCGTGATAAACTTCATGCTGAATCTAAAAAGTTTCGTGAAAATAATGCAATAAATATTACCTATAAGCGATACAGAAACTTTTGCAATGAAATTTTAAAAAAGGTCGAAAACAATTATAATAGAGATAAATTTATAAAAGCAGGAAAGAATATTAAAAAAACGTGGGATGTAATTAGATCTGTTGCCAAGTTAAACTTAAAAGCACACTACAGTAATAGTGAGTTGCTTCATCTTGCTGAAAATCCTAATCTCTCAATAAATCAAGTATGTATTACTTTGCGAATGTAGAAAAAAACCTAGCAGAGAAGATTCCTAGAGATATTCAGTCTATCCCGAACGAAATGGACAGTTCTATTGCTAACTCATTTGTGTTGACTGATACTGATTTTCCTGAAGTGTATAATACTATTCCTGAACTTAAAAACAGCCCAGCAACTGGAGTAGATGATATACCTACTAAGGTGCTAAAAATGTCGAGCCATGTTCTTGTACCTCCAATTACACATATATGTAATAGAAGTTTTAGAGAGGGCGTATTTCCTGACTGTTTCAAGACGGCACTCGTTAAACCAATTTATAAATCTGGGGACAGAGCCAGTATCAGTAATTATAGACCAATCTCTATTTTACCGTCATTGTCGAAAGTACTAGAGCGATTAATAAATAAAAGACTTACCCAATTTTTAAATAAATATAATATTATTTCCAATAATCAATACGGCTTTACCTGCGGAAAGTAAACCGAAAACGCTGTTAGTGACTTAGCATCGCATATAGTCACGCTATTAGAACAAAAAAACAAATGTCTAGCAGTGTTCTTGGACTTGGCTAAAGCATTTGATACTGTCTCTGTCCCGTTGTTGTTGAATAAGTTGGAAAGAATAGGGATAAGGGGAACCGCTTTAAATTTATTTGATGGTTATCTAAAAAATCGAACCCAACGTGTAAAAATTGACGATGTGATAAGTGACTCTCAATATATATCTTATGGCGTTCCCCAGGGAAGTATCCTTGGACCTAGCTTATTTTTGATCTATGTGAATGATTTGTGTAACCTGAAACTAGTTAAAGGAAAATTGTTCGCTTTTGCAGATGATACAGCCCTAGTATTCCATAGCTCATCTTGGGATCAACTAACACGTAACGTAAAAAATGAACTGGGACAAGTTATGAAATGGCTACAGCATAATTTATTGACTCTTAACTTAGAAAAAACTAAGTACATTACTTTTACCAAACTACAGCGTCTTCAACCATCTAATATTAAAATAGTTGCTTACACCTGTCAACATTCCACCCATAATGATTCCTGCTCACATACGTGTACCACTATTGAACAGTTACAAAAAATAAAATACCTCGGTGTATACATTGATTCAACACTTTCCTGGAAAAATCACGTTGGGACGCTCACCAAAAGGATCCGCAAATTAATATATGTTTTTAAACGTCTAAGAGCTGCTACTGACTTTAAATGGCTTAAAGTAACTTATCTCGCATTATGCCAATCAATAATTACATACTGCATAACGTCATGGGGAGGAACATTTAAGAATAGTATTCTGCAAGTTGAAACGGCACAAAGAGCAATATTGAAAGTAATTCTTTTTAAACCCTATAGTTATTCCACTTCTCTGATTTACTCAAATACGGGAGTCCTTTCAGTTCGACAATTGTATATCTTAAAGTCAATATTACACAGCCACGCTAAGACTACTTTCGATCACGTTATTCACATGAATAAAAGACGTAAAGATATAATATTCAGGATTCCTAAAGAGACATCACCGTTTGCAAAACGACAACATGTCTTTTTGGGACCTTTATTATACAATAAAATTAATCAGGCTGTGAATATTTACTCTAAACCACGCTACACTTGTAAATAAACAGTTACGAAATTCCTACATTTAAAATCTTACTCCGAAACAGAAGATCTCCTAAAAACAATGCAATAAAGAATGGAATATAAATAAAATTTTCATATTATGATAAAATATTTGAAAAGTTATTAACGATAAGTATGAATTATTAATGTAGTAGTCTCGATTTCGTGTGCATATAATTAAATAACACACACACACACACACACACACACTCACACACACACACGCACACGTACACGCACACGCACACGCATACACACACATACACACACACACGCGCGTACGCGCGCGAGCGCGCGCATGCACACGCACACAGGCACACACACATTCTTTATCTACTTTTACCTACTTTAACTAACAATTATGGTACTAAGTAATATATGAATTAAGTCCGAGTGTGGGGGTCGGAACACTGTAACACAGGGTATCCTAGTACAGGTTCCGCTCTCTCACAATGGTCAAATGTTGAAATAAGTATTTCATAGAAATTACACAATAAACTAAGCATGTTTTATTTAATGTACCATTGTGATTGGAAATAAATGATTATTATTATTAACGTTCGACGCGACGAGCACGGTCTCATCCGGTTTTGCCGATGTCTCAGGTGCGCGGGTCTTGCGGGCGTGAAGGAGGGCATGGTGGGGGGCGTTGCAGCCGTCAACGCCGCATTTCTTAGCTTTACATCTAAATCGTCGGTGTTTACTATTTAAACACCTAAAACACACCCCATCTTCCTTAACTCACTTCCACCGGTCGTCCAAACCCATTTGCGCTATCTTCCTACATTTGGCGATTACGTGTTCACCCCCCCAACACATACATGAGGCACTACCGGTGTCCTCCTGGGCGGTGAACGTCTTTACGTCGCGGGCCCTATCCTCTACGCAGCGTGTCAATATAATCCTTTTCGACGGCGGCGCCTCTCGTCTTACGGGCGATTCCTTAGTCGGCGCTACAGACGTATAGGCGTGACCTAACGCACGGTCAGCCTTTCTCATCATGAACCGAGATAGTGTGACGATGTCCGGTTCGTCCGCACTTCCGTAGTGCTCCGCATAATCACACCAACGTGACCGTAAGTGAGGGCTAAGTTTGCTAGTGACTTCCCTAGTTAGCATCGGATTTTGTAAATATCCTTTGCCGTCGACGTTCTGCAAAATACACACTATATTTTGTAACTTAATCGCGAACGAATTTAATTCCTGAGCGGTTTGACCCGGGCGCGGAAGGCGTTTCAGTTCCTCTAACGACTTCCGGGCGGCCGAAACACTGCTCCAATGTTCGCATAATATCTGCCGGATCCTTTGCGGTAAACAGCAGTGCCGATACTACTTCCGTAGTCTCACCACGTAGACAATTTCTTAACCTTGCCATATTTTCCGTATTCGTGAATCCATATAAACGCGTGGATTCCTTCATCGCGGCTTTAAAAGCTAACCATTCCGCGGCCGATCCGTTAAAAATAGGCAAGTCCTGCGTCTGCTTCACGGCGGCGGGCCGGACTCTAATTATGTTTTCTAGAGCTTCCGCTAGTCGATCTATACCCCTCTCTTTCCCTCGTGGATTAAGCGATCTATCTCTTTTCCTATCTCCCTCTAGCCTACGCTGTGGCGCTGGCGTCCTATGTACACCTACATCCTTATGACACGGCGACGATAATCTACGATCCGCGTGGCGATGGCGATCTATGTATACCTACATCCCTACACGGCGACGATGATCTACGATCCGCGTGGCGATGTGGCGATCTATGTATAGGCGATAGAGTGCGGCGTTGGACGCGCGACGGCGACATAACCCGTACACGACGATCCACCTGGTTCATTTCTACGGCGACTCCACTATCCCTCTGTATCGTTTCTACGCGACGCGATTGAACATTATTCGCTACCGTCCTCCCCTGGGCATCTTCAGCGTGGTCGTAACCGGTTCCCCTATTCGGTAGGGCCTGCTCTATCTCGATGCGGGGCGCGGGCTGAGACGGGCGGTAGGGCGGCTCCCCACGCACAGTCTCTACGTTCTCTAACCACCTATCAACGCGTACCCTATTTTCAACTAAATCGTCTTCGTTTAGACTTTCCCTATCTGTTTCTTCTTGTAGTTGAGCGACGTCCCTAGCGTATTTCTGCTTGATAAGATCTTCTTCGAGTTGCAATTGCTTCCTTCTAATTGCAGCTAGTTCCTCCGCGGCGTTATATTCGATTTGCTTTAATTTTGCTATCGCGGGCTGAACGAACTGAACGGACCGACGGGGCGTGGGGCGCGGGTCTATTTACGTCTGCTACTGGCGCGACGGTACGTACCATCGAACTAGTTTCTGTAGTCGGAAGATCTTCTATAGTCGCGGCGAGTGTTTCTGTACGCGGCGCGGATGTGCTACCCTCTCCCAAACGATCGGTCGTAGACACGTCCATAGCGGGGCGCGGCGGCGGGGGCGCGGGCGCGGGCGTAGATGCAGGCGCGAGCGGGGCCTGGGGCGCGGCGGAGGGCGCTTGTGCCAACGCGAGATAATCGGACGGGGACGCGGGTGCTTCTTCGAATATCCGCATTCCTACCGGCGTTTCGTCGTCTTTCTGTGTCTTCTGGCTTCGTGTTTTCCTCATGATGTCCCTCGTTGCGACCACCGATCGTCTTCAAAAAGACGCACGTATTGGACGCCATTCCCGCCACATGGGCGTTTCCAGATGGTCACAGTTTGGCACCGCAAGGGAGAAACCACCTGGCCGCGTAAACGCGGTTTAAGAAACAAGAAATTGTCTGGAAGCAGACAATATGACGTATATGACGTAGGCTTAATAAGAAACAGTGAAGAAATTAGTACCGACGATCTTCTCTCTTCGTCGACGAACTTCTTTCTTCCTTGAAGATCTTCTGTAATGATCTTCTCTTTTCTGTCATTATGTTCTTTCTTCTATAATTGCCTTCTTTCTTGTTTCTTCTTACTTCTGGCTTGAATCCGGCGACGATGGACCAAGAATATAAGGGATCGAAGTGGACTGTATTTATTTATTACTGTAGCTAGTGGACTGTATTGACTAATTGACCGACTGATATTGAGGTTAACTATGCTAGGGGACTGCTCGAAGAAAAGATGGTACTGTAGAACTATACTGTATTCAACTATTTACAATAATCGGCACTATTAACTAGGATAATATGTATAGAGAGAGATCTTCAATTGTGGAGTCTTGATTTTCTGTCTTGAGTCTTCTTTGTTGTCTTCTCGAGTGCCGCTTCAGAAATGAACAGCTCACAGACCAAAACGCCCTTCTTATATCCCGCAAGAGAGCATCTCAGTCTGTGAGTAGTGCCGCGCGACGATGCTGCACGCCCATTGGTCGTCGCTCGGCTCTGGTGCGCGGGGTGTGCGGTGCGCAACGGGGTATGATGGGGCGACGGGGCGGCGGGTCTCTAGCTGTCCGCAACACCGGCCTTTTAAAAAGGAGTTAGCTCGTTTCTTGAAGGTTTCTAATTTGTATCGTCCTCGTCGAAAAAAAGTCGTGCGAGGAAGAAAACTCTTAGAAAAACGCACAAGCTTTTTAACATATTGTAAATAAAATATAAACAGCTAGCGGAAAATAAAATTACGTAAATTAACCTTTATGCACTCCATGTTTTGCTATATTGCCTGTTTAGTCTTGTTATACCACAGCCTTTACTTGATCTGATGATGTATGATTTAAACACAATCTTGAGAAAAAACAAAGATTTATTGGGATTTTACATTATACGAAACTTGGTAAAAATATAAGGTTGAGTCACGCGACCGTATTAGGCAGACACAAAAACACTAAAAATGTAGAATATTAATATATGAGGTCAGTCACGCATAGTGTCTAATTACTAAAATGCCGACGTGGGACAATGCATGATGTTGCGTCGTATATGCTCCGGGCCACTAGAATTGGGCGGGTGGTGATCACGATTGCTTGAAAAAAGATGTATTTTGTAATACCTAGTCAGGTCATAAATTCTGTCACATGTTTAATATAAAATAATTGAAACAAGTTTATTCATTATGTAACCATTTATATACCAAAATGAACTTAACAAAACATAGATTCTTATGATATAAAGTTTATTCAAAATGACCTCCGTGATTTTGAATACAGGCCTTCAATCTGCGCGGCCAGTCGTCTATCGCAGCACGAACGAGGTCCATGTCAATATCGGTGGCTGCCTTAATCAAGGATGTCTTGAGTGACTCCAAATTGGGATGAGGCTTTGAGCACGCCTTTTCCTCCAAGTGTTGCCATATCTTGTAATCTAACGGATTCAAATCTGGACTGGAGGAGGGTCAGTCTTCGTGCCGGATGAAGTCGATTTCACGCGCCGCCAGCCAGTCTTGTGTGCTCTTCGCTTTATGAGCTGGCGCCGAATCTTGTTGGAATACCCAGTGCCTGTTATTGAACATGGTATGAGAAACAGGTTCCACAAGGTTCGTCAGGACTGTATTTTGATACACAACTGCATTCGTTTTTACACCTTTCTCACAAAAATGTACCTCTGTTAAGCCCCAATAAGAAACTCCCAACCATACCATGAGCGAGGATGGAAAATGACTTCGTTGGACACGCGGAATACGGTTGCTCGCTTCTTCACTACTGTGTGCGTACACCTTATTATTTTGTTTGTTGTAGCTCTCTTCTACGGTAAAAATATTTTCATCCGAAAAAAAGAATTTCCCGCTATTTTTTTCCCGCGTACCGCTTCAACAAAGCGCGGCATCTCTTCAGTCTCAGGTCCATTAGACGAGCATTCAAACGATGTCCTGTTTTTCTTCGATATGCCCGAAGCCCTAAGTCTTCCTTTAACATCCTTTTCACCGTGGTTCTGCTAAATCCCATCTGAAGGGCCAACAGATTCTGCTTACGTTTGGGATTTCTTTGAATTCGCGCCTTCACAGCTTTTATCACTGGAGCACACAGCTGGAGTCCTAACAGACCGAGGGCGACCACCTCTTGACCTGTCATCTACACTAGAGTCTTCATTGTATCGTTTGATGGTACGATAAACGAATCTTTTGGTTATATTAAAATTTTTCAGAATGTCAAAAATTTGAATTGGCGCGTAACCGCAACGATGCAACGCAATAACTGCAACACGATCTTCTTTAAGCGTCCACTCCATATTTAAAAATGAGTAAAATTCTAAAAAGTATACAGTTTTATTTTCATGAACAATTCGAAATTCGAATTCAATAAACTTTTTTGTGGTCAGCATTCTAAAAGAAAAATTTTTACTGTGTGACATTACTTATGACCTGACTAGGTAAGTTGCTATGGACGACGTAGACCTGTTTACAATTCGAACACTGTCTAGCTGTTTGCTAACATGATCACTACGATCGGTCGTTTCTTCTTACAAATGCTGTTTCGTACGGAGGAGAGGCGAACCGTGGTACGGTCCTCCGCCGGGGACACTGCCGGAGAGTTGGCTCTTGCTAACCGTGCTTGCCGCATTCGCCGCCACACTAGGCCTGCACCCACGATAATTGCTGCGCATATCAGCATATGAGAGCATAACGATGCCCATCATGATATGATACATCACTTGTCAACACCGCCTGCTCTTTCAAATTTTTAGCTGATTTTCTAAGTCCGAAAATTGTTTTTGGCGGTCGTTGATGGTTTAATTTACTATAGACGACATCGGGATCGACGCGTTGATGATATTGTTTATCGGACTGAGGTCTTCAACCTTGATGTCAAGGCTCGCCTTGATAACGCTGTGGTCAAGGTTACGAGCGTGCACCATAAATAGGTCAGACTTGACAATGCACCCGTGTGAAACGCTGACGATTCCGGCGCGGTCACCTGATCCGCGCACGTCACTCGTAACTGACACCTCTCACAACAAAAGTATAAGTACTTGTTTATATTGTTTAATTAAGTACATTTATTATTGCAGGAGTCCTCAACAGTTTTACACTGTGGTTTACTATTATCAAAGTCACAGAGTGTCTCGTCTTGTGAGAGATGGTAAACTGGTTTCTTCAAGTGAAATAAGTACATGTCATTCATCATAATCTATATCCATCACAATATACGCATCCTTTTCTAGGTTTATGGTCACGTATTTCGATATTAGTGTCGTGTTAACCATCTTGCTGTTATTAATCGTGGTCGGTACTGGAATAAGATGAAATATTTCCAAGGAATCTACTGAGGAGCGGCACCTTTATCTCGAACAGTAGGTAATCTTCGCAAATTCTGGCCCTTATAGATAATAGATGATAAATACTTTGAAGGCTTGCTTGTATGTCTACGTACCAGTGAACGCACATTACCAAAGGGGATTGGTATGATTGGTTCCGGCCCTATAGTTGCCTCTGGATCCACTGTGACCCTTTGTCCATTTCAGAGTCACATTGTTGTTTTTACATACCTCATTTAATCGTTGATGGCATTCATATATTATTCCCGAGTTCACCACAGTCCTTTGATGTTGCATGCAACTTCGGGGAGTGATCTCGGCGTACCGAGATGTTTAACCCTGTACGTAGCGACCTCCGGACATTTCAATATCATATGGGCCGCCGTTTCTTCTTCCCCCATACATGCCCTGCACAGGGGACTATCTGTAACACCTATAGTAAATAAATGCTTGTTAAAGGTGCCGTGTCCTGTGATAGCACTTATGACTATCCTGATCTGCGGCTTGTTCAGTCTCATTAGAACTTTAGTTAAACGACTGTTTATTTCAGGCAGGGCTTCCCTAGCTGGTCTACAGTCTACTAGATTTTTCCAAAGCTGAGCGTGTAGATTAGTGAATTGTCTACGTACCAGTGAACGAACGTTACCAAAGGGGATTGGTATGATTGGTTCCAGCCCTATAGTGGCCAGAGCCGATCTTCTTCTGGCCAGTTCGTCTGCTGCATCGTTGCCTCTGGATCCACTGTGTCCCTTTATCCATTGCAGAGTCACATTGTTGTTTTTACATACCTCATTTAATCGTTGATGACATTCATATATTAGTCCCGAGTTCACCACATTGCAACTCAGAGCTTGTAGTACCGCCCTACTGTCGGTCAGTATTCTGATGGGGAAGTCATTAACCTTCCTAGTATCTATTGCTATGGCCGCTTGAATGATACCCATACATTCCGCCTGAAAGTCCGTGTTATAGGTACCCAGCGGTGTGCATATGTGGATATTGAGGTCTTCAGAGAAAGTTCCAGAACCTACACCTGCATTTGTTTTAGAACCATCGGTGAAAACTCTAAGCTCTTTTGGGCTTATCCTTCCGGCTGGCTGGTTTCATTTAACTGTATCTTGTACTTCTTATCGAATACAAATTTTTCGTGAAGCGACAATTAAAAAAGAGAACCTAACCTAATAACAACGAAAACCACAAGAATAGAACAAGAAAATAATATATTTAAAATTTAAAAAAGATATTTACAATTTTATATAAAAAAAAGAAGTATGATGATGGTGATGGGTGAATTACAATTAAATAGAAAATAAAGATAGATAAATATTGAAGCGGAGCCTGAAGGTCAAAGTGGCACACGCTGCGCTTGGAGTAGGAGTAGGCACACGCTGAGCTTGGAGTCTCGCAGCGCCTGGAGCAAGCACGCACAGTGGCTAAAGATAGCACGGGCACTAGTAGGTGGAGGCGCAGGCGACGACTCCAGATGAAGGCAAAGCCTTGCAGGATCCCGGAGCAGTGCGGTCCCGCACTTGGAGTAGGCTAGGCGACGACTTCGTGTGAAGACAGAGGCTTGCAGGATCCTGGAGCAGTGCGGCCCCGTGCTTGGAGTAGGTTACGCCGACGACTTCAGGTGGAGACAGAGGGTTGCAGGATCCCGGGGCAGTGCGGCCCCGGGATAAGGCCTATAGGAGATGCTTCCCATTTGGAAGCTGAAGCGAGACTTGCTGTATTGACCGATGATTCGGCTTTTATACCTTTTTAGAGAGAACGGAAAATTATTTAAATTAAAAGCAAATTTTTGTAAATGGCCCAGAGCAAAAGAGTACTTATGTGGAAATATTGAAATAAAAACATCAGACCGGTAACGAATTTGAATAAAAATTGCCATGACAACCAAATAAACAACGATGTAAAAACATGTCAATTTTTGGTTTCAGGCTTATAATTGAAAAACAGCAAGATTTAAGTAAGAAATGAGATATTATTGATATAGGAAAAAAGGTAGCGCCACAGCGCGCACGAAACCCGAAATTGCAGAGTTACGGAGAACTAAATAAAAGATCAAAAAAAGGTAGACTCTATTGACACCGATTTAAAAAGTGCTGTTAGCGTGAAAATACGAAGTGAAAATGATTTGTTATTGTGTTTTTTATGGTCTAAAAACGTTACAGGATCCTATGGAAATAAAGGTGATGCAAAATATGAATGCAGAAAATCAAATGTAAAATGATATGTAAGTAGCATAACACTACAAATTGTTTAGGAATCTTATTGTACTTGGCTTGTAAGATAGGAATTTTTGAGTGAATTCTATCAATTATGCCTGTATAAGGGACACTATTCTTACTCCAAAGATTTTGGGTCTTGAGTCTGATGGCAGCTAAAGTCGCTTCTTGTTGTATATGTAGATGAAGCGGGGATAGCTCTAGCATCGCTTCTAAGGCTGCTGTTGGCGTAGTCCTTATGCAGCCTGTGGCAGCCATACATGCCAGTCTCTGGTAGCGCTGAAGCTTCTTTATAGTGGTGGCTTCATTTGTCTTGATCCACCATACCAGAGCCCCGTATGTTATCATGGGCTGAATTACAGTTTTGTACAGCCACAGTATGATTTTTGACGTCAGGCCCCATCTTTTGCCAATCATGTTTCTGCATTGCCAGAAACTTATATTAGCTTTGTTGATTTTGTTTTCCATGTGTTTATTCCAGGTTAGTTTGCTGTTCTAGGTAAGACCTAAATATTTTACCTCAGAGGATAACTGGAGCTTTGTGCTGAAAACACTTGTGAGATGATAGTTATTCAGCATTCGTTTTTGTGTGAACATTACTAGAACCGTTTTATTTGGATTGACGGTTAAGTCGTATTCTCTGCACCATCTCCCCACTATACGGAGAGCCGCTTGGGTCAGGTAGCACACTATGCTTGCTGTCTTTCTAGAGACCAGTATTGTCAGGTCATCAGCATAACCTACTGTGTAGAAGTGATTGGCATTTAATTTGCTGATGAGTTCATTAATGACCATATTCCAGGAGAAATACAGGAGAGGTGAAAGAACCACCCTGCGGGCAGCCTTTCTTAATTTGGATTGGTTGAGATTCACCAGCAATCTTTATTATTTGTGTACTGAGCATGTTTACTATCCAGTCAATCAGTATCGGTTCAACTTTATGTCTACTGAGTGCACCTTTTATGCTGGAGAAGTTCGTTTTATCAAAATCACATCCTATATCAATGAAGGAACATAAACATATTTCTTTGTTTTGGATGGCCTCCTCAATCTTTGTTATTACCTGGTGAAGTGCCGATTCTGTTAATTTGCCTAGATTGTAGGCGTGTTGCTTGTCGTGTAGTGGTAAGTTCATTAGCGTTGACCCCCTTGATTCCCTTTCACACATCCTCTCCATCATCTTTAGGAGGAAGGATGTGAGGCTAATGGGCCTGTAGGATTTAGGGTCTAAATCGCTCTTACTTGGTTTGGGTATGAATGTATGACTTTCACTTCCCTCCATCCCCTAGGAACATAATTGAATCAAACATGCTCTCATTATGGCAACAAGTCTCACTATTAGGGATTTATACCCCCCCCCCCCCACTGTAGGAGTGCCGGGAATATGCCGTCAGGTCCTGCCGCCTTATAGGGGAGGAAACTGTGAATGGCCCAATGGATTTTGTCCATCGTTACCACTCTCTATGCTAAATTCCAATCTTTTGCTGTTGGTGTCAGTATGTCGTCATTCCGGTTTGCCTCCTGAGTTACGCAGCAGCCTGGGAAGTGCGTTTTAATTAGGATGCGTTGGACTTCTTCCGGCGATGTTGAGTGACTACCGTCGGATTTCTTTAGAGAGATGGATCCCGACGTGTTCTGTTAAGCTAGAATATTCCTTATCCTATTCGCTTGTTCGCAGGTTTCTATGTTGCCACAGAATTTACGCCACCCTGTCGAGCGTCGATACCTGATACAGTTTTTGTATTCGAACTTAGCTTTCTTGTATAGTAGCCAGTCTTCATCTATTGAGGTATTCATGGCCCTATTTAGGGTTTTTCTTACCTTCTTACGTTTTCTATCTAGTTCTTTACCCCATCACGGTTGCTTTACCTCAGCATTACTTGGTGAAGTGATTTCTGGACATGATTTCTGTTCTTCTAGGAGCCACTGATCTGCTATAGTATTTGTCCCCTTAAAACCCACGTGCGAAGACGTCAACCTATTAAGGTTATTATGTACTGAAGTGGACTGTATGTATTTACTGTTGCAAAACTGGTTGACTAATTAATTGAATGATACTACGCTAGGGGACTGCTCAAAGGAAAGAAGGTGCTGTAGACTATACTGTATTCAAATATTTACAGTGCGGCACTACTAAACTATATAACTATATATATATATATATATGAATATATATATGAAATAAGATGGGAGTCTTCACTCTTCAATCTTCAATGGAGTATCTCTTGATTTCTCTTGATTTCTTCGCTTGCTGTTGTCTTCGAGTGCCGCTTCCGAAATGAACAGCTCACAGACCAAAACGCCCTTCTTATATCTCGCAGAGAGCGTCTCAGTTTGTGAGCAGCGTCGTAGGGCGATGCCGCGTGCTTATTGGTCGGCGACATCGCGTGATCTGCTACCGGTGCGCGGGGCGAAACGGAGTATGAAGGGGCGACGGGGCGGCGGCTCCCTCGCCGTCCGTAACATCCTCCCCCCGGCGTAGCCTGCGAGCCTAAGCTTCCCTCGGGAGGACGGCTATCTTCCTGACGGGCCGCCGCAGCACTCCGCCCCTGGTCCTGACCTCCACGTTGCGCACCACTCCGTCTGGTCCAGGAAAGGTCTTCGTCACGACTCCCGCGGCCACACGTTTCTTGGCAGGTATGCCGTCTGCAACCACGACGAGGTCCTCTTCTTGAATTTGGCGCTGCTGAGCATCTCGGGAGTCCCCGCGCGCAACCAGCGTCGGCAGGTATTCTTTCACCCAGCGCCTCCAGTATTCATCGGCGAGCCCCTGCGCCGCTCTCCACGCCCGACGATCAATGGGTGTGCACGGCGCGGTGACTGGTAGGCCCGATGGTCTCAACAGTATGAAGTGGTTGGGTGTCAGCGCCTCTTCGTCGTTGATATCAACCGGTACGTGCGTCAATGGTCGAGAGTTTACCGTATTTTCGGCTTCTGTCAGGAGCGTCGTTAACGTCTCCTCCCGTGGGCTCTTCTGATGCAGTGTGGCTTCGAGTGCGGTCTTCACTGAGCGCACGAGACGCTCCCATGCGCCTCCCTGGTTCGGCGCGCCCGGTGCGATGAATTTCCAATCTGTCCGCCGAGTTAGCGCGTAGTCCTTCAGCTGCGGTGCCCACTCTTCCATCGCCCGTTGCAGTTCAGTATTTGCCCCATGAAAATTTGTACAATTGTCCGAGTATATGACCCGTGGCCACCCACGCCTAGCCGCCATGCGCCGCAATGCCGATATCGCCAAGTCCGTCGTAAGGGAGTATACTAATTCTAAATGCACCGCGCGCGTCGTTAAACAGGTGAATAACGCTACCCACCGTTTTTCGTGCCAACGTCCTATCGTAACTGTTAAAGGCCCGAAATAATCGATTCCGGTGTAGGTAAATGGTCGCGCGAATGCCTCTAACCGTTCAGGTGGTAGGTCTCCTATATCCGCTGGCCGTGGTGTCGCCTTGCGTACCCTGAATCGCAGACATCTCCGCTCCACTTCTCGTACTGGCGGTCGTAATCGGAGGATTTGATATCTGGTGCGTAGTTCGTTGACCACCCTCTCCCTGTTGGCGTGGCTTGCCTCCTGATGCGCCTTCTCTACAAGCAGCTTCACGAAATTGTGGCGTCCATTAAATATGATGGGTCTCTTCATCTGGCTGTCGTCGTCGGCTGCGTCGATTCTTCCCCTGGCTCGTAGTATACCATCTTCAAGTAGAGGGTCGAGCTTCCTTAGCGCGCTGCCGGTTGCCAGGTTCTTCCCCCGCTGAAGTCGACTGACGTCTTCAGCGAAGCTTTCACGTTGACTGTACTCTATCCACATCCGCTCTGCCCTCTGAATGTGCTGCAATGTCAGTCCGTGCGCCCTTTCTTGTATGGCATCAACGAACTGCAGTACTCGTGCTGTGGCCCTAATAAATCTCTCGTAGGAAGAGAATCTTTCTATGTCTGGCAGGTTTGGAGCGTCCTTGGTGTCGCTCTGATGCGCCACGATTTCCTCCAGTTCTTCGTCGTCCCCTGCCCTCTCTTTCTTCCGGTGAGGTCACTTATCTTCTTCCTCGTAAAGAAAGGACGGTCCGGTGAACCATTGGTCACTTTCTTCTTTGCTTACGTAGTTCATGCGCGTCGCCTGGTCTGCGATGTTTTCTGCAGTCGGTATCCACCTACATTGCTCGGGTGATGTCTTTTCAGCTATCTCCCCTAACCTATGAGCCACGTATGGGGTGTAACGCGCCGTGTCATTTTGTATTCAGTGGAGCGGCGTAGTGGAGTCTGTCCAATATACTACCCTATCAGCTACCACTCTGTGCTCGCCTTGCACGAATTCCGCGAGTCGCGCGCCTATTAAATTCGCCTGCAACTCTAATCGCGGTATACTTTGCGCCTTGATCGGAGCGACTTTCGCCTTGGCCGCCACTAATCGTACCCTAACCGTACCGTCGCGATATCGTATACGCCAATATGCCGCGGATGCGTACGCACGTTCGCTTGCGTCGTTGAATACGTGAAGCTGACGCTCTACCACTCCCCCCGTAGGAGCATAGCACCTAGGCAGTCGCAGTCGTGACACCTCCTCGATGACTCGCAGCTACCTCTGGAATGCATCCGCTGCCTCCTCGGGTAGTTCATCATCCCATCCGACCTTCTTCATTCGCCATAGGTCTTGTAGCAGGATCTTGGCGGTGATGGTGAGGTAGCTAAGCAGTCCGAGCGGGTCGAACACAGACATGACTGCGCTTAATGCCTCTCTCTTGTTCGGTGGTCGCTGTAGCGTCTTCACTTCGTGCGGCACCCTATTCATTGACGTGTTTAAGGTTAAGGCGTCTTCGTCGGCCATCCATAACAACCCTAGGGTTCTGCCTGGGCTGTCTTGCCTTTAGCCTACTTCCTTAGGCTTGTTCGCCAGTAGTTCCTCCGGCTTGTCTTCCAATAGGGCTGCGTGGTTAGAATTCCAGCCTGCCAAGGTGAAACCGGCCTGCTGGTGCACTTCCATAACCCGCTTCGCCGTATTTACCGCTTCCTCTACAGTTGCATAACTGTCTAAATAGTCGTCCATATAATGACTACGTACGATAGCGTTAAACAACAACGGGTATGTCTCTGCGTGTGCGCGCGCGTTATAATCTCTAACACTATGTGCGAGAAACGGCGAGCTCCTCGCTCTGAAAATCATTGACGTCATAACGTACTACCGCGGTGGGCTGTGTCGCTCATTTCCTCGCCAGAGAAACAATTGCGCGGGTTGGTCGCGACGGATGATTTTCACACGCAAGAACATTTACCTAATATCCGCGGACACGGCTATCTCATTCTCTCTAAACCTAAACAGTATGCCCGGTAAGTTATGTAACAAGTCGGGGCCGTCGAGTAAATAATCATTAAGACATCTACCGGATACGCGCGCTGCCGCGTCGAGCACTACTCTCGTCTTCCCCGGCTTGTTCGTGTTTTGTACTGCGAAGTGTGGCAGGTACCAGCTCTTGCGATCCTCTCCCTCCGTCCCCTCGGCTCCCCTTGCGTATCCTTTCGCCAGGAGGTTGTCTATCTGGGCTGTGTAGGCATCCCGAAACTCCTGCGACTGGTCCATTTTTCTTTCAATCGTCCGTAGTCTTAGAGCTGCCATTTCATAGCTGGGTGGCATCCGCACGTTGTCCTCCTTCCATGGCAGTCCAACTTGGTATTGCTCGCCGACCTTCTTGACGGTGCGCTGGAATATGTCGACAGCGCGCTCCTCTTCCCGTCGCGGGGTACTCTTTAGCGAGATACCTATAGAGTCTATCTCATACTGTCGTTTGAGGAGTTCCGTTAGCTCCTCGTCATGACTGGCAAACGTTCGGATGTCCCTATCTGGCCGTCCGCTAGTGCTTGCTACGTGTAATACGGTCTCGTCGTCTTCCATACACGTTAACCGCGGCACAGTTCCCTGAATTACCCACCCTAGTAACGTACGTGCAGCTATAGGCTGCCTTCGACGTCCTATTCTGAAATTACGGGTGATTATTAAATGCCAGCTGTCGGCGCCTAATAATAATTTTGGCTTGGCGTCGTCGTAACATACCGAACTCGGTAAGTCGCGTAAGTGCTTCAACCATAAGCACTCCCTACTCACAGACTGCGAGCCTATCTTTAAATCTGATATTGTTCGCGCGCTTACACTATACATCTCACTGCGCGTCTTGCCACGTATCCCTATATTAACTAACCTACTATTGGCCTCGCGCTGACTATTATTTACGCCTATAATATTGAGCGGCTTTACCGGTCCTTCCGCTCCTAACTCGCGAGCTAAGTCGTCGTCGATTAATGATATAGTAGAGCTTTCGTCAAGTAGCGCATACGTATCAACTTTCTTGCCGCGCGGCCTGCGCACGGTAATGGGGCACACTTTCAATAACACGGACGCACTACTATTAACATTCGACGCGACGAGCACAGTTTCGTCCAGTTTTACCGACGCTTCAGGCGTACGGGCCTTGCGAGCGTGAAGGTGGGGCGTTGCACCGTCGACGCCGCACTTCCTAGCTTTACAACGTAGGCGTCGGTGTTTGCTTCTTAAGCACCTAAAACACACCCCATCTACCCTAAACCACTTCCACCGGTCGTCCAAACCCATTTGCGCTAGCTTCCTACATTTGGCGATTGGGTGTTTACCCCCACAACACATACACGAGGCACTACCGGTGTCCTCCTGGGTGGTGAACGTCTTTACGTCGCGGGCCCTATCCTCTTCGCGGCGTGTCAACCCTACCCTTTTCGACGGCGGCGCCTCTCGTCTTACGGGCGATTCCTTAGTCGGCGTTACGGAAGTATAGGCGTGACTTAACGCACGGTAAGCCTCTCTCATCATGAACCGGGATAGCGTGACAATGTCCGGTTCGTCTGCACTTCCGTAGTACTCCGCATAATTGCACCAACGCGACCGTAAGTGAGGGCTAAATTTGCTAGTGACCTCCCTAGTTAGCATCGGATTTTGTAAGTATCCTTTGCCTTGGACGTTCTGCATAATACACACTATATTTTGCAACTTAATAGCGAACGAATTTAATTCCTGGGCTGTTTGACCCGGGCGCGGAAGGCGTTTTAATTCCTCTAACGCACGATCTATAATTATTACTTCCGGGCGGCCGAAACACTGCTCCAGTGTTCGCATAATATCTGCTGGATCCTTTGCGGTAAACAGCAGCGCCGATACTACTTCACTAGCCTCACCGCGTAAACAGTTCCTTAACCTTGCCATATTTTCCGTATTCGTGAATCCATATAAACGCATGGATTCTTTCATCGCGGCTTTAAACGCTAACCATTCCGCGGCCGAACCGTTAAAAATAGGCAAGTCCTGCGTCTGCTTCGCGGCGGCGGGCCTAATTCTAATCATGCTTTCTAAAACTTCCACGATCTATGTATAGGCGATAGAGTGCGGCGTTGGACGCGCGACGGCGACGTAACCCGTACACGGCAATCCACCTGGTTCATTTCTACGGCGACTCCATTGTCCAACCAACCTCCGACCTCCCCTGGGCATCTTCAGCGTAGTCGTAACCGGTTCCCCTACTCGGTGGGGCCTGCTTTATCTCGATGCGGGGCGCGGGCTGAGCCGGGCGGTAGGGCGTCTCCCTCCGCACAGTCTCCACGTTCTCTAACCACCTATCAACGCGTACCCTATTTTCCACAAAATCGTCTTCGTTTAAACTTTACTTTCCGTTTCTTCCTGCAGCTGAGCGACGTCCCTAGCGAATTTCTTCTTGATAAGATCTTCTTCGATTTGCAATTGCTTCCTTCTAATTGCAGCTAGTTCCTCCGCGATATTATACTCGATTTGTTTTAATTTTGCTATCGCGCTAGCTGTCGACCGGGCTGAACGGACTGAACGGACCGACGGGGCGCGGGGCGCGGGTCTATGTACAACTTCTGATACAGGGGCGACGGTACGCACTATCGAACTAGTCTCTGTTACCGGAAGATCTTCTATAATCGCGGCGAGAGTCTCTGTACGCGGCGCGGATGTGCTAACCTCTCCCAAGCGATCGGTTGTAGACACGGACATAGCGGGGCGCGGCGGCGCGGGTGCGGGCGCGGGCGCGGGCATAGATGCGGGTGCGAGCGGGTCCTGGGGCGCGGCGGAGGGCGCTTGTGCCAACGTGAGATAATTGGACGGGGACGCGGGTGCTTCCTTGAATATCTGCATTCCTACCGGCGTTTCGTCGTCGTTCCGTGTCTTCTGGCTTCTTGTCTTCGTCATGACGTCCCAAGTTGCGACCTCCGATCGTCTTCAAAAAGACGCACGTATTGGACGCCGTTCCCGCCACAAGGGCGTTACCAGACGGTCACAGTTTGGCGCCGTTAGGGAGCAACCACCTGGCCGCGTAAACGCGGTTTAAGAAACAAGAATTGTCTGGAAACAGACAATAGACGTATATGACGTAACCGTAATAAGAAACAGAGAAGAAGTTAGTACCGACGATCTTCTCTCTTCGGCGACGAACTTCTTTCTTCCTTGAAGATCTTCTATAATGATCTTCTTTCTTCTATGATTATCTTCTTTCTTCTGTAATTACCTTCTCTCTTCTGGCTTCCTATCCGGCGGCGATGGACCAAGAATATTAGGGACTGCAGTGGACTGTATGAATTTACTATGCAAGTGGACTGTATGACTGATTAATTGACTGATACTACGCTAGGGGACTTCTCAAAGGAAAGATGGTACTGTCGATTATACTATATTCAAATATTTACAAAGGCGGCACTATTAACTATATTTACAGAGAGGGGTGTCTTCACTTTTCAATGTTCTATGGAGTCTTGATTTCTCTTGATTTCTTCTCTTCGAGTGCCGCTTCCGAAATGAACAGCTCACAGACCAAAACGCCCTTCTTATATCTCGCAGGAGAGCGTCTCAGTTTGTGAGTAGCGTCGTAAGTCTATGCCGCGCGCTTATTGGGCGTGATCTGCTACCGGTGCGCGGGGGTGCGCGGGGCGCAACGGGGTATGAAGGGGCGACGGGGCGGCGGCTCCCTCGCCGTCCGTAACAAAGGTATTTTGTTTTATCCGTCTTGCGGCGATTCCTCCATGGTGGTGTAGCGGGGATATCGACCTGTAGTGCGAAGCAGATCCATCTATGATCTGAACATGAGGTCTCTCTCGACACATGCCATCCCGTAATTAGTTTAGCTGCTCCTTGTGTTGCAAGTGTGAGGTCGATTATTGTGCGACATCCGTCCCCGTACGGTAGTGCTCTCTCGCTCTTGCGCCTCCGCTGTCCTGCTCGCGCTGTACAGCGTCGACGCTTTGTAACACCATCCGAAGTAAGTAACAACGGAGAATCATCGAAGCGTCGCAAGGATGAACAAACAACCCAGGGGGCCACAGAAGAGGCCTCCGGGGGTGACTCAGCCGCTAGTGGTTCATCAACAAACACCACTAGCGGAACCACTACGGTCAGCGATACGACCGCTACCTCTGCAACCGATAAAACGACCGCAACGGAAGAAACCCAGCAAGAGGGTGATCAAAGATCGCAGCGCACATTGAAGCCCGGTGAGACTAGGTCACGCCGCTCCGTAGCCGCAATAAGCTCCGCAACATACCGCGCCGCAGAAAGAAAACTATGGACAGGCGCAGCAACAAATCGACGTCGCTACCTTAGCCGCTGCTCTATCACAAGCAGTACGAAGCACAAGGGAGCCGCCGAAATATATACAAGAGCTGCCCTCATTCAATGGTAGCAGCAAAGAATGGCTCAGCTTCAAGACAACGTACGAAGAATCTTCAAAGTACTTCACGATGAACGAAAACATAGCGAGAATACGCCGAAGCTTAAAAGGGACAGCAAAAGAAGCCGCAGGTTGCCTACTTATAAGCCAACCAGATCCCAGAATTATAATAGAAGCTTTGGAAAGAAGATTTGGACGACCAGAAGCGTTAATTCACTTTCAAATAGAGAAGCTGAAGCTGCTGAACAAAGTTACGGACAATCCCAGGGAGCTATGCATATTCGCAAATCGCATAGCAAACGTAGTGGGCACCGTGGAAGCACTCAAGAAAGCGCACTATCTGCATAGTCCAGAAATGACGCGAGTTATCACAGACAAACTCACGCCTATATTGAAAAGCAAATGGTACGACTACGCAGGCAGAAAGAAAGAAGATATCCCAGAGCTTAAAAAGATATCAATGTTCTTAAACGAAGAAGCGGATAAATGTAGCGCGTATGCTTTGCCGGAGTTCATCGCAGAGGACAGCGAAACGAGAGAGCGAAGACCGAGAAAAATAGAACGTGCCTTCGCCACAAGCAAGAAACAATATGAAGAACGCTGCCCTCAATGCAAACAAGAACACAAACTTCCCGATTGCAAGTCATACGCCGCTCTGTCCACAAATGAAGGGACCTGGGAAGTAGCAAAGAAGTACAATATCTGCTACTGCTGTCTGCGAGGCAAACATCGTCGATTGCTGTGCAAAGCTCCACCGTGCGGAAAAGGCGGATGCATGATGAAACACCATAAATTGTTGCATCACGACAGAACGGCAATAATGGAAAAAGAACCTGCTATGGAAACCGCAACATCGGCAGAGGAGGTCAACACAGCGACTCGACCGTACAAGCACCGCCGCGCTTACCTAAAGATTGCGCCCGTAACAATAAGGGGCCCACTAAGCTGCGTCAAAACATACGCATTATTGGATGAAGGAAGCACGGTCACCTTAGTCGATGCCTCGATCGCCGACGTCATCGGCGCCGACGGCCCAGCCCACGCCATGTGGATACAAGGGGTCGGCTCAGAGGTGAAACATGAGAAGAGCAAGATCGTCAGCTTTAAAATAAGAGGAACGTACGCGCAAGAAGAACACAACATAGAAGCAGCGCGTACGGTAGAGCGGTTGGACTTCGCGCCAGAATCCGTGAATGAAAATGACTTAGAAAACTGCCCACATCAGTCGGATATCAAAGACGATATCACCTACGAACGCGCCTCACCGAAAGTACTAATCGGGCAAGATAACTGGCACCTCATAGTGTCTAGAAAACTGCGCGTCGGCCGTCGAGACCAACCAGTCGCCTCACACACCAACCTGGGCTGGGTGCTGCACGGCTATCATAGCTCACTGACGTCGGCAGTCACCTTCTGCGGCAGACTACATCAGAGGGAATATGCACCACCGATAGAAGATGAAATAAAAAATTATTTCAAATTGGAATCGCTGTGCATCGACCTGAGAAGACCGAAAGAAGATCCCGAGCAGCGAGCCATGCAAATATTAAAGGAGACCAGCCAGAGGTTGCCGGACGGTAGATTCGAGACAGGGTTGTTGTGGAAGCAAAAGGATTTCCAAATACCAAATAATTACAAAGAAGCGGAAAGGCGCCTGCACACCTTAGAGAAGAGGCTCGACCGAGACAGCAATCTCAAGCTACAGTACGAAGAACGCATAGAGAACCTCTTCAACTCGGGTTACGCAGAGCGCACGCCAATGCCACCGCCACAAGGAAGGACATGGTATCTGCCACACTTCCCAGTCATCAACCCTGCGAAACCAAACAAGCCGCCGAGATTGGTACACGACGCCGCAGCGAAGACAGCCGGAATATGTCTCAACGATATGCTTCACTCGGGGCCCGACTTATTACAATCACTGCCCGGAGTGATCATGAGGTTCCGACAGTATCCGTATGCAGTGAGCGCCGACATAAAAGAAATGTTCATGCGGATTAAAGTGCACAAAGAAGACAGAGACGTTCTACGTTTCTTGTGGAGAGGCAAGCGGCGGGAGGACCAAGCGGAGTAATATAGGATGACGTCAATCATCTTTGGAGCGACATCATCACCATGCACAGCATTATACATCAAAAATAAAAATGCTGAAGAACATGCAGAGGCGTACCCGGAAGCTGCGGTTGCCATAAAAAGAAATCACTATATGGACGACTACTTGCAGAGCTTGCACTCTGTCACGGAAGCTCAGCAAACAGTAAAAGCAGTCGATCACGTCCACAAACAAGCGGGATTCGTACTCAGCGGGTGGACATCGAACGAGGAAAAAACAATAGAAGAAATAACGACAGAGCATAGACAACACGACGCGACCGTGTGCCTGGGCGGAAAAGAAACTGAGAAGACGATAGGCCTGCTCTGGCATGTACAAAGCGATCATATTGGATTTATACTAACAATATGAAGATGCCTGCCGACGCAAAGGAAAAACAACGCTTGCCAACTAAAAGAGAAGCGTTGAGCGTCATAATGGCATTATTTGACCCACTGGGGTTAATATCACCGGTGACCACCCCAGCGAAGAGAATATTTCAGGACACATGGCGTTACAAGGCGGACTGGGACGACCCTCTGCCAACAGAATTAAAAGAAAAATGGGAAGGCTGGATTACTTCACTTAACGCCATAGAACAACTAAGAATACCGCGATGCTACGATTACAACCCGGTGTTGACGCGCCAACTACACACATTTGTCGACGCAAGCGAGGAGGCCTACGCAGCAGCAGTGTATTGGAGAACGGAGCGAGCAGACGGCAGCGTTAACGTATCATTGGCCGCCGCCAAGAGCCGCGTAACACCACTGAAACCAGTCTCCATACCACGGCTCGAGTTACAAGCGGCACTGCTGGGAGCTCGTCTTGCGAAGACCGTGGTCGATGAACACGATGGCGATATAGCGGGCAAGACATACTGGTGCGACTCTCGTACTGCACTGGTGTGGATAAGATCGGAGCCTCGCGCATACAAAGCTTTCGTCGCTCATCGCCTGGCGGAGACAGAAGATACGACCAAAAAGAACGAATGGTGTTGGCTACCGTCTAAAGAAAACGTGGCAGACAACTCAACCCGAACCACACCAGAAAGGTTCGACGAGTCGCACCGGTGGTTCCGAGGGCCCCCGTTTCTGCAACGTCCACCGGCAGAATGGCCGCAGGAAGAGAAAACGACACAATACGACACCGGGGAAGAGCGAGAAATATGTAACATAGCTGTTAAAAGTGAAGACTCGCCAACAACACATCTGCCACAAATAGGAAGATATTCTAAATGGATTCGCCTCATAAGGGCGACATCGAGAGTCCTCCTATTCATCGACATGTGCAGACCAAACAAGCACGTGGTGAAGGCTGGGCGTAAACGCAACAGAGCAAGACAAGATAGCGACCTTGGCTGGCAGAGAACAAACAAACGCAACACCCCCGCCAAGGAGAAAAAGGCAACTCCTACTGCCTCATCGCTTGTAAGAATACCGGCCACTTATCATATGAGAGCCGAACAACTGTGGGTGCAAGCCAGTCAGCGGAAAAGCTTCACGAAGGAGCTTAAGAGGTTCACCAGCGAAAGTGTTCCGGGAAGCGACGACAAACTAGGCCACCTGAGCGCATACATCGATGAAGAGGGGACCCTACGCCTCAGAGGTCGAATAAAAGCGGCATCAGAAGTGGAGGAGAACATGTACGACCCTCCCATATTAGACGGGAAGCACGCATACACTCGTCTGTACATAGCATACGTACACGAGAGGTTGCATCACGGAGGCGTGAAAACAGTCGTTAACGAATTAAGACAGAGATTGTACATAAGAAAAATACGTCCAGTAGTGAAAACTGTCGTCAAAGGCTGCCTACCGTGTCGTCTAAGAAAAGCCAAGCCTGCATCACCATCTACAGGAAACCTGCCGTCCGTACGCCTCGCTCATCACGCACGTCCGTTCACATACACCGGACTGGACTACTTCGGGCCAATAGAGGTCACAGTGGAACGACATCGTGAAAAGCGTTATTTACCTGCATGACGTCACGAGCCATACACATAGAAGTAGCCCACTCGTTGAGCGCAGACTCAGCCGTGTCGGCGCTTAGGCGTTTTATGAGCAGAAGAGGATACCCAAAAGAAATATGGAGTGACAACGCTACGTGCTTCAAAGCAGCAGACAAGGAGCTGGCCGAAGCAGCACTCACAGCCCTCGAGCACGAAACCACATGTCGACAGATTGTGTGGAAGTACATACCACCATCAGCACCGTTCATGGGCGGCGCATGGGAGCGAATGGTTCGCTCAGTGAAAGAAGCCCTACGCGTCACCCTTAACGAGCGCTATCCCAGTGACGAGACATTGGGGACCCTGCTCGCCGAGGTCGAAAATACTGTCAACTCCAGACCTCTCACACACGTCTCAGTCGACCCAGAAGACCCAGAAGCCATCACGCCGAATCACATCATAATCGGTCCCAACTCGCACGTACCTGCGCCGGGACACTTCAGCGAGAGCGACGTGACGGCTCACCAGCAGTGGAAGCGAGCTCAAGCCCTAGCCGACGTGTTTTGGAGAATATTGGTGACTCCCACCGGCAGGAGCCCAGCAGCATAGGAGTATCGCCGAAGATTGGAGACCTAGTCATCATTTGTGACTCCAATCTACCACGCAACATCTGGCCCAGAGGGAAAATAAGTAATGTATATCCTGGCGTCGACGGAGAGGTACGAGTAGTGGACGTAACCACGGGCAGTGGGCATGTACTTAGAAGACCAACGAAGAAGATCTTCGTGCTACCAGAGGGATCGCAGCGTGGCGACGGCGGGAGAATGTGCACGACGCAAACAACATGATACGAACGAAATACATGCTTATTGTAACCGACGCTAGTTGGACAACCTAGGAGCAGTGGGCGGAGCCATGAAGGTGTTACAATCGTCGGGTCGCACTCATGCTTTGACAACTAGCGATGGTTGCACACAGCCACGCGGGAGAACAGGCGCAGCCTTATGCGGGATTTAAAATATAACTTTGTGTAAAAAACTCTAACCTTATATTGAATAATGAAAGGAATAATGTTGTGCTTAATGTTGAGTGGTAACTATGCAATAACTCTCCCAATAAAGGCACCGAATGAACAGGGAGAGTTAGCATAGATTTATAATGTAAAATATAATTGTTAGATATATTAAATACTTACCCTTTTTATATAGTAAATATATTAAGCCATTAGGCACATAAGATAACATAATAATATGGCCAAAGAGCATGTTATCGTGACGCGGCCGCGGAGCCAATGAAGCCACGCGCACCGCGCTTTTTTTTTGGGCCCGAAGCAATTGGAAATGGGCTACCACTGAGGGAGGCAGAAAATGCATTACGCATACCACGATAGCCGGTCTATCGTGATTATGGGGGACTCACTGCCTAAAAGGGGAACCTAAGTGATACCCCCTAAAAACTGCCTTTGGGGACTGGCAACCAGCTGTTTAAAGCTTCATATGCCGTATATAAAGCGACCCTCTTTTGGGAAAAGAGGGCGCAGACGGCTAAATGCCGTTTAGGGAGTGCCTACGAAGACATATTAATTTTAAATAATTTTTAATTTAATTAGAATTGGCCTGAGCCGCCAGGAGGCAGTTCAGGTCGTTTGAAAATTTGTTAGGCGGGTCCGAGAGAGTGTTTTTCGGCCTGCGGACGCTGTAGTGCCCCTCTCACTAGTATAAGTTGGGGCTGTATAAGTTACTGCCTCACGAATTAATATGTTGTTATGTGACTCTGATACTTGGAAGAAGTTTTCAGAGAGTTTTTTAAGAAATTGTTGGATAGTTGGGATATCTAAGTCCCGGTGAAGGTCGGTATTACGGACGTACCAAGGTGCGTTCGTAGCTCGACGACAAAATAGGTTTTGAACTACTTGTAGTTCGTTAATAATTTTAGGGTGTCGTGAAGCGATAATTAAAAAACAAAAGAACCTAACCTAACAACAACGAAACAACAAAAAAAATAGAACAAAAAAAAATATTTATTTAAAATTTTAAAAAGATATTTACAATTTTGTGACGTGAGTTACAATTATTTTTTTTTAAATAATAAAGATAGATGAATACTGAAACGGAGCCTGAAGATCAAAGTAGGCCTGCGCCCTGCCCTGGCCTGGCCCTGCGCCGCGTGTGCCTAGACCAGGCGCAGGGCCTGGTCTAGGCACACGCGGCGCCTGGAGTAGGCACACGTAGCGCTTGGAGTAAGCACACGCAGCGCCCAGAGTAGGCACACGCTGCGCCTGGAGTAGGCACACGCAGCGCTTGGAGTAGGCACACGCAGCGCCCCGAGTAGGCACACGCTGCGCCTGGCGTAAACGCTCGAAGCGCCTGGAGCAAGCACGCACAGCGGCTAAAGATAGCGCGGGCACTAGTAGGTGGAGGCGTAGGCGTGGCTAGGCGACGACTTCAGGTGAAGGCAGAGGCTTGCAGGATCCCGGAGCAGTGCGACCCCGGGATAGGGCCTTTAGGAGATGCTTCAAATTTGTAAGCTGAAGCGAGACTGCCTTTATCGGCCGATTGTTTGGCTTTTATATCTTTTTAGAGAGCTCCGCGCTCGACGACGGGTCTGGGATAAGAACGGGAAATTATTTAAATTAAAAGCAAATTTCTGTAAATGGCCAAGAGGAAAAGAGTATTTTTGTGGAAGTATTGAAGTAAAAACATCAGACCGGTAACGAATTTGAATAAAAATTGCCATGACAACCAGATAAACAACGATGTAAAAACATGTCAAATTTTGGTTTCAGGCTCGTAATAGAGAAACGACAAGATTTAAGTAAAAAATGAGATATTATTGATATAGAAAAAAAGGTAGCGCAACAGCGCGCACGAATCCCGAAATTGCAGAGTTACGGAGAACTAAATAAAAGATCGAAAAAGGTAGACTCCATCGATACCGATTTAAAAAGTGCTGATAGCGTTAAAATACGAAGAGAAAATGATTTGTTATTATGTTCTTATGGTCTAAAAACGTTACAGGATCCTATGAAAATAAAGGTGATGCAAAATATCCAGTGAATGCAGAAAATCAAAAACAGAATGAAAAATAAATTTAAAATAGTTTAAAATTATATGTAAGTACCATAACACTACAAGGGTTAGCGTGCGCGAATATAGGAGCCGCGTAAGTCATTACCGGACGTGTACAAACCTTATAAAGGGTTCGCTTATTTATTAGAGACATTTTACTATGTTAGCCTAACATACTGTTAAGCCTACCTAGGTAAAAACGAGCTAAACGTGTTAGTCTTTTGACATGAGGCTCGAAAGTGAGCCTATAGTCAAGGGTGACACCTAAATATTTGGCTGACGTATGCCAGGGGACAGGGGTCCCTAACATACGTATTGGTGGTGTTGAGGACAGCTAGAGACCCGCCACCCCGTCGCCCCTTCGTACCCCGTTACGCCCCGCGCACCCCGCACACCGGCGCTGATCACGTGATGTCGGCGACCAATCAGCGCGCGTGCGGCTTCATTATCGTCACACGGCACTACTCACAGACTGAGACACCTTCTTGCGAGATATAAGAAGGGCGTTTCAGTCTGTGAGCTGTTCATTTCACTTCGGAAGCGGCACTCGAGAAGACTCCAAAGAAGACTCAAGACAGCGAAGCAAGCCTCCAATTCAAGACCTCCCTCTGTACATAGTTTTAGATATAGTTATTCAGTGCCGAATCATTTGTAAATATTTAATACAGTATATTAAAAAGTACCATCTTTTCTTCGAGCAGTCCCCTAGTATAGCTAACCTCAGATCAGTCATTAATCAATCAATAGCATAAATAAATATACAGTCCACTTTCATCCATTATATTCTTTGTCCATCGCCGCCGGATTCAAGCCAGAAGAAAGAAGCAAGAAGTAAGAAGAAACAAGAAAGAAGGCAATTATAGAAGAAAGAACATAATTATAGAAGAAAGAACATAATTATAGAAGAGAGAAGATCATTATAGAAGATCTTCAAGGAAGAAAGAAGTTCGTCGACGAAGAGAGAAGATCGTCGGTACTAATTTCTTCCCTGTTTCTTGTTACGACTACGGCATATACGTCTATTGTCTGTTTCCAGACAATTTCTTGTTTCTTTAACCGCGTTTACGCGGCCAGGTGGTTACTCCCTAACGGTGCCAAACTGTGACCATCTGGTAACGCCCTTGTGGCGGGAACGACATCCAATACGTGCGTCTTTTTGAAGACGATACGTACGTCTTTTTGAAGACGACCGGAGGTCACAACGTGGGACCATGAGGAAGACACGAAGCCAGAAGACACGGAACGAGGACGACACGCCGGTAGGAATGCGTATATTCGAAGAAGCACCCGCGTCCCCGTCCGATTATCTCGCGATGGCACAAGCGCCCTCCGCCGCGCCCCGGCCGCCGCGCCCCGCTATGTCCGTGTCTACGACCGATCGCTTAGGAGAGGTTAGCACATCCGCGCCGCGTACAGAGACACTCGCCGCGATTGTTGAAGATCTTCCGTCTACAGAAACTAGTTCGATAGTACGTACCGTCGCGCCTGTAACAGACGTTGTACATAGGCCCGCACCTCGCGCCCCGTCTGTCCGCTCCGTTCGTTCAGCCCGGTCGACAGCTAGCGCGATAGCTAAGTTAAAACAAATCGAATATAACGCCGTGGAGGAACTAGCTGCAATTAGGAGGAATCAATTGCAACTCGAAGAAGATCTTATTAAGAAGAAGTACGCTAGGGACGTCGCGCAACTGCAAGAAGAAACAGATAGGGAAAGTATTAACGAAGACGAGTTAGTTGAAAATAGGGTACGCAGACGTAGGACTTGCCTATTTTTAACGGTTCGGCCGCGGAATGGTTAGCCTTCAAAGCTGCGATGAAAGAATCCACGCGTTTATATGGATTCACAAATACGGAAAATATGGCAAGGTTAAGAAACTGTCTACGCGGTGAAGCTAGGGAGGTAGTATCGGCACTGCTGTTTACCGCGAAGGATCCAGCAGATATTATGCGAACATTAGAGCAGTGTTTCGGCCGCCCGGAAGTAATTATCGATCGAGCGTTAGAGGAACTGAAACGCCTTCCGCGCCCGGGTCAAACCGCTGAGGAATTGAATTCGTTCGCGATTAAGTTACAAAATATAGTATGTATTTTGCAGAACGTCGACGGCAAAGGGTATTTGCAAAATCCAATGCTGACTAGGGAAGTAACTAGTAAACTAAGCCCTCACTTACGGTCGCGTTGGTGCGATTATGCGGAGCACTACGGAAGTGCAGACGAACCGGACATCGTTACACTGTCTAGGTTCATGATGAGAGAGGCTGGCCGTGCGTTGAGTCATGCCTACACGTCCGTAGCGCCGACTAAGGAATCGCCCGTAGGACGACAGGCGCCGCCGTCGAAACGAGTTGTATTAACACGCCGCGTAGAGAATAGGGCCCGCGACGTAAAGACGTTCACCGCCCAGGAGGACGCCGGTAGTGCCTCTTGTATGTGTTGCGGGGGTGAACACGTGATCGCCAAGTGTAGAAAGTTAGCGCAAATGGGTGTGGACGACCGGTGGAATTGGGTAAAGGAAGAGGGGGTGTGTTTTCTGTGTTTAAATAGTAAACACCGACGGTTTAGATGTAAAGCCAAGAAATACGGCGTCGACGGCTGCAACGCCCCCCACCATGCCCTCCTTCTCACCCGCAAGACCCGCGCACCTGAGACATCGGCAAAACCGGATGAGACCGTGCTCGTCGCGTCTAACGTTGGTAGTAATGCGTCCGTATTATTGAAAGTGTGTCCCATTACGTTACGTGGACCACGCGGTAGGGAAATAGATACGTATGCGTTGCTTGACGAAGGCTCAACTATTTCGTTGATCGACGACGACTTGGCGCGCGAGTTAGGAGCGGAAGGACCGGTAAAGCCGCTGAATATTAGAGGCGTAAATAATAGCCAGCGCGAGGCCGATAGCAGGCTAGTTAACATAGGCATACGTGGCAAGACGCGCAGTGAGATGTATAGAATAAATGCGCGGACAATAGCAAATTTAAAGATAGGTTCGCAATCCGTAAGTAAGGAGTGTTTACGTATAAAACACTTACGCGACCTACCGAGCTCGGTTTGCTATGACGACGCAAAACCGAGATTATTATTAGGCGCCGACAACTGGCATTTAATAATCACCCGTAATTTAAGGATAGGACGTCGAAGGCAGCCTATAGCTGCACGTACGTTATTAGGATGGGTGATACAGGGAACCGTGCCGCGATTCACGTGTAGGGAAGACGGTGAGACCGTATTACACGTCGTAAGCGTTAGCGGACGGTCAGATAGGGACATCCGAACGTTTGCCAGTCAGGACGAGGAGCTAACGGAACTCCTCAAACGGCAGTACGAGATCGATTCCATAGGTATCTCGCTAAAGAGTAGGCCGCGACGAGATGAGGAACGCGCTGTCGAGATATTCCAGCGCACCGTCAAGAAGGTCGGCGAGCAATACCAAGTTGGACTGCCATGGAAGGACGACAACGTGCGGATGCCACCCAGCTACGAGATGGCCGCTCGAAGACTGCGGACGATCAAGAGAAATATGGAGAAGTCGCCGGAGTTTCGAGACGCCTACACAGCCCAGATAGACAACCTCCTGGCAAAAGGATACGCAAGGGAAGCCGAGGGGACAGAGAGAGAGAACCCCAAGAGCTGGTACCTGCCTCACTTCGCCGTACGGAATCCGAACAAGCCGGGGAAGACAAGAGTGGTTTTCGACGCGGCAGCGCGTGCGTCCGGTAGATGTCTTAACGATTATTTACTCGACGGCCCCGACTTGTTACGGAACCTACCGGGCATACTGTTTAGATTTAGGGACAACGAAATAGCCGTGTCCGCGGATATTAGGGAGATGTTTTTACGTGTGAAGATCGACCGTCGCGACCAACCCGCGCAATTGTTTCAGTGGCGAGGTAACGAGCGATCCAGCCCACCGCGGGAGTACGTTATGACATCGATGATTTTCGGTGCGAGGAGCTCTCCGTTTCTCGCACATAGTGTTAGGGATCATAACGCGCGCGCACACGCAGAAAAACATCCGTTGGCGCTTAACGCTATCGTACGTAGTCACTATATGGACGACTACTTAGACAGTTATGCTACGGTAGAGGAGGCGGTAAATACGGCAAGGCAGGTTATGGAAGTACACCAGAAGGCCGGTTTCACCTTGGCAGGCTGGAATTCGAACCACACAGCCCTATTGGAAGACAAGCCGGAGGAACTACTAGCGAGCAAGCCTAAAGAAGTAGGCTTAAGGCAAGACAGCCCAGGCAGGACACTAGGGTTGTTATGGATGGCCGACGAAGAGGCCCTGTCGTTCAACACCTCTATGAATAGGGTGCCACAGGAAGTAAAGGCGCTACAGCGACCACCGACTAAGAGGGAAGCATTGAGCGCAGTCATGTCGGTGTTTGACCCGCTCGGACTGCTTAGCTACCTCACCATCACCGCCAAGATCCTGCTGCAAGACCTATGGCGAATGAAGAAGGTCGGATGGGACGACGAACAACCCGAGGAGGCAGCTGATGAATTTCAGAGGTGGCTGCGAGTCGTCGAGGAAATGTCACGACTGCGACTGCCTAGGTGCTTTGCTCCTACGGGGGGAGTGGTAGAGCGTCAGCTTCACGTATTCAACGACGCAAGCGAACGTGCGTACGCATCCGCGGCGTATTGCCGTATACGATACCGCGACGGAACAATTAGGGTACGGTTAGTGGCGGCCAAGGCGAAAGTTGCCCCTATAAAGGCACAAAGCATACCGCGTTTAGAGTTGCAGGCGAACTTGATAGGCGCGCGACTCGCGGAATTCGTGCAAGGCGAGCACAGAATGGTAGCCGATAGGGTAGTGTATTGGACAGACTCCACTACGGCGCTCCACTGGATACAGAACGATACGGCACGTTACACTCCATACGTGGCTCATAGGTTAGGGGAGATAGCAGAGAAGACATCACCCGAGCAATGGAGGTGGATACCGACCGCAGACAATATCGCGGATCAATCGACGCGTGTGAATTACATGAATAAAGAAGGGAACGACAGATGGTTCACGGGACCGCCATTCCTGTACGAGGACGAAGACAGATGGCCTTGCCGTCAGGAAGAGAAGGCAGGCGATGATGATGAGGAACTGGAGGAAGTCGTGGCGCACCAGAGCGACACCAAGGACGCTCCACACCTGCCGGACATAGAGAGATTCTCTTCCTACGAGAGATTAATAAGGGCCACTGCACGGATACTACAGTTCGTCGATGCCATAAGAGGAAGGGCGCACGGACTGACATTGCAGCACATCCAGAGAGCAGAGCGGATGTGGACAGAACGCAGTCAGCAAGAAAGCTTCACTGAAGACATCAGTCGACTGCAGCGAGGAAAGAACCTGGCAACCGGCAGCGCGTTGAGGAAGCTCGACCCCATATTGAAAGATGGCATATTACGAGCTAGAGGACGAATCGACGCAGCCGATGTGGACAGCCAAATGAAGAGGCCTATCATACTGAACGGATGCCACCAATTTGTAAAGCTGCTTGTGGAAAAGGCGCATCAGGAAGCAAGCCACGCCAACTGGGAGCGGGTAGTAAACGACCTACGCACGAGATATCATATCCTTCGATTACGACCAACCGTAAGAGAAGCGGAGCGGAGATGTCTGCGGTGCAGGGTACGCAAGGCCTGAACGGTTAGGGGCATTCGCGCGACCATTCACATACACCGGAATCGACTATTTCGGGCCTATAACGGTTACGATAGGACGTAGGCATGAAAAACGGTGGATAGCGTTTGTTGAAGCCAAGTTGAAGTTGACCGCCGCTGCCGCTAACCGTGAGTTTACCTATTTCATTTACCTTTCCTGGTGGGCCAGACTAATTTTCTCTCACTGTAGGTAAATTAAGTAGCAATTCTCTTTATTTTTATTTCAAGTAGAAGTGTCGCGATTACTACAAAAACGGAGTTCAATCCGCTCAATTTCTATTCTAACTGTTAACATTTTTAGTGGTCCGTACGAGCGCGAATTTCCTATGGTATTTTGGGTTCAATTCATTCGAAAACTCCAAAATTACAGTTTATAGCAAATTAGCATTAAAAAAAAAAACTTTTACAAGTAAAATTTAGTAAGGTACTTCTTTAATTGCCTTAATTTTAACGACCTAGGTAATACGAAGTAATTTATTAAATTTATTAAATTTATTTGATATATAATCTTATAATTAGGGAGAATTATTCTCTGTCGATTGCATAAACTACAATTACACGTTATGTGCCGTTTGTTGTACTTAAACACGGAGGTAGGAGGTGAATAATTATACTCCACAAATTCAATACTGATACGTTGTTTCAATAGGTGTAGTATAATACATACCTATTAATATAGTCATTATTGCTTAGTTAAAAAATTAAGTTTGTTTTTAAATTTACTGTTTTATTTGTTATATTTTCAAACATAATGACAGATAAAGCAAAGTCGAACGCTAGTGAAATTGAGAGACAACTCAAGTTGCTTACTATTCAAAGGGAATATGCATTTCGAGAAATTCAAATACTATGTGATTTATCGAAGAATATCCAAACGGACACAACTTCTGCGTCTCAATTCGAGTCTAGATTTAAGCGTATTGAGTTAGTGCGGAAAGAATTCTTGGATTATACGAATCAAATAAACGATTTAAAGTTAAAATTAAAGCCGGACGATATTATTGATATGAAGCCCGTGATTGCGTTTGACGACATGTACTACACTGTCGATGCCGCCAGGGCTGCTCTAAGCGAGGGTCGCACTCGAGCCGACCCGCAATGCGACCCGGATCCGAGTTTGACTTCCGGATTTTCATACCATAGTACGAAACCATACGCGCAAGCACGCTTACCGAAACTCGAGCTACCGAAATTTGATGGAAACATTGAACATTGGCAAACTTTCTTCGATACATTTTCCACACTTGTACATGAAAACAATAATATAAGGTCAATCGAAAAGTTTCATTATTTGTTGACGTGTCTCTCGGGTTCGGCGTTGTCAATCGCAAAAGGAGTGCCGGTTACCTCTGATAACTATCAAATTGTTTTTGACGCACTTATCGAGCGGTTCCAAAACAAAAGAATTTTGGCCGCAACGTACTTAGATAAAATTTGTTGCTTCATTCCTTTGAAGTCCAGTAATTATGCCGATTTACGTAATTCAACCAATGTGTTGAATGAAACCGTTAATGCTCTTAAAGCTATGAAAATTAAGAAATTAGATGAGTTCATTTTGTTTTATTTAGCTGCGCGTGTCTTAGATTCTGATACACGTAAACGTTTTGAGGTGCAAAACGGGGAACAAATTCCCACCTTTTCTGATTTGTTGAGTTTTTTACAAAGTTATGTCAAAGTTCTAGAGGTTAGTCAATCGGGTAACTGTTCCGGGTCTGTTTTTAAATCGGGACAGTTATATAAAAATAATTTACGTGCCACCGGGACACGAAATAGTCTCAATAATAAACAGTATCCTAAATCCACATCGTTGCCGGCGAACACTGCTATAGCTTCAAATGCTGCAAATAAAACAGCTGATTGTCTATGTTGCGGGGCAGCACATGCGCTTTTTAAATGTCCTAAGTTTCAAGAACTTGATATTTCTGAAAGATACGGCTTATTGTCTAATAAAAATGTTTGCATGAATTGTTTACGTTTAAATCATAATACAAAAAAATGTTTTTCAAAAATTACTTGCTCAACTTGTGGTGAGCGTCATCATTCGTTGCTCCACGATAACACTACCATTGCTGCTGTTCCGTGTTGGTCCACTGACAAGACTAGCGACAAAACAGTAGTTACGGTTGACGATTTGACCGCGACTGGGAGCTCCGTGACTACCAGCACTCACGTTGGTCATAGTCGTGCTCTCGTTTTGCTCGGCACATGTGTAGTGCGCGTGATTGTTTACGGTGCTCCCGCTCAGTATACTACCGCCCGCGCACTTATTGACAGTGGAGCTCAGGATAGTTTTATGACGTTATCACTCGCTCAACGTTTAGGGTTGCCCATTCGCCGCTGCAATTTAGCTGTAGCAGGTTTAGGAAAAAATGTAGTGCATCAAATAAAGGGTGAAACTTCATGCGTGGTAATGCCAACGGATTCTGATAGTCCAAACTTCACTATTAATGCCATAATAATGAATACTATAACAAGTAAAATGCCTGTTGTAGAAGTACCTTCTGAGGTTCGTGAAAATTTTAAACATATAGTTTTAGCAGACAAACAGTTCGACAAACCCACTAATATAGACATGCTGCTGGGCGCAGAGCTATTCCATAAAATTTATGATGGCCAACGCCTAGAGGTAGGTCCTGGTTTACCAGTCGCTCTACATAGTGTCTTTGGGTGGGTGCTCACTGGCAAAATTGATCACAGCTGTCACCCTCCACCTATGGTTTCCTCCCTCGTTACTTCCACCCGGCTTTTGAATGACGTGGTCAAGCGTTTTTGGGAGGCCGAAGAACCACCGAAAATATTTATATCGAACCCTGAAGATGTTAAATGCGAAGAACTCTACTCTACTCTTGTGTCACGTAAACCTGACGGTCGTTACGTCGTTCCTTTGTTACTGAAGAAGCCTTGTGATGATCTGGGTGAATCTTTCGATATGGCAAAATCACGCTTATTCAAACTCGAAAAGCGGCTTGAGCGCAATGTAGAGTTAAAAAGGGACTATTCTGATTTTATGACTGAATATTCAGATCTGGGCCATATGCAACCCGCAGACGTTGGATCAGGCAAATTTGTAATTCCGCATCATTGTGTACTCCGCCCGGAGAATACTACGACAAAACTCCGTGTCGTTTTTGATGCAAGTGCCAGAACAACGAACGGAAAATCTTTAAATGATATCGTGTACACTGGGCCTAAGCTTCAAAATGACATTGTTGATGTACTGACAAAATTTCGTCTTCACGCAATAGTGTTCACATCCGATATTTCGAAAATGTATCGCAATATAGATTTGCGTCCGGAAGATCGAGGGTGGCAACACGTGTTGTGGAGAAACTCTCCAGCTAATCCCATGCGTGAGTTCGAATTAAATACCGTGACATACGGTGTGACTAGTTCACCATACTTAGCCATTCGTACTCTGCATCAATTAGCGGTCGATCATGCTACTGAGTATTCTCAGGCGCCTGACGTTATACGTCATGACACTTTTATGGACGACATAACAACCGGAGCGCCATCTCTTAAACAAGCACTTAAGCTCAAAGATGAACTTATTAAACTAGTGAGCTGTGCGCAATTTGAGCTGCGTAAATGGAGTAGTAATTCGGCCGAGTTTATTGCAGCTCTACCGTCTGAACATTGTCAAGTACCTAGGGCCTTTTGTGACGAAAATCACGACCATATCCTTAAAATTCTTGGTATACAGTGGGACCCCGTAGAAGACTTCTTTAATTATTCAGTGTCCGGGTTCAATTCCAATTTAACAAAGCGTGCAATATTATCAAATATCGCTCGCATCTATGACCCAATTGGTTGGCTCACTCCTGTTGTTCTAATAGCCAAACTATTGCTTCAAGACATGTGGCGCCTTCAGCTAAGTTGGGACGAACCCGTTCCAGCTGAGGTTGCTCACCAATGGCACAACTTCATCTCTGAAATGCAACATGTTAAACAGATTAAACTGACTCGTAGAGTTACATATGATGACGCCAAGAGTTATCAATTGATTGGGTTTTGTGATGGCTCTTCAAAGGCATATGGATGTTGTGTGTACTTGAGGACAGTTCGTGGCAACCATTTTAACACGCATCTATTGATTGCAAAATCAAAAGTTGCACCCTTAAAACCACTAACGGTTAACCGTCTAGAGCTTTGCGGTGCTGTCCTTCTAGGGCGAGTTCTTAAGCACATGCAAAACTTGCTGCGAGATAAAATCCCTCTTAGTAAAGTGATTGCGTTCACTGATAGTAACACGGTTCTAGCATGGTTACACACGGAACCTCATAAACTGAAGACTTTTGTTTCCCATCGAGTGGCGAAAATCAACGACGATGTATCAGTTGATAGCTGGCAACACGTATCGACATATGATAATCCTGCCGATCATTGCAGTCGAGGTCTTAGCGGTTCACAGCTGGCGACATGTTGTACGTGGTGGTCAGGTCCAAATTGGCTCGCTAACGGTTCCTCCACTTGGCCAGTGAAGTGCAAGTGGGAATCACAAGATTCCGTACCCGAGTTGCGCTCTACTGCTCATGTATCTCAAACGGATACTAGCTCTGCTGATTTTGACTTTATTAGTGGACTATTAGACCGTTACTCTACACTATCCCGCGTCCAGCGTGTGCTAGCTTGGTGTCTGCGTGCTGTAGCAGCGTTCAAACGAAACTATAAAACTAAGAACTTCCTGAGTGTATCAGAGCTGGAGCAGTCTATCGTCTATATGGTTCGACATGAACAAAAACTTCATCTTACAGATGAAGTCAAGGCCACCAAATCCGTTAAAAAACTGAGTCCATTTATTGATTTCGCGGGATTGCTGCGAGTGGAAGACGCGGCTTATGGTGTAAATTTACTAAGACACGAGCCACATCATTTTGTGTTAAAAATGTTAACAGTTATATCGTCTATGCACACAGCTGGGTCGACCCGGCACACTCACTAACGCTTAATTACATTGATTTTAATTTGGAAGGCTTAGAAAGAACAGCCATCACCGATACAGTTCGTCTTGAATCTTGATTACATGTGGGTATCGATCGCGTTGACTTCTTTTGCAGACGCTTTTGTTGTAGGCCAACAGATGGCGCCTTAAGTTTTGTTTTGCATATAATTGGAAGGAAGGATGTGATAGAAAAGTTAGGAAGGCAAGCCAGTACAGCGTTATTCACTTGTCTAACGACGCACGCGGTGCATTTAGAGATAGTTTATTCCCTAACGACGGATTCGGCGATATCGGCATTGCGGCGCATGGCGGCTAGGCGTGGGTGGCCACGGGTCATCTACTCTGACAACGGAACAAATTTCCATGGGGCGGACACCGAACTACGACGGGCAATGGAGGAGTGGGCACCCCTGCTGAAGGACTACGCGTTGACTCGGCGGACAGACTGGAAGTTCATCGCGCCGGGCGCGCCGAACCAGGGAGACGCATGGGAGGGTCTCGTGCGCTCAGTGAAGACCGCGCTCGAAGCCACTCTACACCAGAAGAGCCCGCGGGAGGAGACGTTGGTGACGCTCCTCACAGAAGCAGAGAACACGGTGAACTCTCGACCGTTGACGCACGTACCGGTCGACATCGACGAGGAAGAGGCGCTGACACCCAACCACTTTTTTTTTATAAGATATGGGTGACAAACGAGCACACAGTCCACCTGATGGTAAGTGGTTGCTGCGGCCCATAGACATCTACATTTATCCTCGTTTGCGAATCAAAATGAAGATGCGTTGTCACCCGTGAGGACTAAGATGGAATGCCTCATTTCCAGTAAAAAAGGCCTCCGGCCACCTGCACTCACCAAGGGAAACGTAGAAGTAAACCTCTATTTCACGCTGGTATTCTGTGAGGTCGTGGTACCACCCCGGTTCGAGCCGGCCCATCCGTGCGACAGCAAAAGCTACCGCGTGGCTCTACCACTGTTAAACTTCCACTTCCTGCTGCTGGGACAATAGAGCCTTCCAGTAACCGCGCCGTGCACGCCTAGTGATCGTCGGGCGAGGAGAGCGGCGCAAGGACTTGCCGACGAGTACTGGAAGCGCTGGATGAAGGAGTACCTGCCGACGCTGGTTGCGCGCGGGGACTCGCGGGATGTGCAGCAGCGACAGCTACAAGAAGGGGACCTCGTCGTGGTGGCAGACAGTAGCCTGCCAAGGAACGTGTAGCCGCGGGGAATTGTAACACGGACCTTTCCCGGACCAGACGGCGTGGTGCGCACCGTGGAGGTGCGGACCAGGGGCGGATTGCTGCGGCGGCCGGTCAGGAAGATCGCCGTCCTCCCGAAAGAAGATTGGGTTCGCGAACTACGCCGGGGGTAGGATGTTGAGGACAGCTAGAGACCCGCCGCCCCGTCGCCCCTTCGTACCCCGTTACGCCCAGCGCACCCCGCACACCGGCGCTGATCACGTGATGTCGGCGACCAATCAGCGCGCGTGCGGCTTCATTATCGTCGCACGGCACTACTCACAGACTGAGACACCTTCTTGCGAGATATTAGAAGGGCGTTTCGGTCTGTGAGCTGTTCATTTCACTTCGGAAGCGGCACTCGAGAAGACTCCAAAGAAGACTCAAGACAGCGAAGCAAGACTCCAATTCAAGACCTCCCTCTGTACATAGTGTTAGATATAGTTATTCAGTGCCGAATCATTTGTAAATAGTTAATACAGTATATTAAAAAGTACCATCTTTTCTTCGAGCAGTCCCCTAGTATAGCTAACCTCAGATCAGTCATTAATCAATCAATAGCATAAATAAATATACAGTCCACTTTCATCCATTATAGGTGGAATATTTTTATAGTTTTTGCGACGGCATCGTTTAAAATCGAATTGAACTGCGGAGCTCTTCTCCGGGTTCACATCGATACGCCATTTTTGGAACCAATCCCCTAGGTCATCGACTGACTTTTGGATCTTGTTCCTTGCGGATGATAACATATGACTTTTGAAGTAAAGAGCAGTGTCATCTGCGAAGAGTGAGAGCTGTACACCATTCGATGGGATTGGGATGTCGTTGGTGTACAAGATGTACAGGAGGGGAGCTAGTACTGATCCCTGAGGAACACCAGCTTTAATGGGGCGCTGAGGGGATAACGTGCCTTCGTAGCTAAAAGGAAAGGTACGATGTTGTAAGTAAGAGGCCACGAGACGTACTAGACGACCGGAGAGTCCTATTCTGTATAATTTGAAAATAAGGCCTTCATGCCAGTCTCGGTCGAAGGCTTTGGCAATGTCGAAAAAGACCGCGATTGTCTTTTGCCGACGTGGATAATAACCGCTGAGGATATTTTCCACAATGCGGTGAACTTGTTGGGGACAGGAGTGTTTCGCTCGGAAACCGAATTGATGGGGAATAATAAGAGGGTCACCGTCTGTGGGAAACAGATGGCGCCTCATACGATTTTGAATGACTCTTTCAAAGAGTTTGCCCATGGCCTTGAGGAGGCTAATGGGACGATGGCTAGAGGGGAGGTTAAGAGGCTTGCCTGTCTTGGGAATACCAATGACAGTTGCCTCTTTCCACGTAGTGGGAAAGTAACTAAGATTGAAGCAGGCGTTAAAGATAATAGATAAGAGGGTTAACACCTGCTCTGGAAAGTTTTTAAGGGCTTGGTTGGATATGCCATCCGCGCCCGGAGCCTTTTTGGGTTTAAGTCCTTTGATGAGTGATGAGATCTCATCATTGGACACAGTGATAGGGTCAGAGGTTGTGGGGGGTGAGTTCCGGCGGCGGACCTCATCCTCCACTTCCTGAATATGTGAGGGGTCGACAGGTTGAGAGCTAGGAGAGCATTGTGCGGCAATGCTGTCTGCAAAGCACTCAGCCTTTTCGTCGTCCTCGAAGGCAACCGTACCGTCGGGGCGGGTGAGATGGGGAGTGTGAGTTATAGCGTCTATACGGAGGGCTCTAGCCGTCCGATAGTACGCTGTATCAGATATATTCTCCATGAGTTCACTCCTTTGGAGGTCTCGAAATTCGGCAAGGCATAAACGGAGTTTTCGTTGAAGACGATTAGCCGTATGCCTATATTCGGGGGTGGGATATTTAGCTGCTCTCCGGAAAGCAGCTTTTTTAGCTTTTAATATGTCGCTAATATGTATGTAGTGGAAGCCCAGTGTTATTAGCAACCGGGACGACCCTTTCATTCTCCTTAAGGGAGGATTTAATAAGGGTTGAAAGTGAATCGACCTCGGTGTCGATTTTTTCGGGACTGTCTAAATCTAAGTCCGACGATAGATAATTAGGGGAGTCCTGTGAGTCCATAGCTTTAGCTAAGGACTCCTTGAAACCCTTCCAGTTAGTGAAGGTTTTCGTGGTTACAATAGGGGGTGGCTGATGGCCAAGAATAAGGGAGACCGGTCGGTGATCGGATCCTATATCGTCTAGCGACTCAATTGACCTGAGGTTGAGTGAAACTCCTTTGAGTAACGCAAAATCTAGTACATCTGGGTTGTAATCGGTAGCATCGGGATAGTACGATGCACCGAGAGGACTGTGAACGGTAAGGTCAAGAGACTGCGTGATATCAAGCAGTGTCCTGCCGCTACGGTTGATATTACGGCATGTCCATTCAGTATGCTTAGAGTTAAAATCTCCAAACATAATGACTGAATTGCCTAGAGATAAGATGGCCTCAAAATCATCTTGGAGGGGGAGGATTCCAGGAGGCATGTAGCAGGAGGCTATGACTAAAGACTGATGTCCCGTCATAGCTAACCTGCATATCGTTGCTTCCATATTGGTAAGCTGCGGAGTATCAATATGAGAGCAACGTAGTGTCTTCTTGTAATAAATGGCCGTGCCACCGCCTCGGCGGCCGGTCCTGTCATTACGAAGAAGAGAATAATTATTAATTGAAAGGCCTATAGTGTCCTTAGATTTTAAGAATGTTTCCTGTAATAGGAGGATATCGGCTACGCGATCTCGAAGGAAGAGCTTAAGCTCTGGGAGTATAATGTATGAAAGTGGACTGTATATTTATTTATGCTATTGATTGATTAATGACTGATCTGAGGTTAGCTTTACTAGGGGACTGCTCGAAGAAAAGATTGTACTTTTTAATATACTGTATTAACTATTTACAATGATTCGGCACTGAATAACTATATCTAACACTATGTACAGAGGGAGGTCTTGAATTGGAGTCTTGAGTCTTCTTCAGCTTTTCTTCTTGAGTGCCGCTCCGAAGTGAAATGAACAGCTCACAGACCGAAACGCCCTTCTTATATCTCACAAGAAAGTGTCTCAGTCTGTAAGTAGTGCCGTGCGACGATAATGAAGCCGCACGCGCGCTGATTGGTCGCCGACATCACGGGATCAGCGCCGGTGTGCGGGGTGCGCGGGGCGTAGCGGGGTACGAAGGGGCGACGGGGCGGCGGGTCTCTAGCTGTCCTCAACATCCTCCCCCCGGCGTAGCTCGCGAGCCCCATCTTCTTTCGGGAGGACGGCGATCTTCCTGACCGGCCGCCGCAGCAATCCGCCCCTGGTCCGCACCTCCACGTTGCGCACCACGCCGTCTGGTCCGGGAAAGGTCCGTGTTACAATTCCCCGCGGCCACACGTTCCTTGGCAGGCTACTGTCTGCCGCCACGACGAGGTCCCCTTCTCGTAGCTGTCGCTACTGCACATCCCGCGAGTCCCCGCGCGCAACCAGCGTCGGCAGGTACTCCTTCATCCTGCGCTTCCAGTACTCGTCGGCAAGTCCTTGCGCCGCTCTCCACGCCCGACGATCACTAGGCGTGCACGGCGCGGTTACTGGAAGGCTCGATGGTCCCAGCAGCAGGAAGTGGTTGGGTGTCAGCGCCTCTTCCTCGTCGATGTCGACCGGTACGTGCGTCAACGGTCGAGAGTTCACCGTGTTCTCTGCTTCTGTGAGGAGCGTCACCAACGTCTCCTCCCGCGGGCTCTTCTGGTGTAGAGTGGCTTCGAGCGCGGTCTTCACTGAGCGAACGAGACCCTCCCATGCGTCTCCCTGGTTCGGCGCGCCCGGCGCGATGAACTTCCAGTCTGTCCGCCGAGTCAACGCGTAGTCCTTCAGCAGGGGTGCCCACTCCTCCATTGCCCGTCGTAGTTCGGTGTCCGCCCCATGGAAATTTGTTCCGTTGTCAGAGTAGATGACCCGTGGCCACCCACGCCTAGCCGCCATGCGCCGCAATGCCGATATCGCCGAATCCGTCGTTAGGGAATAAACTATCTCTAAATGCACCGCGCGCGTCGTTAAACAGGTGAATAACGCTACCCACCGTTTTTCATGCCTACGTCCTATCGTAACCGTTATAGGCCCGAAATAGTCGATTCCGGTGTAGGTGAATGGTCGCGCGAATGCCCCTAACCGTTCAGGTGGTAGATCTCCGATAACCGCTGGCCATGGTGTCGCCTTGCGTACCCTGCACCGCAGACATCTCCGCTCCGCTTCTCTTACGGTTGGTCGTAATCGAAGGATATGATATCTCGTGCGTAGGTCGTTTACTACCCGCTCCCTGTTGGCGTGGCTTGCTTCCTGATGCGCTTTTTCCACAAGTAGCTTTACAAATTGGTGGCGTCCGTTCAGTATGATGGGCCTCTTCATTTGGCTGTCCACGTCGGCTGCGTCGATTCGTCCTCTAGCTCGTAATATGCCATCTTCCAATATGGGGTCGAGCTTCCTCAACGCGCTGCCGGTTGCCAGGTTCTTTCCTCGCTGCAGTCGACTGATGTCTTCAGTGAGGCTTTCTTGCTGACTGCGTTCTATCCACATCCGCTCTGCTCTCTGGATGTGCTGCAATGTCAGTCCGCGCGCCCTTCCTCTTATGGCATCGACGAACTGTAGTATCCGTGCAGTGGCCCTTATTAATCTCTCGTAGGAAGAGAATCTCTCTATGTCCGGCAGGTGTGGAGCGTCCTTGGTGTCGCTCTGGTACGCCACTACTTCCTCCAGCTCCTCATCATCATCGCCTGCCCTCTCTTCCTGACGACGAGGCCATCTGTCTTCGTCCTCGTACAGGAATGGTGGTCCCGTGAACCATCTGTCGTTTTCTTCTTTATTTAAATAATTCACACGCGTCGCTTGATCCGCGATGTTTTCTGCGGTCGGTATCCACCTCCATTGCTCGGGTGATGTCTTCTCTGCTATCTCCCCTAACCTATGAGCCACGTATGGAGTGTAACGCGCCGTATCGTTCTGTATCCAGTGGAGCGCCGTAGTGGAGTCTGTCCAATACACTACCCTATCGGCTAACACTCTGTGCTCGCCTTGCACGAATTCCGCGAGTCGCGCGCCTATCAAGTTCGCCTGCAACTCTAAACGCAGTACGCTTGGTGACTTCATAGGGGCAACTTTCGCCTTGGCCGTTACGATCGTAGGCCTGTCCCTACCGTCGCGATTCGTGTACGCCTTATCGTCGCGCGGTGGCTTCCCTATTACTGGGGAGTAATAGGGAACACACGGGGGGCCGTGGGAGCGTAGCGTCTCGGCAGTCGTAAATTCTTCCTGTCCGGATTGGCGAGCGCCTGGACGTCCTCATCCGACCGTCCGCTAGCGCTTACGACGTGTAGTACGGTCTCGCCGTCTTCCCTACACGTTGACCGCGGCACGGTTCCCTGGATGGCCCACCCTAGCAACGTTCGTGCAGCTACGGGCTGCCTTCGACGTCCTATCCTTAAATTACGGGTGATTATTAAATGCCAGTTGTCGGCGCCTAATAATAATCTCGGTTTTGCGTCGTCATAACAAACCGAGCTCGGTAGGTCGCGTAAGTGTTTTAAACGTAAACACTCCTTACTTACGGATTGCGAACCTATCTTTAAATTTGCTATTATCCGCGCATTTATTCTATACATCTCACTGCGCGTCTTGCCACGTATGCCTATGTTAACTAGCCTGCTATCGGCCTCGCGCTGGCTATTATTTACGCCTCTAATATTCAGCGGCTTTACCGGTCCTTCCGCTCCTAACTCGCGCGCCAAGTCGTCGTCGATCAACGAAATAGTCGAGCCTTCGTCAAGCAACGCATACGTATCTATTTCCCTACCGCGTGGTCCACGTAACGTAATGGGACACACTTTCAATAATACGGACGCATTACTACCAACGTTAGACGCGACGAGCACGGTCTCATCCGGTTTTGCCGATGTCTCAGGTGCGCGGGTCTTGCGGGTGTAAAGGAGGGCATGGTGGGGGGCGTTGCAGCCGTCGACGCCACATTTCTTGGCTTTACATCTAAACCGTCGGTGTTTACTATTTAAACACAGAAAACACACCCCCTCTTCCTTTACCCAATTCCACCGGTCGTCCACACCCATTTGCGCTTACTTTCTACACTTGGCGATCACGTGTTCACCCCCGCAACACATACAAGATGCACTACCGGTGTCCTCCTGGGCGGTGAACGTCTTTACGTCGCGGGCCCTATTCTCTACGCGGCGTATTAATACAACTCGTTTCGACGGCGGCGCCTCTCGTCCTACGGGCGATTCCTTAGTCGGCGCTACGGACGTATAGGCATGACTCAACGCACGGTCAGCCTCTCTCATCATGAACCTAGACAGTGTAACGATGTCCGGTTCGTCTGCACTTCCGTAGTGCTCTGCATAATCTCACCAACGCGACCGTAAGTGAGGGCTTAGTTTACTAGTTACTTCCCTAGTCAGCATTGGATTTTGCAAATACCCTTTGCCGTCGACGTTCTGCAAAATACATACTATATTTTGTAACTTAATCGCGAACGAATTCAATTCCTGAGCGGTTTGGCCCGGGCGCGGAAGGCGTTTCAGTTCCTCTAACGCTCGATCGATAATTACTTCCGGGCGGCCAAAACACTGCTCTAATGTTCGCATAATATCTGCTGGATCCTTCGCGGTAAACAGCAGTGCCGATACTACCTCCCTAGCTTCACCGCGTAGACAGTTTCTTAACCTTGCCATATTTTCCGTATTTGTGAATCCATATAAACGCGTGGATTCTTTCATCGCAGCTTTGAAGGCTAACCATTCCGCGGCCGAACCGTTAAAAATAGGCAAGTCCTACGTCTGCTTCGCGGCAGCGGGCCTGACTCTAATCATATTCTCTAGAGCTTCCGCTAGTCGCTCTATACCCCTCTCTTTCCCTCGCGGAGTAAGCGACCTATCTCTATCCCTATTTCCCTCTAGCCTACGCTGTGGCGCTGGCGTCCTATGTACACCTACATCCCTATGACACGGCGACGATAATCTACGATCCGCGTGACGATGTGGCGATAGCGATCTATGTACACCTACATCCCTATACGGCGACGGTGATCTACGATCCGCGTGGCGATGTGGCGATCTATGTGTAGGCGATAGAGTGCGGCGTTGGACGCGCGACGGCGACGTAACCCGTACACGACGATCCACCTGGTTCATTTCTACGGCGACTCCACTATCCCTCTGTATCGTTTCTACGCGACCTCATTCGCTACCGTCCTCCCCTGGGCATCTTCAGCGTGGTCGTAACCGGTTTCCCTATTCGGTAGGGCTTGCTTTGTCTCGATGCGGGGCGCGGGCTGAGACGGGCGGTAAGGCGACTCCCCCCGCACAGTCTCTACGTTCTCTAACCACCTATCAACGCGTACCCTATTTTCAACTAACTCGTCTTCGTTAATACTTTCCCTATCTGTTTCTTCTTGTAGTTGCGCAGCGTCCCTAGCGTACTTCTTCTTAATAAGATCTTCTTCGAGTTGCAATTGCTTCCTCCTAATTGCAGCTAGTTCGCCCGCGGCGTTATATTCAATTTGTTTTAACCTAGCTATCGCGCTAGCTGTCGACCGGGCTGAACGAACGGAGCGGACCGACGGAGCGCGAGGTGCAGGCCTATGTACAACGTCTGTTACAGGCGCGACGGTACTTACTATCGAACTAGTTTCTGTAGACGGAAGATCTTCAATAATCGCGACGAGCGTCTCCGTGCGCGGCGCGGATGTGCTAACCTCTCCTAAGCGATCGGTCGTAGACAAGGACATAGCGGGGCGCGGCGGCGGGGGCGCGGGCGCGGGCGTAGATGCGAGCGCGAGCCGGGCCTGGGGCGCGGCGTAGGGCGCTTGTGCCTTCGCGAGATAATCGGTTGGGGACGCGGGTGCTTCTTCGAATATACGCATTCCTACCGGCGTGTCGTTCTCGTTCCGTGTCTTCTGGCTTCGTGTCTTCCTCATGGTCCCTCGTTGCGACCTCCGGTCGTCTTCAAAAAGACGCACGTATTGGATGTCGTTCCCACCACAAAGGCGTTACCAGATGGTCACAGTTTGACACCGTTAGGGAGCAACCACCTGGCCGCGTAAACGCGGTTAAAGAAACAAGAAATTGTCTGGAAACAGACAATAGACGTATATGACGTAGTCGTAACAAGAAACAGGGAAGAAATTAGTACCGACGATCTTCTCTCTTCGTCGACGAACTTCTTTCTTCCTTGAAGATCTTCTATAATGATCTTCTCTCTTCTATAATTATGTTCTTTCTTCTATAATTATGTTCTTTCTTCTATAATTGCCTTCTTTCTTGTTTCTTCTTACTTCTTGCTTCTTTCTTCTGGCTTGAATCCGGCGGCGATGGACCAAGAATATAATGGATGAAAGTCGACTGTATATTTATTTTTGCTATTGATTGATTAATGACTGATCTGAGGTTAGCTATACTAGGGGACTGCTCGAAGAAAAGATGGTACTTTTTTATATACTGAATTAACTATTTACAATGATTCGGCACTGAATAACTATATCTAACACTATGTACAGAGGGAGGTCTTGAATTGGAGTCTTGAGTCTTCTTCAGGTTTTCTTCTTGAGTGCCGCTCCGAAGTGAAATGAACAGCTCACAGACCGAAACGCCCTTCTTATATCTCACAAGAAGGTGTCTCAGTCTGTGAGTAGTGCCGTGCGACGATAATGAAGCCGCACGCGCGCTGATTGGTCGCCGACATCACGGGATCAGTGCCGGTGTGCGGGGTGCGCGGGGCGTAGCGGGGTACGAAGGTGCGACGGGGCGGTGGGTCTCTAGCTGTCCTCAACAGTGAGGTTATTACGTAATCCGCGAACGTTAAATGAATTAAGCGATAGCCCTTTAGGCTTGATACGACCGTGACTAATAGGCAGAGCAGAAGGCTCTCTCTCTGTCATTGTAAGCTAAGTTAATTAAGTTAACTTAACTTACAACGAACGTAATAAGCTACTGTGCTCTACGAGAGCCAAAAGACGGTCCTGAGGGGACCTAGCGGCGCGCAATTTGCTCGCTAAAACAGAAATCTCGTTTACATCGATATTCCTTATCGCGGCGTAAACCGCGTTAAGGTCATCGGCGATTGTAGGCTGCTTCTGCTGCGGAGCAGAGGTTGCCTTCGGCGGATCTACCTTTTTTTGGCCCCAGGGAAAAACTGGAGCCTGCGAGGGCTTTGAAAAGCCCGAAGGTGGCCTAAACGGCGCCTGTGGTTGTCTCGGGGGACCCTGAGGGGGTCGTGCAAAGCTCTGAGACTGGGATACGCCCTGACGACCTCCCCTGGGCATCTTCAGCGTAGTCGTAACCGGTTCCCCTACTCGGTGGGGCCTGCTTTATCTCGATGCGGGGCGCGGGCTGAGCCGGGCGGTAGGGCGTCTCCCTCCGCACAGTCTCCACGTTCTCTAACCACCTATCAACGCGTACCCTATTTTCCACAAAATCGTCTTTGTTTAAACTTTACTTTCCGTTTCTTCCTGCAGCTGAGCGACGTCCCTAGCGAATTTCTTCTTGATAAGATCTTCTTCGATTTGCAATTGCTTCCTTCTAATTGCAGCTAGTTCCTCCGCGATATTATACTCGATTTGTTTTAATTTTGCTATCGCGCTAGCTGTCGACCGGGCTGAACGGACTGAACGGACCGACGGGGCGCGGGGCGCGGGTCTATGTACAACTTCTGATACAGGGGCGACGGTACGCACTATCGAACTAGTCTCTGTTACCGGAAGATCTTCTATAATCGCGGCGAGAGTCTCTGTACGCGGCGCGGATGTGCTAACCTCTCCCAAGCGATCGGTTGTAGACACGGACATAGCGGGGCGCGGCGGCGCGGGTGCGGGCGCGGGCGCGGGCATAGATGCGGGTGCGAGCGGGTCCTGGGGCGCGGCGGAGGGCGCTTGTGCCAACGTGAGATAATTGGACGGGGACGCGGGTGCTTCCTTGAATATCTGCATTCCTACCGGCGTTTCGTCGTCGTTCCGTGTCTTCTGGCTTCTTGTCTTCGTCATGACGTCCCAAGTTGCGACCTCCGATCGTCTTCAAAAAGACGCACGTATTGGACGCCGTTCCCGCCACAAGGGCGTTACCAGACGGTCACAGTTTGGCGCCGTTAGGGAGCAACCACCTGGCCGCGTAAACGCGGTTTAAGAAACAAGAATTGTCTGGAAACAGACAATAGACGTATATGACGTAACCGTAATAAGAAACAGAGAAGAAGTTAGTACCGACGATCTTCTCTCTTCGGCGACGAACTTCTTTCTTCCTTGAAGATCTTCTATAATGATCTTCTTTCTTCTATGATTATCTTCTTTCTTCTGTAATTACCTTCTCTCTTCTGGCTTCCTATCCGGCGGCGATGGACCAAGAATATTAGGGACTGCAGTGGACTGTATGAATTTACTATGCAAGTGGACTGTATGACTGATTAATTGACTGATACTACGCTAGGGGACTTCTCAAAGGAAAGATGGTACTGTCGATTATACTATATTCAAATATTTACAAAGGCGGCACTATTAACTATATATACAGAGAGGGGTGTCTTCACTTTTCAATGTTCTATGGAGTCTTGATTTCTCTTGATTTCTTCTCTTCGAGTGCCGCTTCCGAAATGAACAGCTCACAGACCAAAACGCCCTTCTTATATCTCGCAGGAGAGCGTCTCAGTTTGTGAGTAGCGTCGTAAGTCTATGCCGCGCGCTTATTGGGCGTGATCTGCTACCGGTGCGCGGGGGTGCGCGGGGCGCAACGGGGTATGAAGGGGCGACGGGGCGGCGGCTCCCTCGCCGTCCGTAACAAAGGTATTTTGTTTTATCCGTCTTGCGGCGATTCCTCCATGGTGGTGTAGCGGGGATATCGACCTGTAGTGCGAAGCAGATCCATCTATGATCTGAACATGAGGTCTCTCTCGACACATGCCATCCCGTAATTAGTTTAGCTGCTCCTTGTGTTGCAAGTGTGAGGTCGATTATTGTGCGACATCCGTCCCCGTACGGTAGTGCTCTCTCGCTCTTGCGCCTCCGCTGTCCTGCTCGCGCTGTACAGCGTCGACGCTTTGTAACACCATCCGAAGTAAGTAACAACGGAGAATCATCGAAGCGTCGCAAGGATGAACAAACAACCCAGGGGGCCACAGAAGAGGCCTCCGGGGGTGACTCAGCCGCTAGTGGTTCATCAACAAACACCACTAGCGGAACCACTACGGTCAGCGATACGACCGCTACCTCTGCAACCGATAAAACGACCGCAACGGAAGAAACCCAGCAAGAGGGTGATCAAAGATCGCAGCGCACATTGAAGCCCGGTGAGACTAGGTCACGCCGCTCCGTAGCCGCAATAAGCTCCGCAACATACCGCGCCGCAGAAAGAAAACTATGGACAGGCGCAGCAACAAATCGACGTCGCTACCTTAGCCGCTGCTCTATCACAAGCAGTACGAAGCACAAGGGAGCCGCCGAAATATATACAAGAGCTGCCCTCATTCAATGGTAGCAGCAAAGAATGGCTCAGCTTCAAGACAACGTACGAAGAATCTTCAAAGTACTTCACGATGAACGAAAACATAGCGAGAATACGCCGAAGCTTAAAAGGGACAGCAAAAGAAGCCGCAGGTTGCCTACTTATAAGCCAACCAGATCCCAGAATTATAATAGAAGCTTTGGAAAGAAGATTTGGACGACCAGAAGCGTTAATTCACTTTCAAATAGAGAAGCTGAAGCTGCTGAACAAAGTTACGGACAATCCCAGGGAGCTATGCATATTCGCAAATCGCATAGCAAACGTAGTGGGCACCGTGGAAGCACTCAAGAAAGCGCACTATCTGCATAGTCCAGAAATGACGCGAGTTATCACAGACAAACTCACGCCTATATTGAAAAGCAAATGGTACGACTACGCAGGCAGAAAGAAAGAAGATATCCCAGAGCTTAAAAAGATATCAATGTTCTTAAACGAAGAAGCGGATAAATGTAGCGCGTATGCTTTGCCGGAGTTCATCGCAGAGGACAGCGAAACGAGAGAGCGAAGACCGAGAAAAATAGAACGTGCCTTCGCCACAAGCAAGAAACAATATGAAGAACGCTGCCCTCAATGCAAACAAGAACACAAACTTCCCGATTGCAAGTCATACGCCGCTCTGTCCACAAATGAAGGGACCTGGGAAGTAGCAAAGAAGTACAATATCTGCTACTGCTGTCTGCGAGGCAAACATCGTCGATTGCTGTGCAAAGCTCCACCGTGCGGAAAAGGCGGATGCATGATGAAACACCATAAATTGTTGCATCACGACAGAACGGCAATAATGGAAAAAGAACCTGCTATGGAAACCGCAACATCGGCAGAGGAGGTCAACACAGCGACTCGACCGTACAAGCACCGCCGCGCTTACCTAAAGATTGCGCCCGTAACAATAAGGGGCCCACTAAGCTGCGTCAAAACATACGCATTATTGGATGAAGGAAGCACGGTCACCTTAGTCGATGCCTCGATCGCCGACGTCATCGGCGCCGACGGCCCAGCCCACGCCATGTGGATACAAGGGGTCGGCTCAGAGGTGAAACATGAGAAGAGCAAGATCGTCAGCTTTAAAATAAGAGGAACGTACGCGCAAGAAGAACACAACATAGAAGCAGCGCGTACGGTAGAGCGGTTGGACTTCGCGCCAGAATCCGTGAATGAAAATGACTTAGAAAACTGCCCACATCAGTCGGATATCAAAGACGATATCACCTACGAACGCGCCTCACCGAAAGTACTAATCGGGCAAGATAACTGGCACCTCATAGTGTCTAGAAAACTGCGCGTCGGCCGTCGAGACCAACCAGTCGCCTCACACACCAACCTGGGCTGGGTGCTGCACGGCTATCATAGCTCACTGACGTCGGCAGTCACCTTCTGCGGCAGACTACATCAGAGGGAATATGCACCACCGATAGAAGATGAAATAAAAAATTATTTCAAATTGGAATCGCTGTGCATCGACCTGAGAAGACCGAAAGAAGATCCCGAGCAGCGAGCCATGCAAATATTAAAGGAGACCAGCCAGAGGTTGCCGGACGGTAGATTCGAGACAGGGTTGTTGTGGAAGCAAAAGGATTTCCAAATACCAAATAATTACAAAGAAGCGGAAAGGCGCCTGCACACCTTAGAGAAGAGGCTCGACCGAGACAGCAATCTCAAGCTACAGTACGAAGAACGCATAGAGAACCTCTTCAACTCGGGTTACGCAGAGCGCACGCCAATGCCACCGCCACAAGGAAGGACATGGTATCTGCCACACTTCCCAGTCATCAACCCTGCGAAACCAAACAAGCCGCCGAGATTGGTACACGACGCCGCAGCGAAGACAGCCGGAATATGTCTCAACGATATGCTTCACTCGGGGCCCGACTTATTACAATCACTGCCCGGAGTGATCATGAGGTTCCGACAGTATCCGTATGCAGTGAGCGCCGACATAAAAGAAATGTTCATGCGGATTAAAGTGCACAAAGAAGACAGAGACGTTCTACGTTTCTTGTGGAGAGGCAAGCGGCGGGAGGACCAAGCGGAGTAATATAGGATGACGTCAATCATCTTTGGAGCGACATCATCACCATGCACAGCATTATACATCAAAAATAAAAATGCTGAAGAACATGCAGAGGCGTACCCGGAAGCTGCGGTTGCCATAAAAAGAAATCACTATATGGACGACTACTTGCAGAGCTTGCACTCTGTCACGGAAGCTCAGCAAACAGTAAAAGCAGTCGATCACGTCCACAAACAAGCGGGATTCGTACTCAGCGGGTGGACATCGAACGAGGAAAAAACAATAGAAGAAATAACGACAGAGCATAGACAACACGACGCGACCGTGTGCCTGGGCGGAAAAGAAACTGAGAAGACGATAGGCCTGCTCTGGCATGTACAAAGCGATCATATTGGATTTATACTAACAATATGAAGATGCCTGCCGACGCAAAGGAAAAACAACGCTTGCCAACTAAAAGAGAAGCGTTGAGCGTCATAATGGCATTATTTGACCCACTGGGGTTAATATCACCGGTGACCACCCCAGCGAAGAGAATATTTCAGGACACATGGCGTTACAAGGCGGACTGGGACGACCCTCTGCCAACAGAATTAAAAGAAAAATGGGAAGGCTGGATTACTTCACTTAACGCCATAGAACAACTAAGAATACCGCGATGCTACGATTACAACCCGGTGTTGACGCGCCAACTACACACATTCGTCGACGCAAGCGAGGAGGCCTACGCAGCAGCAGTGTATTGGAGAACGGAGCGAGCAGACGGCAGCGTTAACGTATCATTGGCCGCCGCCAAGAGCCGCGTAACACCACTGAAACCAGTCTCCATACCACGGCTCGAGTTACAAGCGGCACTGCTGGGAGCTCGTCTTGCGAAGACCGTGGTCGATGAACACGATGGCGATATAGCGGGCAAGACATACTGGTGCGACTCTCGTACTGCACTGGTGTGGATAAGATCGGAGCCTCGCGCATACAAAGCTTTCGTCGCTCATCGCCTGGCGGAGACAGAAGATACGACCAAAAAGAACGAATGGTGTTGGCTACCGTCTAAAGAAAACGTGGCAGACAACTCAACCCGAACCACACCAGAAAGGTTCGACGAGTCGCACCGGTGGTTCCGAGGGCCCCCGTTTCTGCAACGTCCACCGGCAGAATGGCCGCAGGAAGAGAAAACGACACAATACGACACCGGGGAAGAGCGAGAAATATGTAACATAGCTGTTAAAAGTGAAGACTCGCCAACAACACATCTGCCACAAATAGGAAGATATTCTAAATGGATTCGCCTCATAAGGGCGACATCGAGAGTCCTCCTATTCATCGACATGTGCAGACCAAACAAGCACGTGGTGAAGGCTGGGCGTAAACGCAACAGAGCAAGACAAGATAGCGACCTTGGCTGGCAGAGAACAAACAAACGCAACACCCCCGCCAAGGAGAAAAAGGCAACTCCTACTGCCTCATCGCTTGTAAGAATACCGGCCACTTATCATATGAGAGCCGAACAACTGTGGGTGCAAGCCAGTCAGCGGAAAAGCTTCACGAAGGAGCTTAAGAGGTTCACCAGCGAAAGTGTTCCGGGAAGCGACGACAAACTAGGCCACCTGAGCGCATACATCGATGAAGAGGGGACCCTACGCCTCAGAGGTCGAATAAAAGCGGCATCAGAAGTGGAGGAGAACATGTACGACCCTCCCATATTAGACGGGAAGCACGCATACACTCGTCTGTACATAGCATACGTACACGAGAGGTTGCATCACGGAGGCGTGAAAACAGTCGTTAACGAATTAAGACAGAGATTGTACATAAGAAAAATACGTCCAGTAGTGAAAACTGTCGTCAAAGGCTGCCTACCGTGTCGTCTAAGAAAAGCCAAGCCTGCATCACCATCTACAGGAAACCTGCCGTCCGTACGCCTCGCTCATCACGCACGTCCGTTCACATACACCGGACTGGACTACTTCGGGCCAATAGAGGTCACAGTGGAACGACATCGTGAAAAGCGTTATTTACCTGCATGACGTCACGAGCCATACACATAGAAGTAGCCCACTCGTTGAGCGCAGACTCAGCCGTGTCGGCGCTTAGGCGTTTTATGAGCAGAAGAGGATACCCAAAAGAAATATGGAGTGACAACGCTACGTGCTTCAAAGCAGCAGACAAGGAGCTGGCCGAAGCAGCACTCACAGCCCTCGAGCACGAAACCACATGTCGACAGATTGTGTGGAAGTACATACCACCATCAGCACCGTTCATGGGCGGCGCATGGGAGCGAATGGTTCGCTCAGTGAAAGAAGCCCTACGCGTCACCCTTAACGAGCGCTATCCCAGTGACGAGACATTGGGGACCCTGCTCGCCGAGGTCGAAAATACTGTCAACTCCAGACCTCTCACACACGTCTCAGTCGACCCAGAAGACCCAGAAGCCATCACGCCGAATCACATCATAATCGGTCCCAACTCGCACGTACCTGCGCCGGGACACTTCAGCGAGAGCGACGTGACGGCTCACCAGCAGTGGAAGCGAGCTCAAGCCCTAGCCGACGTGTTTTGGAGAATATTGGTGACTCCCACCGGCAGGAGCCCAGCAGCATAGGAGTATCGCCGAAGATTGGAGACCTAGTCATCATTTGTGACTCCAATCTACCACGCAACATCTGGCCCAGAGGGAAAATAAGTAATGTATATCCTGGCGTCGACGGAGAGGTACGAGTAGTGGACGTAACCACGGGCAGTGGGCATGTACTTAGAAGACCAACGAAGAAGATCTTCGTGCTACCAGAGGGATCGCAGCGTGGCGACGGCGGGAGAATGTGCACGACGCAAACAACATGATACGAACGAAATACATGCTTATTGTAACCGACGCTAGTTGGACAACCTAGGAGCAGTGGGCGGAGCCATGAAGGTGTTACAATCGTCGGGTCGCACTCATGCTTTGACAACTAGCGATGGTTGCACACAGCCACGCGGGAGAACAGGCGCAGCCTTATGCGGGATTTAAAATATAACTTTGTGTAAAAAACTCTAACCTTATATTGAATAATGAAAGGAATAATGTTGTGCTTAATGTTGAGTGGTAACTATGCAATAACTCTCCCAATAAAGGCACCGAATGAACAGGGAGAGTTAGCATAGATTTATAATGTAAAATATAATTGTTAGATATATTAAATACTTACCCTTTTTATATAGTAAATATATTAAGCCATTAGGCACATAAGATAACATAATAATATGGCCAAAGAGCATGTTATCGTGACGCGGCCGCGGAGCCAATGAAGCCACGCGCACCGCGCTTTTTTTTTGGGCCCGAAGCAATTGGAAATGGGCTACCACTGAGGGAGGCAGAAAATGCATTACGCATACCACGATAGCCGGTCTATCGTGATTATGGGGGACTCACTGCCTAAAAGGGGAACCTAAGTGATACCCCCTAAAAACTGCCTTTGGGGACTGGCAACCAGCTGTTTAAAGCTTCATATGCCGTATATAAAGCGACCCTCTTTTGGGAAAAGAGGGCGCAGACGGCTAAATGCCGTTTAGGGAGTGCCTACGAAGACATATTAATTTTAAATAATTTTTAATTTAATTAGAATTGGCCTGAGCCGCCAGGAGGCAGTTCAGGTCGTTTGAAAATTTGTTAGGCGGGTCCGAGAGAGTGTTTTTCGGCCTGCGGACGCTGTAGTGCCCCTCTCACTAGTATAAGTTGGGGCTGTATAAGTTACTGCCTCACGAATTAATATGTTGTTATGTGACTCTGATACTTGGAAGAAGTTTTCAGAGAGTTTTTTAAGAAATTGTTGGATAGTTGGGATATCTAAGTCCCGGTGAAGGTCGGTATTACGGACGTACCAAGGTGCGTTCGTAGCTCGACGACAAAATAGGTTTTGAACTACTTGTAGTTCGTTAATAATTTTAGGGTGTCGTGAAGCGATAATTAAAAAACAAAAGAACCTAACCTAACAACAACGAAACAACAAAAAAAATAGAACAAAAAAAAATATTTATTTAAAATTTTAAAAAGATATTTACAATTTTGTGACGTGAATTACAATTATTTTTTTTTAAATAATAAAGATAGATGAATACTGAAACGGAGCCTGAAGATCAAAGTAGGCCTGCGCCCTGCCCTGGCCTGGCCCTGCGCCGCGTGTGCCTAGACCAGGCGCAGGGCCTGGTCTAGGCACACGCGGCGCCTGGAGTAGGCACACGTAGCGCTTGGAGTAAGCACACGCAGCGCCCAGAGTAGGCACACGCTGCGCCTGGAGTAGGCACACGCAGCGCTTGGAGTAGGCACACGCAGCGCCCCGAGTAGGCACACGCTGCGCCTGGCGTAAACGCTCGAAGCGCCTGGAGCAAGCACGCACAGCGGCTAAAGATAGCGCGGGCACTAGTAGGTGGAGGCGTAGGCGTGGCTAGGCGACGACTTCAGGTGAAGGCAGAGGCTTGCAGGATCCCGGAGCAGTGCGACCCCGGGATAGGGCCTTTAGGAGATGCTTCAAATTTGTAAGCTGAAGCGAGACTGCCTTTATCGGCCGATTGTTTGGCTTTTATATCTTTTTAGAGAGCTCCGCGCTCGACGACGGGTCTGGGATAAGAACGGGAAATTATTTAAATTAAAAGCAAATTTCTGTAAATGGCCAAGAGGAAAAGAGTATTTTTGTGGAAGTATTGAAGTAAAAACATCAGACCGGTAACGAATTTGAATAAAAATTGCCATGACAACCAGATAAACAACGATGTAAAAACATGTCAAATTTTGGTTTCAGGCTCGTAATAGAGAAACGACAAGATTTAAGTAAAAAATGAGATATTATTGATATAGAAAAAAAGGTAGCGCAACAGCGCGCACGAATCCCGAAATTGCAGAGTTACGGAGAACTAAATAAAAGATCGAAAAAGGTAGACTCCATCGATACCGATTTAAAAAGTGCTGATAGCGTTAAAATACGAAGAGAAAATGATTTGTTATTATGTTCTTATGGTCTAAAAACGTTACAGGATCCTATGAAAATAAAGGTGATGCAAAATATCCAGTGAATGCAGAAAATCAAAAACAGAATGAAAAATAAATTTAAAATAGTTTAAAATTATATGTAAGTACCATAACACTACAAGGGTTAGCGTGCGCGAATATAGGAGCCGCGTAAGTCATTACCGGACGTGTACAAACCTTATAAAGGGTTCGCTTATTTATTAGAGACATTTTACTATGTTAGCCTAACATACTGTTAAGCCTACCTAGGTAAAAACGAGCTAAACGTGTTAGTCTTTTGACATGAGGCTCGAAAGTGAGCCTATAGTCAAGGGTGACACCTAAATATTTGGCTGACGTATGCCAGGGGACAGGGGTCCCTAACATACGTATTGGTGGTGTTGAGGACAGCTAGAGACCCGCCACCCCGTCGCCCCTTCGTACCCCGTTACGCCCCGCGCACCCCGCACACCGGCGCTGATCACGTGATGTCGGCGACCAATCAGCGCGCGTGCGGCTTCATTATCGTCACACGGCACTACTCACAGACTGAGACACCTTCTTGCGAGATATAAGAAGGGCGTTTCAGTCTGTGAGCTGTTCATTTCACTTCGGAAGCGGCACTCGAGAAGACTCCAAAGAAGACTCAAGACAGCGAAGCAAGCCTCCAATTCAAGACCTCCCTCTGTACATAGTTTTAGATATAGTTATTCAGTGCCGAATCATTTGTAAATATTTAATACAGTATATTAAAAAGTACCATCTTTTCTTCGAGCAGTCCCCTAGTATAGCTAACCTCAGATCAGTCATTAATCAATCAATAGCATAAATAAATATACAGTCCACTTTCATCCATTATATTCTTTGTCCATCGCCGCCGGATTCAAGCCAGAAGAAAGAAGCAAGAAGTAAGAAGAAACAAGAAAGAAGGCAATTATAGAAGAAAGAACATAATTATAGAAGAAAGAACATAATTATAGAAGAGAGAAGATCATTATAGAAGATCTTCAAGGAAGAAAGAAGTTCGTCGACGAAGAGAGAAGATCGTCGGTACTAATTTCTTCCCTGTTTCTTGTTACGACTACGGCATATACGTCTATTGTCTGTTTCCAGACAATTTCTTGTTTCTTTAACCGCGTTTACGCGGCCAGGTGGTTACTCCCTAACGGTGCCAAACTGTGACCATCTGGTAACGCCCTTGTGGCGGGAACGACATCCAATACGTGCGTCTTTTTGAAGACGATACGTACGTCTTTTTGAAGACGACCGGAGGTCACAACGTGGGACCATGAGGAAGACACGAAGCCAGAAGACACGGAACGAGGACGACACGCCGGTAGGAATGCGTATATTCGAAGAAGCACCCGCGTCCCCGTCCGATTATCTCGCGATGGCACAAGCGCCCTCCGCCGCGCCCCGGCCGCCGCGCCCCGCTATGTCCGTGTCTACGACCGATCGCTTAGGAGAGGTTAGCACATCCGCGCCGCGTACAGAGACACTCGCCGCGATTGTTGAAGATCTTCCGTCTACAGAAACTAGTTCGATAGTACGTACCGTCGCGCCTGTAACAGACGTTGTACATAGGCCCGCACCTCGCGCCCCGTCTGTCCGCTCCGTTCGTTCAGCCCGGTCGACAGCTAGCGCGATAGCTAAGTTAAAACAAATCGAATATAACGCCGTGGAGGAACTAGCTGCAATTAGGAGGAATCAATTGCAACTCGAAGAAGATCTTATTAAGAAGAAGTACGCTAGGGACGTCGCGCAACTGCAAGAAGAAACAGATAGGGAAAGTATTAACGAAGACGAGTTAGTTGAAAATAGGGTACGCGTTGATAGGTGGTTAGAGAACTTAGATACTGTGCGGGGGGAGTCGCCTTACCGCCCGTCTCAGCCCGCGCCCCGCATCGAGTAAGTGTACATAGGACGCCAGCGCCACAGCGTAGGCTAGAGGGAGATAGGGATAGAGATAGGTCGCTTACTCCGCGAGGGAAAGAGAGGGGTATAGAGCGACTAGCGGAAGCTCTAGAGAATATGATTAGAGTCAGGCCCGCTGCCGCGAAGCAGACGCAGGACTTGCCTATTTTTAACGGTTCGGCCGCGGAATGGTTAGCCTTCTAAGCCGCGATGAAAGAATCCACGCGTTTATATGGATTCACAAATACGGAAAATATGGCAAGGTTAAGAAACTGTCTACGCGGTGAAGCTAGGGAGGTAGTATCGGCACTGCTGTTTACCGCGAAGGATCCAGCAGATATTATGCGAACATTAGAGCAGTGTTTCGGCCGCCCGGAAGTAATTATCGATCGAGCGTTAGAGGAACTGAAACGCCTTCCGCGCCCGGGTCAAACCGCTGAGGAATTGAATTCGTTCGCGATTAAGTTACAAAATATAGTATGTATTTTGCAGAACGTCGACGGCAAAGGGTATTTGCAAAATCCAATGCTGACTAGGGAAGTAACTAGTAAACTAAGCCCTCACTTACGGTCGCGTTGGTGCGATTATGCGGAGCACTACGGAAGTGCAGACGAACCGGACATCGTTACACTGTCTAGGTTCATGATGAGAGAGGCTGGCCGTGCGTTGAGTCATGCCTACACGTCCGTAGCGCCGACTAAGGAATCGCCCGTAGGACGACAGGCGCCGCCGTCGAAACGAGTTGTATTAACACGCCGCGTAGAGAATAGGGCCCGCGACGTAAAGACGTTCACCGCCCAGGAGGACGCCGGTAGTGCCTCTTGTATGTGTTGCGGGGGTGAACACGTGATCGCCAAGTGTAGAAAGTTAGCGCAAATGGGTGTGGACGACCGGTGGAATTGGGTAAAGGAAGAGGGGGTGTGTTTTCTGTGTTTAAATAGTAAACACCGACGGTTTAGATGTAAAGCCAAGAAATACGGCGTCGACGGCTGCAACGCCCCCCACCATGCCCTCCTTCTCACCCGCAAGACCCGCGCACCTGAGACATCGGCAAAACCGGATGAGACCGTGCTCGTCGCGTCTAACGTTGGTAGTAATGCGTCCGTATTATTGAAAGTGTGTCCCATTACGTTACGTGGACCACGCGGTAGGGAAATAGATACGTATGCGTTGCTTGACGAAGGCTCAACTATTTCGTTGATCGACGACGACTTGGCGCGCGAGTTAGGAGCGGAAGGACCGGTAAAGCCGCTGAATATTAGAGGCGTAAATAATAGCCAGCGCGAGGCCGATAGCAGGCTAGTTAACATAGGCATACGTGGCAAGACGCGCAGTGAGATGTATAGAATAAATGCGCGGACAATAGCAAATTTAAAGATAGGTTCGCAATCCGTAAGTAAGGAGTGTTTACGTATAAAACACTTACGCGACCTACCGAGCTCGGTTTGCTATGACGACGCAAAACCGAGATTATTATTAGGCGCCGACAACTGGCATTTAATAATCACCCGTAATTTAAGGATAGGACGTCGAAGGCAGCCTATAGCTGCACGTACGTTATTAGGATGGGTGATACAGGGAACCGTGCCGCGATTCACGTGTAGGGAAGACGGTGAGACCGTATTACACGTCGTAAGCGTTAGCGGACGGTCAGATAGGGACATCCGAACGTTTGCCAGTCAGGACGAGGAGCTAACGGAACTCCTCAAACGGCAGTACGAGATCGATTCCATAGGTATCTCGCTAAAGAGTAGGCCGCGACGAGATGAGGAACGCGCTGTCGAGATATTCCAGCGCACCGTCAAGAAGGTCGGCGAGCAATACCAAGTTGGACTGCCATGGAAGGACGACAACGTGCGGATGCCACCCAGCTACGAGATGGCCGCTCGAAGACTGCGGACGATCAAGAGAAATATGGAGAAGTCGCCGGAGTTTCGAGACGCCTACACAGCCCAGATAGACAACCTCCTGGCAAAAGGATACGCAAGGGAAGCCGAGGGGACAGAGAGAGAGAACCCCAAGAGCTGGTACCTGCCTCACTTCGCCGTACGGAATCCGAACAAGCCGGGGAAGACAAGAGTGGTTTTCGACGCGGCAGCGCGTGCGTCCGGTAGATGTCTTAACGATTATTTACTCGACGGCCCCGACTTGTTACGGAACCTACCGGGCATACTGTTTAGATTTAGGGACAACGAAATAGCCGTGTCCGCGGATATTAGGGAGATGTTTTTACGTGTGAAGATCGACCGTCGCGACCAACCCGCGCAATTGTTTCAGTGGCGAGGTAACGAGCGATCCAGCCCACCGCGGGAGTACGTTATGACATCGATGATTTTCGGTGCGAGGAGCTCTCCGTTTCTCGCACATAGTGTTAGGGATCATAACGCGCGCGCACACGCAGAAAAACATCCGTTGGCGCTTAACGCTATCGTACGTAGTCACTATATGGACGACTACTTAGACAGTTATGCTACGGTAGAGGAGGCGGTAAATACGGCAAGGCAGGTTATGGAAGTACACCAGAAGGCCGGTTTCACCTTGGCAGGCTGGAATTCGAACCACACAGCCCTATTGGAAGACAAGCCGGAGGAACTACTAGCGAGCAAGCCTAAAGAAGTAGGCTTAAGGCAAGACAGCCCAGGCAGGACACTAGGGTTGTTATGGATGGCCGACGAAGAGGCCCTGTCGTTCAACACCTCTATGAATAGGGTGCCACAGGAAGTAAAGGCGCTACAGCGACCACCGACTAAGAGGGAAGCATTGAGCGCAGTCATGTCGGTGTTTGACCCGCTCGGACTGCTTAGCTACCTCACCATCACCGCCAAGATCCTGCTGCAAGACCTATGGCGAATGAAGAAGGTCGGATGGGACGACGAACAACCCGAGGAGGCAGCTGATGAATTTCAGAGGTGGCTGCGAGTCGTCGAGGAAATGTCACGACTGCGACTGCCTAGGTGCTTTGCTTCTACGGGGGGAGTGGTAGAGCGTCAGCTTCACGTATTCAACGACGCAAGCGAACGTGCGTACGCATCCGCGGCGTATTGCCGTATACGATACCGCGACGGAACAATTAGGGTACGGTTAGTGGCGGCCAAGGCGAAAGTTGCCCCTATAAAGGCACAAAGCATACCGCGTTTAGAGTTGCAGGCGAACTTGATAGGCGCGCGACTCGCGGAATTCGTGCAAGGCGAGCACAGAATGGTAGCCGATAGGGTAGTGTATTGGACAGACTCCACTACGGCGCTCCACTGGATACAGAACGATACGGCACGTTACACTCCATACGTGGCTCATAGGTTAGGGGAGATAGCAGAGAAGACATCACCCGAGCAATGGAGGTGGATACCGACCGCAGACAATATCGCGGATCAATCGACGCGTGTGAATTACATGAATAAAGAAGGGAACGACAGATGGTTCACGGGACCGCCATTCCTGTACGAGGACGAAGACAGATGGCCTTGCCGTCAGGAAGAGAAGGCAGGCGATGATGATGAGGAACTGGAGGAAGTCGTGGCGCACCAGAGCGACACCAAGGACGCTCCACACCTGCCGGACATAGAGAGATTCTCTTCCTACGAGAGATTAATAAGGGCCACTGCACGGATACTACAGTTCGTCGATGCCATAAGAGGAAGGGCGCACGGACTGACATTGCAGCACATCCAGAGAGCAGAGCGGATGTGGACAGAACGCAGTCAGCAAGAAAGCTTCACTGAAGACATCAGTCGACTGCAGCGAGGAAAGAACCTGGCAACCGGCAGCGCGTTGAGGAAGCTCGACCCCATATTGAAAGATGGCATATTACGAGCTAGAGGACGAATCGACGCAGCCGATGTGGACAGCCAAATGAAGAGGCCTATCATACTGAACGGATGCCACCAATTTGTAAAGCTGCTTGTGGAAAAGGCGCATCAGGAAGCAAGCCACGCCAACTGGGAGCGGGTAGTAAACGACCTACGCACGAGATATCATATCCTTCGATTACGACCAACCGTAAGAGAAGCGGAGCGGAGATGTCTGCGGTGCAGGGTACGCAAGGCCTGAACGGTTAGGGGCATTCGCGCGACCATTCACATACACCGGAATCGACTATTTCGGGCCTATAACGGTTACGATAGGACGTAGGCATGAAAAACGGTGGATAGCGTTTGTTGAAGCCAAGTTGAAGTTGACCGCCGCTGCCGCTAACCGTGAGTTTACCTATTTCATTTACCTTTCCTGGTGGGCCAGACTAATTTTCTCTCACTGTAGGTAAATTAAGTAGCAATTCTCTTTATTTTTATTTCAAGTAGAAGTGTCGCGATTACTACAAAAACGGAGTTCAATCCGCTCAATTTCTATTCTAACTGTTAACATTTTTAGTGGTCCGTACGAGCGCGAATTTCCTATGGTATTTTGGGTTCAATTCATTCGAAAACTCCAAAATTACAGTTTATAGCAAATTAGCATTAAAAAAAAAAACTTTTACAAGTAAAATTTAGTAAGGTACTTCTTTAATTGCCTTAATTTTAACGACCTAGGTAATACGAAGTAATTTATTAAATTTATTAAATTTATTTGATATATAATCTTATAATTAGGGAGAATTATTCTCTGTCGATTGCATAAACTACAATTACACGTTATGTGCCGTTTGTTGTACTTAAACACGGAGGTAGGAGGTGAATAATTATACTCCACAAATTCAATACTGATACGTTGTTTCAATAGGTGTAGTATAATACATACCTATTAATATAGTCATTATTGCTTAGTTAAAAAATTAAGTTTGTTTTTAAATTTACTGTTTTATTTGTTATATTTTCAAACATAATGACAGATAAAGCAAAGTCGAACGCTAGTGAAATTGAGAGACAACTCAAGTTGCTTACTATTCAAAGGGAATATGCATTTCGAGAAATTCAAATACTATGTGATTTATCGAAGAATATCCAAACGGACACAACTTCTGCGTCTCAATTCGAGTCTAGATTTAAGCGTATTGAGTTAGTGCGGAAAGAATTCTTGGATTATACGAATCAAATAAACGATTTAAAGTTAAAATTAAAGCCGGACGATATTATTGATATGAAGCCCGTGATTGCGTTTGACGACATGTACTACACTGTCGATGCCGCCAGGGCTGCTCTAAGCGAGGGTCGCACTCGAGCCGACCCGCAATGCGACCCGGATCCGAGTTTGACTTCCGGATTTTCATACCATAGTACGAAACCATACGCGCAAGCACGCTTACCGAAACTCGAGCTACCGAAATTTGATGGAAACATTGAACATTGGCAAACTTTCTTCGATACATTTTCCACACTTGTACATGAAAACAATAATATAAGGTCAATCGAAAAGTTTCATTATTTGTTGACGTGTCTCTCGGGTTCGGCGTTGTCAATCGCAAAAGGAGTGCCGGTTACCTCTGATAACTATCAAATTGTTTTTGACGCACTTATCGAGCGGTTCCAAAACAAAAGAATTTTGGCCGCAACGTACTTAGATAAAATTTGTTGCTTCATTCCTTTGAAGTCCAGTAATTATGCCGATTTACGTAATTCAACCAATGTGTTGAATGAAACCGTTAATGCTCTTAAAGCTATGAAAATTAAGAAATTAGATGAGTTCATTTTGTTTTATTTAGCTGCGCGTGTCTTAGATTCTGATACACGTAAACGTTTTGAGGTGCAAAACGGGGAACAAATTCCCACCTTTTCTGATTTGTTGAGTTTTTTACAAAGTTATGTCAAAGTTCTAGAGGTTAGTCAATCGGGTAACTGTTCCGGGTCTGTTTTTAAATCGGGACAGTTATATAAAAATAATTTACGTGCCACCGGGACACGAAATAGTCTCAATAATAAACAGTATCCTAAATCCACATCGTTGCCGGCGAACACTGCTATAGCTTCAAATGCTGCAAATAAAACAGCTGATTGTCTATGTTGCGGGGCAGCACATGCGCTTTTTAAATGTCCTAAGTTTCAAGAACTTGATATTTCTGAAAGATACGGCTTATTGTCTAATAAAAATGTTTGCATGAATTGTTTACGTTTAAATCATAATACAAAAAAATGTTTTTCAAAAATTACTTGCTCAACTTGTGGTGAGCGTCATCATTCGTTGCTCCACGATAACACTACCATTGCTGCTGTTCCGTGTTGGTCCACTGACAAGACTAGCGACAAAACAGTAGTTACGGTTGACGATTTGACCGCGACTGGGAGCTCCGTGACTACCAGCACTCACGTTGGTCATAGTCGTGCTCTCGTTTTGCTCGGCACATGTGTAGTGCGCGTGATTGTTTACGGTGCTCCCGCTCAGTATACTACCGCCCGCGCACTTATTGACAGTGGAGCTCAGGATAGTTTTATGACGTTATCACTCGCTCAACGTTTAGGGTTGCCCATTCGCCGCTGCAATTTAGCTGTAGCAGGTTTAGGAAAAAATGTAGTGCATCAAATAAAGGGTGAAACTTCATGCGTGGTAATGCCAACGGATTCTGATAGTCCAAACTTCACTATTAATGCCATAATAATGAATACTATAACAAGTAAAATGCCTGTTGTAGAAGTACCTTCTGAGGTTCGTGAAAATTTTAAACATATAGTTTTAGCAGACAAACAGTTCGACAAACCCACTAATATAGACATGCTGCTGGGCGCAGAGCTATTCCATAAAATTTATGATGGCCAACGCCTAGAGGTAGGTCCTGGTTTACCAGTCGCTCTACATAGTGTCTTTGGGTGGGTGCTCACTGGCAAAATTGATCACAGCTGTCACCCTCCACCTATGGTTTCCTCCCTCGTTACTTCCACCCGGCTTTTGAATGACGTGGTCAAGCGTTTTTGGGAGGCCGAAGAACCACCGAAAATATTTATATCGAACCCTGAAGATGTTAAATGCGAAGAACTCTACTCTACTCTTGTGTCACGTAAACCTGACGGTCGTTACGTCGTTCCTTTGTTACTGAAGAAGCCTTGTGATGATCTGGGTGAATCTTTCGATATGGCAAAATCACGCTTATTCAAACTCGAAAAGCGGCTTGAGCGCAATGTAGAGTTAAAAAGGGACTATTCTGATTTTATGACTGAATATTCAGATCTGGGCCATATGCAACCCGCAGACGTTGGATCAGGCAAATTTGTAATTCCGCATCATTGTGTACTCCGCCCGGAGAATACTACGACAAAACTCCGTGTCGTTTTTGATGCAAGTGCCAGAACAACGAACGGAAAATCTTTAAATGATATCGTGTACACTGGGCCTAAGCTTCAAAATGACATTGTTGATGTACTGACAAAATTTCGTCTTCACGCAATAGTGTTCACATCCGATATTTCGAAAATGTATCGCAATATAGATTTGCGTCCGGAAGATCGAGGGTGGCAACACGTGTTGTGGAGAAACTCTCCAGCTAATCCCATGCGTGAGTTCGAATTAAATACCGTGACATACGGTGTGACTAGTTCACCATACTTAGCCATTCGTACTCTGCATCAATTAGCGGTCGATCATGCTACTGAGTATTCTCAGGCGCCTGACGTTATACGTCATGACACTTTTATGGACGACATAACAACCGGAGCGCCATCTCTTAAACAAGCACTTAAGCTCAAAGATGAACTTATTAAACTAGTGAGCTGTGCGCAATTTGAGCTGCGTAAATGGAGTAGTAATTCGGCCGAGTTTATTGCAGCTCTACCGTCTGAACATTGTCAAGTACCTAGGGCCTTTTGTGACGAAAATCACGACCATATCCTTAAAATCCTTGGTATACAGTGGGACCCCGTAGAAGACTTCTTTAATTATTCAGTGTCCGGGTTCAATTCCAATTTAACAAAGCGTGCAATATTATCAAATATCGCTCGCATCTATGACCCAATTGGTTGGCTCACTCCTGTTGTTCTAATAGCCAAACTATTGCTTCAAGACATGTGGCGCCTTCAGCTAAGTTGGGACGAACCCGTTCCAGCTGAGGTTGCTCACCAATGGCACAACTTCATCTCTGAAATGCAACATGTTAAACAGATTAAACTGACTCGTAGAGTTACATATGATGACGCCAAGAGTTATCAATTGATTGGGTTTTGTGATGGCTCTTCAAAGGCATATGGATGTTGTGTGTACTTGAGGACAGTTCGTGGCAACCATTTTAACACGCATCTATTGATTGCAAAATCAAAAGTTGCACCCTTAAAACCACTAACGGTTAACCGTCTAGAGCTTTGCGGTGCTGTCCTTCTAGGGCGAGTTCTTAAGCACATGCAAAACTTGCTGCGAGATAAAATCCCTCTTAGTAAAGTGATTGCGTTCACTGATAGTAACACGGTTCTAGCATGGTTACACACGGAACCTCATAAACTGAAGACTTTTGTTTCCCATCGAGTGGCGAAAATCAACGACGATGTATCAGTTGATAGCTGGCAACACGTATCGACATATGATAATCCTGCCGATCATTGCAGTCGAGGTCTTAGCGGTTCACAGCTGGCGACATGTTGTACGTGGTGGTCAGGTCCAAATTGGCTCGCTAACGGTTCCTCCACTTGGCCAGTGAAGTGCAAGTGGGAATCACAAGATTCCGTACCCGAGTTGCGCTCTACTGCTCATGTATCTCAAACGGATACTAGCTCTGCTGATTTTGACTTTATTAGTGGACTATTAGACCGTTACTCTACACTATCCCGCGTCCAGCGTGTGCTAGCTTGGTGTCTGCGTGCTGTAGCAGCGTTCAAACGAAACTATAAAACTAAGAACTTCCTGAGTGTATCAGAGCTGGAGCAGTCTATCGTCTATATGGTTCGACATGAACAAAAACTTCATCTTACAGATGAAGTCAAGGCCACCAAATCCGTTAAAAAACTGAGTCCATTTATTGATTTCGCGGGATTGCTGCGAGTGGAAGACGCGGCTTATGGTGTAAATTTACTAAGACACGAGCCACATCATTTTGTGTTAAAAATGTTAACAGTTATATCGTCTATGCACACAGCTGGGTCGACCCGGCACACTCACTAACGCTTAATTACATTGATTTTAATTTGGAAGGCTTAGAAAGAACAGCCATCACCGATACAGTTCGTCTTGAATCTTGATTACATGTGGGTATCGATCGCGTTGACTTCTTTTGCAGACGCTTTTGTTGTAGGCCAACAGATGGCGCCTTAAGTTTTGTTTTGCATATAATTGGAAGGAAGGATGTGATAGAAAAGTTAGGAAGGCAAGCCAGTACAGCGTTATTCACTTGTCTAACGACGCACGCGGTGCATTTAGAGATAGTTTATTCCCTAACGACGGATTCGGCGATATCGGCATTGCGGCGCATGGCGGCTAGGCGTGGGTGGCCACGGGTCATCTACTCTGACAACGGAACAAATTTCCATGGGGCGGACACCGAACTACGACGGGCAATGGAGGAGTGGGCACCCCTGCTGAAGGACTACGCGTTGACTCGGCGGACAGACTGGAAGTTCATCGCGCCGGGCGCGCCGAACCAGGGAGACGCATGGGAGGGTCTCGTGCGCTCAGTGAAGACCGCGCTCGAAGCCACTCTACACCAGAAGAGCCCGCGGGAGGAGACGTTGGTGACGCTCCTCACAGAAGCAGAGAACACGGTGAACTCTCGACCGTTGACGCACGTACCGGTCGACATCGACGAGGAAGAGGCGCTGACACCCAACCACTTTTTTTTTATAAGATATGGGTGACAAACGAGCACACAGTCCACCTGATGGTAAGTGGTTGCTGCGGCCCATAGACATCTACATTTATCCTCGTTTGCGAATCAAAATGAAGATGCGTTGTCACCCGTGAGGACTAAGATGGAATGCCTCATTTCCAGTAAAAAAGGCCTCCGGCCACCTGCACTCACCAAGCGAAACGTAGAAGTAAACCTCTATTTCACGCTGGTATTCTGTGAGGTCGTGGTACCACCCCGGTTCGAGCCGGCCCATCCGTGCGACAGCAAAAGCTACCGCGTGGCTCTACCACTGTTAAACTTCCACTTCCTGCTGCTGGGACAATAGAGCCTTCCAGTAACCGCGCCGTGCACGCCTAGTGATCGTCGGGCGAGGAGAGCGGCGCAAGGACTTGCCGACGAGTACTGGAAGCGCTGGATGAAGGAGTACCTGCCGACGCTGGTTGCGCGCGGGGACTCGCGGGATGTGCAGCAGCGACAGCTACAAGAAGGGGACCTCGTCGTGGTGGCAGACAGTAGCCTGCCAAGGAACGTGTAGCCGCGGGGAATTGTAACACGGACCTTTCCCGGACCAGACGGCGTGGTGCGCACCGTGGAGGTGCGGACCAGGGGCGGATTGCTGCGGCGGCCGGTCAGGAAGATCGCCGTCCTCCCGAAAGAAGATTGGGTTCGCGAACTACGCCGGGGGTAGGATGTTGAGGACAGCTAGAGACCCGCCGCCCCGTCGCCCCTTCGTACCCCGTTACGCCCAGCGCACCCCGCACACCGGCGCTGATCACGTGATGTCGGCGACCAATCAGCGCGCGTGCGGCTTCATTATCGTCGCACGGCACTACTCACAGACTGAGACACCTTCTTGCGAGATATTAGAAGGGCGTTTCGGTCTGTGAGCTGTTCATTTCACTTCGGAAGCGGCACTCGAGAAGACTCCAAAGAAGACTCAAGACAGCGAAGCAAGACTCCAATTCAAGACCTCCCTCTGTACATAGTGTTAGATATAGTTATTCAGTGCCGAATCATTTGTAAATAGTTAATACAGTATATTAAAAAGTACCATCTTTTCTTCGAGCAGTCCCCTAGTATAGCTAACCTCAGATCAGTCATTAATCAATCAATAGCATAAATAAATATACAGTCCACTTTCATCCATTATAGGTGGAATATTTTTATAGTTTTTGCGACGGCATCGTTTAAAATCGAACTGAACTGCGGAGCTCTTCTCCGGGTTCACATCGATACGCCATTTTTGGAACCAATCCCCTAGGTCATCGACTGACTTTTGGATCTTGTTCCTTGCGGATGATAACATATGACTTTTGAAGTAAAGAGCAGTGTCATCTGCGAAGAGTGAGAGCTGTACACCATTCGATGGGATTGGGATGTCGTTGGTGTACAAGATGTACAGGAGGGGAGCTAGTACTGATCCCTGAGGAACACCAGCTTTAATGGGGCGCTGAGGGGATAACGTGCCTTCGTAGCTAAAAGGAAAGGTACGATGTTGTAAGTAAGAGGCCACGAGACGTACTAGACGACCGGAGAGTCCTATTCTGTATAATTTGAAAATAAGGCCTTCATGCCAGTCTCGGTCGAAGGCTTTGGCAATGTCGAAAAAGACCGCGATTGTCTTTTGCCGACGTGGATAATAACCGCTGAGGATATTTTCCACAATGCGGTGAACTTGTTGGGGACAGGAGTGTTTCGCTCGGAAACCGAATTGATGGGGAATAATAAGAGGGTCACCGTCTGTGGGAAACAGATGGCGCCTCATACGATTTTGAATGACTCTTTCGAAGAGTTTGCCCATGGCCTTGAGGAGGCTAATGGGACGATGGCTAGAGGGGAGGTTAAGAGGCTTGCCTGTCTTGGGAATACCAATGACAGTTGCCTCTTTCCACGTAGTGGGAAAGTAACTAAGATTGAAGCAGGCGTTAAAGATAATAGATAAGAGGGTTAACACCTGCTCTGGAAAGTTTTTAAGGGCTTGGTTGGATATGCCATCCGCGCCCGGAGCCTTTTTGGGTTTAAGTCCTTTGATGAGTGATGAGATCTCATCATTGGACACAGTGATAGGGTCAGAGGTTGTGGGGGGTGAGTTCCGGCGGCGGACCTCATCCTCCACTTCCTGAATATGTGAGGGGTCGACAGGTTGAGAGCTAGGAGAGCATTGTGCGGCAATGCTGTCTGCAAAGCACTCAGCCTTTTCGTCGTCCTCGAAGGCAACCGTACCGTCGGGGCGGGTGAGATGGGGAGTGTGAGTTATAGCGTCTATACGGAGGGCTCTAGCCGTCCGATAGTACGCTGTATCAGATATATTCTCCATGAGTTCACTCCTTTGGAGGTCTCGAAATTCGGCAAGGCATAAACGGAGTTTTCGTTGAAGACGATTAGCCGTATGCCTATATTCGGGGGTGGGATATTTAGCTGCTCTCCGGAAAGCAGCTTTTTTAGCTTTTAATATGTCGCTAATATGTATGTAGTGGAAGCCCAGTGTTATTAGCAACCGGGACGACCCTTTCATTCTCCTTAAGGGAGGATTTAATAAGGGTTGAAAGTGAATCGACCTCGGTGTCGATTTTTTCGGGACTGTCTAAATCTAAGTCCGACGATAGATAATTAGGGGAGTCCTGTGAGTCCATAGCTTTAGCTAAGGACTCCTTGAAACCCTTCCAGTTAGTGAAGGTTTTCGTGGTTACAATAGGGGGTGGCTGATGGCCAAGAATAAGGGAGACCGGTCGGTGATCGGATCCTATATCGTCTAGCGACTCAATTGACCTGAGGTTGAGTGAAACTCCTTTGAGTAACGCAAAATCTAGTACATCTGGGTTGTAATCGCTAGCATCGGGATAGTACGATGCACCGAGAGGACTGTGAACGGTAAGGTCAAGAGACTGCGTGATATCAAGCAGTGTCCTGCCGCTACGGTTGATATTACGGCATGTCCATTCAGTATGCTTAGAGTTAAAATCTCCAAACATAATGACTGAATTGCCTAGAGATAAGATGGCCTCAAAATCATCTTGGAGGGGGAGGATTCCAGGAGGCATGTAGCAGGAGGCTATGACTAAAGACTGATGTCCCGTCATAGCTAACCTGCATATCGTTGCTTCCATATTGGTAAGCTGCGGAGTATCAATATGAGAGCAACGTAGTGTCTTCTTGTAATAAATGGCCGTGCCACCGCCTCGGCGGCCGGTCCTGTCATTACGAAGAAGAGAATAATTATTAATTGAAAGGCCTATAGTGTCCTTAGATTTTAAGAATGTTTCCTGTAATAGGAGGATATCGGCTACGCGATCTCGAAGGAAGAGCTTAAGCTCTGGGAGTATAATGTATGAAAGTGGACTGTATATTTATTTATGCTATTGATTGATTAATGACTGATCTGAGGTTAGCTTTACTAGGGGACTGCTCGAAGAAAAGATTGTACTTTTTAATATACTGTATTAACTATTTACAATGATTCGGCACTGAATAACTATATCTAACACTATGTACAGAGGGAGGTCTTGAATTGGAGTCTTGAGTCTTCTTCAGCTTTTCTTCTTGAGTGCCGCTCCGAAGTGAAATGAACAGCTCACAGACCGAAACGCCCTTCTTATATCTCACAAGAAAGTGTCTCAGTCTGTAAGTAGTGCCGTGCGACGATAATGAAGCCGCACGCGCGCTGATTGGTCGCCGACATCACGGGATCAGCGCCGGTGTGCGGGGTGCGCGGGGCGTAGCGGGGTACGAAGGGGCGACGGGGCGGCGGGTCTCTAGCTGTCCTCAACATCCTCCCCCCGGCGTAGCTCGCGAGCCCCATCTTCTTTCGGGAGGACGGCGATCTTCCTGACCGGCCGCCGCAGCAATCCGCCCCTGGTCCGCACCTCCACGTTGCGCACCACGCCGTCTGGTCCGGGAAAGGTCCGTGTTACAATTCCCCGCGGCCACACGTTCCTTGGCAGGCTACTGTCTGCCGCCACGACGAGGTCCCCTTCTCGTAGCTGTCGCTACTGCACATCCCGCGAGTCCCCGCGCGCAACCAGCGTCGGCAGGTACTCCTTCATCCTGCGCTTCCAGTACTCGTCGGCAAGTCCTTGCGCCGCTCTCCACGCCCGACGATCACTAGGCGTGCACGGCGCGGTTACTGGAAGGCTCGATGGTCCCAGCAGCAGGAAGTGGTTGGGTGTCAGCGCCTCTTCCTCGTCGATGTCGACCGGTACGTGCGTCAACGGTCGAGAGTTCACCGTGTTCTCTGCTTCTGTGAGGAGCGTCACCAACGTCTCCTCCCGCGGGCTCTTCTGGTGTAGAGTGGCTTCGAGCGCGGTCTTCACTGAGCGAACGAGACCCTCCCATGCGTCTCCCTGGTTCGGCGCGCCCGGCGCGATGAACTTCCAGTCTGTCCGCCGAGTCAACGCGTAGTCCTTCAGCAGGGGTGCCCACTCCTCCATTGCCCGTCGTAGTTCGGTGTCCGCCCCATGGAAATTTGTTCCGTTGTCAGAGTAGATGACCCGTGGCCACCCACGCCTAGCCGCCATGCGCCGCAATGCCGATATCGCCGAATCCGTCGTTAGGGAATAAACTATCTCTAAATGCACCGCGCGCGTCGTTAAACAGGTGAATAACGCTACCCACCGTTTTTCATGCCTACGTCCTATCGTAACCGTTATAGGCCCGAAATAGTCGATTCCGGTGTAGGTGAATGGTCGCGCGAATGCCCCTAACCGTTCAGGTGGTAGATCTCCGATAACCGCTGGCCATGGTGTCGCCTTGCGTACCCTGCACCGCAGACATCTCCGCTCCGCTTCTCTTACGGTTGGTCGTAATCGAAGGATATGATATCTCGTGCGTAGGTCGTTTACTACCCGCTCCCTGTTGGCGTGGCTTGCTTCCTGATGCGCTTTTTCCACAAGTAGCTTTACAAATTGGTGGCGTCCGTTCAGTATGATGGGCCTCTTCATTTGGCTGTCCACGTCGGCTGCGTCGATTCGTCCTCTAGCTCGTAATATGCCATCTTCCAATATGGGGTCGAGCTTCCTCACCGCGCTGCCGGTTGCCAGGTTCTTTCCTCGCTGTAGTCGACTGATGTCTTCAGTGAGGCTTTCTTGCTGACTGCGTTCTATCCACATCCGCTCTGCTCTCTGGATGTGCTGCAATGTCAGTCCGCGCGCCCTTCCTCTTATGGCATCGACGAACTGTAGTATCCGTGCAGTGGCCCTTATTAATCTCTCGTAGGAAGAGAATCTCTCTATGTCCGGCAGGTGTGGAGCGTCCTTGGTGTCGCTCTGGTACGCCACTACTTCCTCCAGCTCCTCATCATCATCGCCTGCCCTCTCTTCCTGACGACGAGGCCATCTGTCTTCGTCCTCGTACAGGAATGGTGGTCCCGTGAACCATCTGTCGTTTTCTTCTTTATTTAAATAATTCACACGCGTCGCTTGATCCGCGATGTTTTCTGCGGTCGGTATCCACCTCCATTGCTCGGGTGATGTCTTCTCTGCTATCTCCCCTAACCTATGAGCCACGTATGGAGTGTAACGCGCCGTATCGTTCTGTATCCAGTGGAGCGCCGTAGTGGAGTCTGTCCAATACACTACCCTATCGGCTAACACTCTGTGCTCGCCTTGCACGAATTCCGCGAGTCGCGCGCCTATCAAGTTCGCCTGCAACTCTAAACGCAGTACGCTTGGTGACTTCATAGGGGCAACTTTCGCCTTGGCCGTTACGATCGTAGGCCTGTCCCTACCGTCGCGATTCGTGTACGCCTTATCGTCGCGCGGTGGCTTCCCTATTACTGGGGAGTAATAGGGAACACACGGGGGGCCGTGGGAGCGTAGCGTCTCGGCAGTCGTAAATTCTTCCTGTCCGGATTGGCGAGCGCCTGGACGTCCTCATCCGACCGTCCGCTAGCGCTTACGACGTGTAGTACGGTCTCGCCGTCTTCCCTACACGTTGACCGCGGCACGGTTCCCTGGATGGCCCACCCTAGCAACGTTCGTGCAGCTACGGGCTGCCTTCGACGTCCTATCCTTAAATTACGGGTGATTATTAAATGCCAGTTGTCGGCGCCTAATAATAATCTCGGTTTTGCGTCGTCATAACAAACCGAGCTCGGTAGGTCGCGTAAGTGTTTTAAACGTAAACACTCCTTACTTACGGATTGCGAACCTATCTTTAAATTTGCTATTATCCGCGCATTTATTCTATACATCTCACTGCGCGTCTTGCCACGTATGCCTATGTTAACTAGCCTGCTATCGGCCTCGCGCTGGCTATTATTTACGCCTCTAATATTCAGCGGCTTTACCGGTCCTTCCGCTCCTAACTCGCGCGCCAAGTCGTCGTCGATCAACGAAATAGTCGAGCCTTCGTCAAGCAACGCATACGTATCTATTTCCCTACCGCGTGGTCCACGTAACGTAATGGGACACACTTTCAATAATACGGACGCATTACTACCAACGTTAGACGCGACGAGCACGGTCTCATCCGGTTTTGCCGATGTCTCAGGTGCGCGGGTCTTGCGGGTGTAAAGGAGGGCATGGTGGGGGGCGTTGCAGCCGTCGACGCCACATTTCTTGGCTTTACATCTAAACCGTCGGTGTTTACTATTTAAACACAGAAAACACACCCCCTCTTCCTTTACCCAATTCCACCGGTCGTCCACACCCATTTGCGCTTACTTTCTACACTTGGCGATCACGTGTTCACCCCCGCAACACATACAAGATGCACTACCGGTGTCCTCCTGGGCGGTGAACGTCTTTACGTCGCGGGCCCTATTCTCTACGCGGCGTATTAATACAACTCGTTTCGACGGCGGCGCCTCTCGTCCTACGGGCGATTCCTTAGTCGGCGCTACGGACGTATAGGCATGACTCAACGCACGGTCAGCCTCTCTCATCATGAACCTAGACAGTGTAACGATGTCCGGTTCGTCTGCACTTCCGTAGTGCTCTGCATAATCTCACCAACGCGACCGTAAGTGAGGGCTTAGTTTACTAGTTACTTCCCTAGTCAGCATTGGATTTTGCAAATACCCTTTGCCGTCGACGTTCTGCAAAATACATACTATATTTTGTAACTTAATCGCGAACGAATTCAATTCCTGAGCGGTTTGGCCCGGGCGCGGAAGGCGTTTCAGTTCCTCTAACGCTCGATCGATAATTACTTCCGGGCGGCCAAAACACTGCTCTAATGTTCGCATAATATCTGCTGGATCCTTCGCGGTAAACAGCAGTGCCGATACTACCTCCCTAGCTTCACCGCGTAGACAGTTTCTTAACCTTGCCATATTTTCCGTATTTGTGAATCCATATAAACGCGTGGATTCTTTCATCGCAGCTTTGAAGGCTAACCATTCCGCGGCCGAACCGTTAAAAATAGGCAAGTCCTACGTCTGCTTCGCGGCAGCGGGCCTGACTCTAATCATATTCTCTAGAGCTTCCGCTAGTCGCTCTATACCCCTCTCTTTCCCTCGCGGAGTAAGCGACCTATCTCTATCCCTATCTCCCTCTAGCCTACGCTGTGGCGCTGGCGTCCTATGTACACCTACATCCCTATGACACGGCGACGATAATCTACGATCCGCGTGACGATGTGGCGATAGCGATCTATGTACACCTACATCCCTATACGGCGACGGTGATCTACGATCCGCGTGGCGATGTGGCGATCTATGTGTAGGCGATAGAGTGCGGCGTTGGACGCGCGACGGCGACGTAACCCGTACACGACGATCCACCTGGTTCATTTCTACGGCGACTCCACTATCCCTCTGTATCGTTTCTACGCGACCTCATTCGCTACCGTCCTCCCCTGGGCATCTTCAGCGTGGTCGTAACCGGTTTCCCTATTCGGTAGGGCTTGCTTTGTCTCGATGCGGGGCGCGGGCTGAGACGGGCGGTAAGGCGACTCCCCCCGCACAGTCTCTACGTTCTCTAACCACCTATCAACGCGTACCCTATTTTCAACTAACTCGTCTTCGTTAATACTTTCCCTATCTGTTTCTTCTTGTAGTTGCGCAGCGTCCCTAGCGTACTTCTTCTTAATAAGATCTTCTTCGAGTTGCAATTGCTTCCTCCTAATTGCAGCTAGTTCGCCCGCGGCGTTATATTCAATTTGTTTTAACCTAGCTATCGCGCTAGCTGTCGACCGGGCTGAACGAACGGAGCGGACCGACGGAGCGCGAGGTGCAGGCCTATGTACAACGTCTGTTACAGGCGCGACGGTACTTACTATCGAACTAGTTTCTGTAGACGGAAGATCTTCAATAATCGCGACGAGCGTCTCCGTGCGCGGCGCGGATGTGCTAACCTCTCCTAAGCGATCGGTCGTAGACAAGGACATAGCGGGGCGCGGCGGCGGGGGCGCGGGCGCGGGCGTAGATGCGAGCGCGAGCCGGGCCTGGGGCGCGGCGTAGGGCGCTTGTGCCTTCGCGAGATAATCGGTTGGGGACGCGGGTGCTTCTTCGAATATACGCATTCCTACCGGCGTGTCGTTCTCGTTCCGTGTCTTCTGGCTTCGTGTCTTCCTCATGGTCCCACGTTGCGACCTCCGGTCGTCTTCAAAAAGACGCACGTATTGGATGTCGTTCCCACCACAAAGGCGTTACCAGATGGTCACAGTTTGACACCGTTAGGGAGCAACCACCTGGCCGCGTAAACGCGGTTAAAGAAACAAGAAATTGTCTGGAAACAGACAATAGACGTATATGACGTAGTCGTAACAAGAAACAGGGAAGAAATTAGTACCGACGATCTTCTCTCTTCGTCGACGAACTTCTTTCTTCCTTGAAGATCTTCTATAATGATCTTCTCTCTTCTATAATTATGTTCTTTCTTCTATAATTATGTTCTTTCTTCTATAATTGCCTTCTTTCTTGTTTCTTCTTACTTCTTGCTTCTTTCTTCTGGCTTGAATCCGGCGGCGATGGACCAAGAATATAATGGATGAAAGTGGACTGTATATTTATTTTTGCTATTGATTGATTAATGACTGATCTGAGGTTAGCTATACTAGGGGACTGCTCGAAGAAAAGATGGTACTTTTTAATATACTGAATTAACTATTTACAATGATTCGGCACTGAATAACTATATCTAACACTATGTACAGAGGGAGGTCTTGAATTGGAGTCTTGAGTCTTCTTCAGGTTTTCTTCTTGAGTGCCGCTCCGAAGTGAAATGAACAGCTCACAGACCGAAACGCCCTTCTTATATCTCACAAGAAGGTGTCTCAGTCTGTGAGTAGTGCCGTGCGACGATAATGAAGCCGCACGCGCGCTGATTGGTCGCCGACATCACGGGATCAGTGCCGGTGTGCGGGGTGCGCGGGGCGTAGCGGGGTACGAAGGTGCGACGGGGCGGTGGGTCTCTAGCTGTCCTCAACAGTGAGGTTATTACGTAATCCGCGAACGTTAAATGAATTAAGCGATAGCCCTTTAGGCTTGATACGACCGTGACTAATAGGCAGAGCAGAAGGCTCTCTCTCTGTCATTGTAAGCTAAGTTAATTAAGTTAACTTAACTTACAACGAACGTAATAAGCTACTGTGCTCTACGAGAGCCAAAAGACGGTCCTGAGGGGACCTAGCGGCGCGCAATTTGCTCGCTAAAACAGAAATCTCGTTTACATCGATATTCCTTATCGCGGCGTAAACCGCGTTAAGGTCATCGGCGATTGTAGGCTGCTTCTGCTGCGGAGCAGAGGTTGCCTTCGGCGGATCTACCTTTTTTTGGCCCCAGGGAAAAACTGGAGCCTGCGAGGGCTTTGAAAAGCCCGAAGGTGGCCTAAACGGCGCCTGTGGTTGTCTCGGGGGACCCTGAGGGGGTCGTGCAAAGCTCTGAGACTGGGATACGCCCTGACGGGGCTTCCTAACATATAATGCCGGAAATGAACGGTTATTTACCGGCGGCGGGACCTGCCTATTTATGGCGATGCGTGGTCGAGGAGCGCACGGGCATCCTCTGTAGCTCGCCGGATGTCCTGTTTGCTGGCACAGGACACACGCGGGCGGGGATACGGCATCTTTAGGCCGGGGACACTCTTTAGTGTAGTGTGGGTCCAGGCACTTAACGCACCTGGGTGGGGCGGAGCAATTGGCCGCCGCGTGACCATATAGTTGGCAGCGGTGGCACTGCGCCGGGGAACCGCGCCTATGCGGTGGCTCAACTCTTACTCCAGACAAACCGCACACAGTACGTACTTGCCGGAAGATAGTTTTTGCCTCCGGTATGTTGGTTAGTATTACTAATACTAACGAGTATCTTAAGCCTGTTCTGCTGTGCTATTTATGCACAGCCTCAACGGGAAATCCTTGTGACTTAAGGTCAGCAAGAATCTCCACGTTGGAGAGTTCATATGGGACGCCTCGGATGACGGCCCTGACTTTACGCTCTTCCGGAAGAGCATATGTGTGGTACGACATACGTTCGTTGGTAAAGAGCCTTGTAAGGCGGCGAAAATCGTCTAACGAATTCGGTAGGATTTTAATCGCTACGCCGACGTTCGTAGCCAGGTCGTATTTGATACCCGAGTCGTAGCATATTTTGCTCAATCGGGTAAACTCTGCCTTGTCTCTCAAAAAGACAGGGGGCGGGACTTGTTTTTTCGCGAGCTTTGGCGCGCATCGCGAGGCCGGTTTATTTCGCGCTGTTATGTCTAACGACATCAGGGGGGTAGGGGCAGCGGCGGGGGCTGCGGAGGTAGACACGGCAGCGGCGGGGGCTGCGGGGCTAGGGGGAGCGGCACGGGCCGCTACGGCGGGGGCGAACGATTTTTAGCTGCGCGCTTCGATGCGCGCTTTGACGAAACCGTTTTATATGAATCGTGCGAAGCACTGGTGTCATCGGAGTCAGAGGACTCCGATGTCCTGGTGCTGGATCTGGATTCTGTCGCGGATCTCTTCCGGGAGGCAGATGTTGATGTCGTCGACGCGGAGTCGGAGTGACAGCACTCCATATCAATCTCCAGCGGGGAGAACGAGTTCTGACTCTAAGTTGGCCGCTATCGCGGGCGGCGGGATGGTTGCCTTAGGGGCGTGAGAAGCCAGAAGGGCTAGGGCGGCGGCAAGCGCCTGCGGGTCTTCCATCTTGTTAATGGCGTCGAACAGTGACGTTTTTAAGTCCAGAGTGGACATTTTACGGGAATTTAAAAAGAACTAAAAATTATATAAAGTAAACGTAAGGGCGGGGTCACCGTACTCAGAAGTACGGGACGTTTAATTACTCAGAAACTGTCCCCTGTCCTCAAAAGGACGGGGGCTTGCTCTGAAGAGCAAGTGACGTACTCTAAGAACAATATTATACACGTTATATATACTACACAAATAAATATAATAAACTAATAAAGGTATAAAGTACTAGTGTACTACTATATTAAAGCGGACAGTCAGACCTCCCCAAACGAGGGCGGGGGGGTAAGAACTGCGAGTTAGCGGTTGAGCACTTACCGTGCTTCAGCGCTAATGAGTGCTCACTATCTGGAGAAGCGCGGGGCACGGAACGGGGGGCACTAACGTTGGGACGTTAGGCACGCGGACAACCTGTACACAACCGCTCGGGAGCGATGGCACAGGCTAGATGCGCACCGCGCCACGACGATTTATATTTATAGTGCTGAGGTGGGGGGAAGAATCCTCCGCCTAAAGCAGCTAGAAATTATAGTTTAACACTTTAAATAAGTAAAAGGATTGTTATGTACACATTAGTAAAATAAGTAGTTGTAAGAATATTATATATTTAATTATGTTTGTTAGTTTGTAAGATTATTGAAGAAATAAAGATAGGCGCGGGGGTCAGGCAAGGGTCCGCTGGCCAGCAGCGGCCAAATTATATAAAGGACGGGCCGGCCGCTAGGGTCGGCAGTCGCTCTCAGCAGTCGCAAAAGAAAAAGTACAAGTTCCTCATCACCGCCGCTTGCCTCCAGTTTAAGCAAGACCAGCTCGTTTTATTCCATTTTTCGCACGGCGTTACGGCGATCCGTAATATTAATGGCCCTTCGAGAAGCCGGATTACTGGAAGAAAAAGACAATATCGGTCTTGGTATTGCCGGAAGAAAGAAGCAAACCTCAAGAACGAAAAAATATTATTGTGAAGAAAAATGGTGATTACGCGTAGTAACAACGGAGAATCATCGAAGCGTCGCAAGGATGAACAAACAACCCAGGGGGCCACAGAAGAGGTCTCCGGGGGTGACTCAGCCGCTAGTGGTTCATCAACAAACACCACTAGTGGAACCACAACGGTCAGCGATACGACCGCTACCTCTGCGACCGATAAAACGACCGCAATGGAAGAAAACCAGCAAGATCAATGTGCGCTGCGATCTTTGATCACCCAAAGATCGCAGCGCACATTGAAGCCCGGCGAGACTAGGTCACGGCGCTCCGTAGCCTCACGCAAGAGACTCCTCGCGGAGTTAGAGGCGAAAAAGCGGTTAGCCGAACTCAAGCTCGAGCAGGCTCAGTTGCAAGCAAGAACGGAATTACAAGAAATACACGTGCAGCGACTACAAGCAGAAGTCGGATCAACCGATGACGAAGATGAAGAAATAGAAGACGATTTGGCATCACTGCGCATTAGTACATGGTTGCAAGAAAAACCTACATTGCAACCCGCGCCACAGCCCGCGCCACAACCCGCGACGCAGCCCGCGCCGCAACCCACGTCGCACTTCGCATCGCAACCCGCTTCGCAGCCTGCGCCGCAACCCACGTCGTACTTCACGCCGCAACCAGCACTGCAGATCGCACCACCCGTACTTCAACAGCGTGCGCCGCAATACGCTCCGCAACATACCGCGCCGCAGAAAGAAAACTATGGACAGGCGCAGCAACAAATCGACGTCGCTACCTTAGCCGATGCTCTATCACAAGCAGTACGAAGCACAAGGGAACCGCCGAAATATGTACAAGAGCTGCCCTCATTCAATGGTAGCAGCAAAGAATGGCTCAGCTTCAAGACGAAGAATCTTCAAAGTACTTCACGATCAACGAAAATATAGCGAGAATACGCCGAAGCTTAAAAGGTACAGCAAAAGAAGCCGCAGGTTGCCTACTTATAAGCCAACCAGATCCCAGAATTATAATAGAAGCTTTGGAAAGGAGATTCGGACGACCAGAAGTGTTAATTCACTTGGAAATAGAGAAGCTGAAGCTGCTGAACAAAGTTACGGACAATCCCAGGGAGCTATGCATATTCGCAAATCGCATAGCAAACGTAGTGGGCACCGTGAAAGCACTCAAGAAAGCACACTATCTGCATAGTCCAGAAATGACGCGAGTTATCACAGACAAACTCACGCCCATATTGAAAAGCAAATGGTACGACTACGCAGCCAGAAAGAAAGAAGATATCCCAGAGCTTAAGAAGACATCAATGTTCTTAAACGAAGAATCGGATAAATGCAGCGCGTATGCCTTGCCGGAATTCATCGCAGAGGACAGCGAAACGAGAGAGCGAAGACCGAGAAAAATAGAACGTGCCTTCGCCACAAGCAAGAAACAATATGAAGAACGCTGCCCTCAATGCAAACAAGAACACAAACTTCCCGATTGCAAGTCATACGCCGCTCTGTCCACAAATGACAGATGGGAAGTAGCAAAGAAGTACAATATCTGCTACCGCTGTCTGCGAGGCAAACATCGTCGATTGCTGTGCAAAGCTCCACCGTGCGGAAAAGTCGGATGCGTGATGAAACACCATAAATTGTTGCATCACGACAGAACGGCAGTAATGGAAAAAGAACCCGCTATGGAAACCGCAACATCGGCAAAGGAGGTCAACACAGTGACTCGACCGTACAAGCACCGCCGCGCTTACCTAAAGATTGCGCCCGTAACAATAAGGGGCCCACTAAGCTGCGTCGAAACATACGCATTATTGGATGAAGGAAGCACGGTCACCTTAGTCGATGCCTCGATCGCCGACGTCATCGGCGCCGACGGCCCAGCCCACGCCATGTGGATACAAGGGGTCGGCTCAGAGGTGAAACATGAGAAGAGCAAGATCGTCAGCTTTAAAATAAGAGGAACGTACGCGCAAGAAGAACACAACATAGAAGCAGCGCGTACGGTAGAGCGGTTGGACTTCGCGCCAGAATCCGTGAATGAAAATCACTTAGAAAACTGCCCACATCTGTCGGATATCAAAGAGGATATCACCTACGAACGCGCCTCACCGAAAGTACTAATCGCGCAAGATAACTGGCACCTCATAGTGTCTAGAAAACTGCGCGTCGGCCGTCGAGACCAACCAGTCGCCTCATACACCAACCTGGGCTGGGTGCTGCACGGCTGTCATAGCTCACTGACGTCGACGGTCACCTTCTGCGGCAGACTACATCAGAGGGAAGATGCACCACCGATAGAAGAAGAAATAAAAAAATATTTCAAATTGGAATCGCTGTGCATCGAGCCGAGAAGACCGAAAGAAGATCCCGAGCAGCGAGCCATGCAAATATTAAAGGAGACCAGCCAGAGGTTGGCAGACGGCAGATTCGAGACAGGGTTGTTGTGGAAACAAAAGGATTTCCAAATACCAAATAATTACAAAGAAGCGGAAAGGCGCCTGCACACCTTAGAGAAGAGGCTCGACCGAGACAGCAATCTCAAGCTACATTACGAAGAACGCATAGAGAACCTCTTCAACTCGGGTTACGCAGAGCGCGCGCCAATGCCACCGCCACAAGGAAGGACATAGTATCTGCCACACTTCCCAGTCATCAACCCTGCGAAACCAAACAAGCCGCCGAGATTGGTGCACGACACCGAGTCTTATAGACTAGGTACTAATAAATACTAGATGCGAATGAAGACCACATGATGCAGTCGAGTGTCTAGTACGGACCGCATGCGAATGTGATCTCGGCACCGTATTGAATGATTCCTACTCGACTTATTTAGTAATAGGTTTTCGTAACGAAGTTTTGTTATATGATTAACTTTCGAATTTTCACTTCTTTTTATTAGACATTAAAGTGTTTATTGCTTAACAAAAATTGCAGCAGTGTCGGGGATCATTTTTCGGACAAATGCCAACAAATGTGGATAGGTAATTAAAAAAAAGAAACAAAAATAATAAAAAATAATAAACGAAAAAAAAAGCAAATCACGGATTACACTAAAATAAAAAATGAATTGAAATCTTGTAAAACGCCAACAATCTAGAATTTAGATAAATATTAACATTGACTATTCATTACCTTCACGTATCTGGATCGGCTGTACGTAAAGACTATGCGTACTTTAAAATGTAATACAATTCCAACAATACCAAAGTCTATGCGTACTTCATGGACTAGGTGGAACAGGTATTTGGAACAAGTATTTGTACGGAATTGGGCTAAGTGCACCTAGTACGTAATTTACCTAATACGACTCATCTCTATACCATACATTAAAGTAGGGACTAACACAGCGTTGTGAATTGCCATATGTGCCTTTTTGGGCACATTTTGACTTTTCACAATAGAGTGTAGAGCTTCATTTACTCTATAGTAAGGCAGTAAGTTAAGTATTTGATTTTTTTTTAATTATTGTAAATACTTTGATTCACATCTTTTAAACACGCCGTCGTTGTTATGGTGTCGTATCGCCTCTTATTTTTAGCAGTTCGTTATTATTTACAATTACAATCAAAATGTTATCCTAATGCATAACATTTTGTAACGAATATTGCCTATTAACATTGTATCATTATCAATAAACAAAATTATTCAGAGTCGACAGTCCAAAGCCTGAAAAGTGTGATGGAAATATGGAATCAAATGTTAACCAGACTTAATAAACAACTCGTTGGTTGGAGTACGAACATCAGTTAATGTTCATAGGTAGGTATTTCTTTAACATAAACAATTGTGTATTGTCGGCTTTTTTCGGCACTAATACCTACAGTTGTGTTAAGCGGCGGCGGCGTTCACTCGTCTCGAACGCGAGCGAATACCTACTAAGCTAGTAAGACCCTCAAGATCTATACCAACGTGTGCGACTGCGTTCGTTCGTGAATTTATACTGTGACCACAACATTGTTCCGGAATCAGTATAATTAATTTAATAAATAATCAATGCATAAAAATGTTTCATTAAAAAGTCAGTGTATGTGTTATGATTATAACATAATATACTAATTTGAGTGTCTGAGGGTGTGTGTTTATTACGTTATATATTGTATATGTACGTATCAGTAACCTGAAGTGGTTATGGGCCGGCTATAAAGCTCGAATAACCGACATCTGACGGAGAAGAAAGGTTCTCGAGTAACAGCCTCGTACTAGATGGAATGACAACCTAGTGAGAGATACAAGAAGTCGATGGATGCGAGTTGTGGCAGCGCTGTCGTCGCGCTACAAGCGAAACATATCGAAGCTTAAATCGCGCTAACAAAGTTCCGAAGTTAAAGCAGCATATAGCATATAGCTCCGAGCTACCAATTGGAATATTGGCCGCTCCCCGGGCAGAACACCTCTCCCGGCGGGAGATCGCCCCTTTTCCTTCCACCCGCTACAGTGGTGGAAGGAAAAGGGTGATATGAACCCGACGTGATATGAACCCGCGACCAACAAACTTTCGGAAACTACACATCCTCAAGTACCCCATTCATTCGCTACCGAGCAGATATTGTCTGCAGTCTTCAGATTCTGCAAGCCATCTAGCTTTAGTAGTAGTTACCCTACCCGCCACACGGATGACTCTGGACCGAGCTTTGCGGCATTCCTTAGGGTGGCTCCAGTGGACTTGTGATGGGTTGTAACAATAACGATAATTATGATGATGATGAAATTGAATACCTATTGGTGTACCCCAAAGCCGCGAATATTTATATTATAATATAAATTTAATAGGTACCTATCGAACACCAACTCTCGGATGATAACGAAAATCACCATCTTAGATTCCATATATCAACATTAGGATATTTTTCTATTAAGTCGGAAAATAAGAGCATATCACTTTTAATTATTTTTGCCAAGGCCTTTTTGTAAATAAGGTACGGACAAGGCAATAAAATAAATAACGCAAAGTATCGTAAATCCTGAAATCTATTTTACTTAACGTGATTTAAAATAGAAAACTTACTAAACCATAGAGCATTTTCTAGTAAGTTTTCGTAACCGCAGCTGGCAACACGAATAATTTACTTAATATCCGGCGAATTGACATGGCGGTGGGCCTTGCGTAGTGAGACGAGACGTCAACCTAACTTTTAGTTCCTTTACCACTGTGCGTCAAGCGCGGTGCAGTGTGCGGTATATTACCATCGGATTTTAGACATGTAAGTATGTTTTATTTCATTTTGTTAACATGAATTTATCCCTTTTACTAAGATATTTATTATATTTAAATAATTGGACTGGACTTTATACGGCGTTTTACTTTAACATTTTACCTTACGTAACTTTTGATATCGTTTGCACGTGACCTTGCCCCATTTAAGTTTCCTAAATTTGTTAAAAGTATCTACGATAAAGTAAGGCAATGTCCTCAAATGTTTCGCCTATTCATAGCTCTTAAATATTATCGATCATCTAGTTGGCCGCATCGACCTCTGCAATGTAACTAACAGTATTGATTAGTTACAATTTGGTACAATTATTATAATTTTTTAGGAATTTAAAGTATTATTGATTTATTTCAACGTTATTAATATGTAAAAAGATACATATATGAAGTATTAAGTACATTATAAATGCTTTTAATTACTTAATCATTTTATAAAGACATGACATTGTATTGGCAATGACTTGTGTATAACCTCTTCGAGGACACCAAATTAGGGAATCAAAATAAATTTCTATGTTCAAAATTTTATATTTCCTTCAGTGAGAGTATATAAATATTTCACATAGTCTGCAATTTGTTTAGTTTCATGTTATCACTGTTTCATGTTAATACTGTTTCATGTCTATACGATTTTTTCAGCCGAACTTGCAACATTATGATTAATAATCATGAAATATTAAACATATAATTAAAATATTAAATTTGTAATCTAAAATTTTATTCTAAAATGAGTGTAAAAGCAATTCTAGCAAAAGTTAAGTGTTAATAAAACGTAAATTTACAAATAAATAAAAGATGAAACTAACATTTACAGCTCAAAAAAAATTTATGTATTTGATCCTTGTTATATAACTACATCAGATTTATAAAATGGGAAGAGGTTACAGATAAGCAAAAATACTTTTTCGAAACTTAAATTTTATTTTATTTCTTCATACACTACTACTTTTGAGATTTCAAACATTTATTATATCATCTGCAAAACCTCCCAAAAAGTAATACTTCTAAGATGTTTTGAAAACTTATGTTTTTATACTTTTGTAAACATTGTTATCTATAATAATATTGTTAGTTATGGTTATAATAATATCTGAACAATATTACTTCAATCTAATATAAACTATTTTTATTTTACAGTATAATGTTCTCATCCCTTTTGGACGTAGCTAGGAACTCACCATTCCGTGGGCCCCTCACTCCTGCACAATGTGAACCATCTTCACTTGCTGCACCACAAGCTGCACAGGTATGCAATAAATCAATATGTTACGTTATAGTCTGCATGTTCTAACTTAGCCGGACCTTCGGAGCTGAGCTGAAGTTAGTTGCAAATGGATGCAAAGATATAGTTTTTAGGAACAAAATGGTGGTAACCTAGACAAGAGTTGCTAATAAGTATATTGCATGGTTATAATTATGTAGATACTCAATTATCGATTATGATATAATGATTTATAATTTAATTGATATGATTAATAATTTAATTTATATTTCTTATGGTTAATTACATTGGTCTTTTTATCCTTAGTGTAAATGAAACATGATCATCAATATTTAATACAGTAAGGATGATGAGCATTAAAGATTTTGTAAATTGTTGTCTCCGCCAATATCATGTATTACTATATTTAATCTTTTTATCATAATTCTTTGAAAGATAGTACTGTTTCAGTAAAGTATATAAAAGATATTATCATAAAAAACATAATTTACAATTTATTCTATAATCAGTATAGACAAAGCAAACTTTTCCTTAAGCAATCTTAGGAGCGAATATGAAGTGGCACATCTCTATAGACGCCCTGCTATGCTGCCATATATAGTATATGTGTAAATGTCATGGAGAGCTAACTTAAGCCTAGCCAAGATAGAACATGTGGACTTGCACTGGAAGAAATTGTCTACTAGGGTACTAGGTATTGTTGTAGAATAAATGTCTCAAACATATAGACTGTAGATTGATAGCTAAATTTAGGTAAAGGGTGGATTTTTAATTTTTAACCACCTTCAAAAAGAATGAGGTACTCAATTAGACTGCATTTTACAGTTTGTTACCCAAAAGGTAATGGGACCCTATTACTAAGCCTCTGCTGTCCGTCCGACCGTCTTTCTGTCTGTCAGCAGGCTGTATCTCATGGTCTGTAACAGATAGACAGTTGAAATTTTTATAGAAAGTGTATTTCTGTTGCCGTTATAACTACAAAAAATTAAAAGGAGCTACTCTACTAGAAATGTGTATTACGATGGTACAGAATTTTTCATGTCTGACTTTCAGTTTTCCAGTTTTTTTATGTGTGTTACCTCAGAACTTTTTTCTAGGTGAATCAATTTTGATGATTCTTTTTTTATTTGAAAGCTGGTGCTTCTCATGTGGTCCCATATAAATTTGATCTAGGTATGACCCATAGTTTTTGAGTTATCCTTAATAATTTATATTGAAATTGGTTGTACAAAATTTTGAGTTTTTCCCCTTGTTATTCTTAACTATCCAGAATCTATATCATCTACACTCCAACACTGTGTAAGAGTTGAGTGTTGGAGTGTAGAGTTGTCTACACTAGAATGTATTTGCTTTTCCTTAACTTTTAGGGATTATTTGAAAAAAGTTTTCCAAGACTTCATGAGAAGCAGGCACAGTGTACGAAGTAGAGTAATAAATTACCTTATGCCACAATCACACAGTATTATTTGAAGTGAAAACTGTTTTAGAATCGTTGCGATTTCAAAGTCGACGAAACGAAAAAGCGACACTGAAAAGAGACATATTGGATTTGGCCTGCGAGAGAATGAGATAGAATATAGTATACGGTGTTTATTATAAATTTGTTTATGTTTTTATCTATTTGTTCGACCAATTTGTGTTGAGTTTGTGTATTAGGGATGTGTAATTAGCAAAGATGTTAGTTATGATATGGATATAGAATGACGAGTGAATGCAGGAAATAGAGTAAATGGGGCTCTACACTCTATAGTGAAAGCTTAGAATGTGTCCAAAAAGGCATGTATGGCAATTCACAACGCTGTGTTAGTCCCTACTTTAATGTATGGTAGTGAAAGTTGAATGTGGCAGAAGAAGCACGAGAGTAGAATAAATGCTGTAGAAATGTGGTCATTAAGGAGTATGCTAGGGCTGAATCTTAATGACAGAGTGAGAAATTGTGTGATAAGAGAAGAGTGTGGTTTGCAAGATGATGTTGTGACCAAAATTAAGAAAAGAAAGGTTTGGTGGTTTGGTCATGTAGAAAGAATAAGTGAGGAAAGAGTGACAAAGCAAATTTATGTTGCAGAAGTGAACGATAAAGTCGGTAAGCGACGCCCTAGACGAAGTTTTATCGACCAAATTGGCGATATATTGAAAATGGGCCAAATTAAGAGTACTCTTAACCGACGAGCGGGTATGCGTAGGTATATGAAGGAGGCCAGAGAGATGTGCCAGGATCGTGCCAAATGGAAGTCCGTAGTCTCTGCCTACCCCTCTGGGTGTGTTTGTATGTATGGATTTTGATTACATAAACCCTACAATTATCCTACTCCTGATATTTAGCATTTATCTCCTCTCGAAGTTTAGTTTCCTGAAGGTTTCGCTTCTACAAACAAACTCACAGTCCATCTGATGGTAAGTGGTCACTGCAGTCCATGGACACCTTTCTTGTTTTAGGGCAAAAGGAAAAAAACGGAACCCTTATAGGATCACTTTGTTGTCCATCTGTCTGTCTGTCAAGACCCTGTTTCTTAGGAACACGTGGAGGTATCAAGCTGAAATTCATATCAAATACTCAAGTCTACTGTCCCTTGGAGCTGTGAAAAAATCCAAAAGATACAGCCGTTTATGCCGCAAATTTACGACATTCGCAAGTGAATCAAAACCTACAGGGTAGTTCTCGTAAACTCAGAATCTTGAAATTTGGTACGAAGCAACGTTTTATAGCACAGATAAAGGAAAAATTGCGAAAAGCATAAATTTTTTCTTACATCATATAATAAAAATATTTTTAATAATTTGAAACTTATATACCTACGGATTTGTTCGGAACCTTCGGTGCGCGAGTCCGACTCGCACTTGGCCGGTTTTTTACGTGGGGAAATGCCTACGCATACCCGCTTCGCGAGGGCAATTATTGCATGGTGTTCCACATTCGTCGCATATTGACAGGGCCATTGGAACGCTATCGCACACATCCGCGACCCCAGAACACATGGCGCGGCCTCCAACTTCACATGCGCAACGGACGCCCCCGTGTCCCATGCATGAAGGCCATGGGGCCTGGAAAAACGAACACTCAGAAGCACTAGCCTTTCTGACCCCAGCGGCGGATGTGGTCTGTGGCTCTGCCGCGAACCAAGATTCGGCTGCGGAGGGTAGGGAGAGCAGCGCCTTGCAATACTGACAGTCCTCTCCCACCGCAGCTCCACCATCAATTAACGGTGCAGCCTCGTCAGAGTCGCGAAGGATAGGGCGAGTGGCGCATCACCATAACAACCACTCCGCGACTCTACCTCAGCGGTAGCGGGAGAGGACACCCCTTTCACCGCAGCCCACCAACACCGAAGTGGGCTCGCCAAGCCCACTCGGAGTGGCCACCTCGGGCCGGCCCTACACCTCGAGCCAACCATGTGGGTTTCTCTTAGTTCACCGCGGGTGACCATGCCACGGCTACTTTTTTTGCGCGGAACTCTAATTGTTTTTCTAAAACAAAAGTATCCTAAGTTACTCCTTATAGCATCAGCTATCTGCCAGTGAAAGTCCTGACAAAATCGGTCCAGTCGTTTTGAAGATTAGACAGAACAAACAGACAGACACAAAAATCTGAAAAAAATTGTGTTTTTGTTATAAGTAAGGTATATACTTTCATATGCATTTAGTTAAAAGCTGTTATTTTGACATTACAAACAGACACTTAAATTTTATTTATTTGTATAGCATATTGCATAATATTAGACTAATTTTTTTTGAGGGACTTCTTTCTCAGATTCAATGATTTAACATGCCCAATGATGACAACTCATGCCAGAGGGGTGCTGTAGTACAGGGTGGTGTTGTCCAGTGATGTCAAGATGTCACTCTGCCTTCGGGTAGCATGTTCAATGACACTAGTGTACTACAGGGTTGCCCAATGATCAAAGGATTATGAGAGCTGAGGGCTTTGTTTATTATATTTGTTCTACTTTACCAGCTTTTGAAATACAATTTTGGATATAGGTCTTTACAAGCTGCATCAAAATGTAACTAGAGACGAAGTCTGCCAATTTGAAAAGTTTATTATTTATGTATGCACAATAAGAAGTACTAACATTTGTGTGATAAATTGGGAGCTGTGTTTGGATACAATGTAAGACAGGCTATATATAATGTTTTTATTGTAGAGTGGCATGGCGGCAGCGGCAGTGGTGCAAGGCGACTCCTGCGAGTTCGCCTCGCCCAAATACTTTGCGCTCTGCGGACTTGGAGGCATCCTATCTTGTGGTTAGTTTTTATATTTATTTATTTATTTTTAATAGAACTATGACGTGGTGGAGGCATAAAAGTTAGCAATACCCCATTCCGTCCAATGGGTGTCGTGAAAGATGACTATCTCGACAGGAAATGTCAGACGTAAAAAAACCCAACGTGCGAAACTGCAATGGAGAGCGACATCAAAGTTGTTCAATAGTTGATACTGCAGTCATCTAAATTAGTTCACTGAAATCATCTGGATTTATGCGCTATTAAAGAACAAGCTATATGTTATCCGTCGGGTATCATCAGAGACAATGGAAAATGCTAGATAGTTCTAGTTGTTTGCAATGGTTGCCAATAATAACCATAAGGATTTACCATGCTCGATCACAGCTGAGCACAGGCATCCGCTTATTTCTGCGAGCGTTAGTCCCCGCCGGCACCCAATGAAATTGTTAATTACAATTTTAAGTGCTGATTTACCACGTGTTCGGCGGTGAAAGAAAACATCGTGAGAAAACCTGTGTCTGAGAAATAAGAAAAAAATATTTCGAAGACATGTGAAGTTCGCCAACACGCATTGGGGCAGCGCGGCGGACACTTCCTTGCCCTAAAACCCTCAGAAATGAGAGGAGGCCTGTGCCCAGCAGTGGGAATTAAATAGGCTGCAACTTTACTTTTAGTCCACCGCGTCCGCGTTACGGCTGGAAATTAATTATTAAAATAATATATTATTCGCCAAACATTCAGGTTTCCTCACGATGTTTTTCTCAACCACCGACCATGTGTTCATGCAGTACTTCAAATTGCAATTAACAATTACATCGGTACTGGTGTAGATCGAAACCAGATTGCTCGCATATTGTGCAGTTAGCCATGAGCAACCACAGCTTAAAGGTGTGCACGATGCAGTAATACATACAAATTGCGTTAATATTATTTTTAAATTTTAAATGGTAGTATTTCCTTATCCCAAAAATTTGTCTTGGAGGACTATTCTGTTATATTAACGAATTACTCAGCGTTATCAAACCAGTAAAGATTATATAACATGATTTATTTCTTATCATTTGGCGCTTTTTATCTTATACAATAATGCGATAGTTGCCCATTATCACAATGAATTATAACTTTGAAGAATTTAGAGATTATTTATTAATAAAAAAATATGCATTCGACACAAGATGACAGGACTCCATTTTCTGCCTAATAGAGCCAATAAAATTATGAACTGTGAGACATTCCAACTAAGTTCTAAGAGGTTAAGTTAGCTTTAAGGCTTCGTTCTGGTCATACTCCATCAGCAAATTTCGCTTTTTTAATGGGAAAAAAACCTTCACCTGATTGTGATGTATGCAACAAAATTGAAGATGTTTACCATTTGTTGATGGAGTGTGTCAAGAATGAAAAAGATAGACTGGCTGTGTTGAAAGAATTTAACGCAAATGTTTTGGATGTCGATCTAGTGCAAATGTTTTTATCAAACCCCAAATCGAAGATGTCAAGAGGATTATTCCAACTTGCTTCTAGGACGGAATAATTATCTTCTCTATCTAGTATAAGTTTCTTTTTAGGTTAGTAATTTAACTAGTACTCTCAATTATACATTTTTATTCTGTTATTGTGTTAGCAGTAATTAGTATAAGATATCATGGGATTGGCATGCCATTTTGACAAAATCACAAAAAAATTAAAGAAAGAAAAGATCTAAGAGGTAACAACGCATCTGTAGCCTTTGTTTGTAGTTGGTTGCAGCTATCGATGGGCTGCAGTTTTTTTTTTAATGAAAACAGTGACATTCAATAGTTCATTCAAGTGTATGTAAATATAAGAAATCATTACTGCAAAGTTACTTTTGTCCTAAAATCCGACTTGCCTTACCTTTTGGTAAGAGTGACTTACCTTTAGTTAAAAGCAATAATTGTTGTTATTGTTTAGCACCCTGGTAATGCATTAATGCGTAATTAAATTTTATTTATGCGCGAGTCGTCGCATTTTTCAGGCTGTTTAATTATTGCAAGTATTTTGATGAGGAGACAAGGACAGACAGACAGAAATTATATGGTTTTCTTATCAGCGCACGCAGTAGCAGTCATTGCTTGTTTTAAATAAAAATTTCGTTGCGTTCATGACTGCACGCAATTAGATACTTCTATAAGTCCGAGGCGCCCTTGGCCACTGTCCAAGAGCTTGCATAAGCCGACGTAACCTTGCAGCAGATCGATCACACGTAGACTGCTCAAGTTTAGTTCTACGTTTACACTGACACGTTTTGCGCGACAGGGGGAAACAAACCTGGACATGGGCAGAGCAGCGTCTTCCTAATAACAACATGAAAATAAATACTGAGGTTGCCAAGCATGACAACTTTGCCAAATATTCCTCTTGTGATGCAGTCTGTGGTGAGAGGCCTATGTTCAGCAGTGGAAATGAATAAATGATTTTCGTGCCTGGTTGTATTTTTTTATAGGATTAGGGTGACAAACTAGAACACAGTCCACCTGATGGTAAGTGGTTGCTGTGTCCCATAGACATCTACAATCTATCCTCGATTACGAATCAAAATGCAGATGCGTTGTCACCCGTGAGTACTAAAATGGAATGCCTCGTTTCCAGTAAAAAGTGTCTCCAGTTCTCTATACTCACCATATACAAGCAGCATTGAGCTGCCATTTTACGCTGGTATTCTGTGAAAGCGTGGTCCATCCCCGGTCGAGCTGACCCATTCGTGCTACAACTATATCAGTAATATACCTGCAGCATGGCTCTACTACGTGCAAAATCTTTACTGCATATCCCAGTCCCATGTCTTTACTGCATTCTAGTCATAAAATGCACGAAGTTGATGGATGCAGGAAGCTCAGTTCCGTGTTTTGTGGTATTATATAGTATTTTGTTCGGATTAATTCCAGCCGCCAAATTTCACGAACGCACATCGCGCCAAATTTCACGAACGCACATCGCGTCAAATTTCACAATACCATCCTCACCATCTGGATATTTGGCGGTACATTTACTAGGAGTTTTCTTGCTCGTACAACTTCTCTGTGGAATTGTTTACCACCGACGATTTTTCCGGACCGATACGACTTAGGGACGTTCAAGAAAAGAGCTTACACCTTTCTAAAAGGCCGGCAAACGCATCTGCAATTCCCCTGGTGTTGCGGTTGTTCATGGGCGGCGGTAGTCACTTACCATGAGGTGAGCCGCATGCTCGTTTGCCCCCTCTTCTATAAACAAAAAAAAACTAACTTCCCGGTGGAGCTAGCGCCTTGAAATTTTGAAGATATCTCAGAATCGGATGACAATGTAAGAAGAATATGAAAGAAATAAAAGGTATATTAAAAAATATGTGTGCAGTTCGCACGCGGTAAAGTGAAATCTATACTTAATATAATAAAGCGGAAGAGTTTTTTTGTTTGTTTAAACGCGCTAATCTCTGGAACTACCAGTCCGATTTGAAAAATTCTTTGTGTATATTACAGCCAGATTCATGTGGAATAGTATAGGCTATCTAGCATTAAGCTATATCACTCAGCTAGCCTTAAATATGGATATTTGTTAAGCAAGTCAGAAGGAAAAGCACTCCCGAAATGATTTAACCGTGTACGCTGGTGTTATCGTTAGGGATACGTAAATACAATGTTCTAGAAAAATATAGATCTTTACTCCGTCTAAAAAAAAGTCCGCGATACCACGTGTCTATTTCTTATACATAAGCCATAATTAGGTATTTTGTGACAAAAAAATATTGAAAATTTAAAAGTGATTTATGTGCGCTATTATTAGGCATGGCCTATTTATCCTTACGAACGAAAGTTACTTCATCATCAAGACAATTTTATGAAGATAAACTTTGTTCTTTATACCATGTTATTTGGACGCATAGTTTAAGAGATAATGTAAAATTAAAATAATTCAATACTTGGCTGGGCGCGCGAACGATACATAAACCCTAGCCGCCCGGTTGGTAACTGCGAGAACTGCTCAACCGGGAGGGGGAGGAAAAGTGGATAAATCTTAACTTCGCTCTACATCATACATAATATGCCGACAGATAAAAGTTTATTAATTATGCCAATTTTTCCATCCATTGCTATCAAATAAAATATTTAATTGCTATTATAAAATGCTTGAACTAGGCCATGTCGCGCACCTCCGACACGTGATAACGCGGGTGAAACCCCGGGGCACAGCTGGTGAAATATAAAATAAAAATATTTCACAGCAAATGATTTATTTAATATGATCATTTTCAATCACAAGACATAAAAAGGCAATGCAAGGCATAAAATATAAGATAAAAGTTTATTTTATAGCAAACTATCTGGTACCCGGCGCGTTGCTGCCACAGAAGAAATATTTATGGAAATAATAATAATAAAAATAATTCGGAGATACTTCCTAAAGGATGGCACCGTCGACGTCTGTCGAGCTTGTCGCCATCCCGGTGAGTCACTTAGGCATGTCATCTCCGGTTGTTCGGCGCTTTCTAACTCTGAGTATTTGCACATGCACAACTTAGTAGCCAGGATTCTACACCAGGAGCTCGCTTTGAAATACGATCTCGTGGATCGGAAACTGCCGTATTATAAGTACTTGCCGGAAGCCGTATTCGAAAATGACCGCGCCAGGCTCTACTGGGACCGGGCCATCATCACAGACAGGACTATTCTTGCGAATGAGCCTGATATTGTACTGATGGACCGGGTACAGTCAAGGATATTTTTGCTCGACATTACCATTCCTTATGACGAGAACCTCATGAAAGCCGAAACAGATAAGCTGACAAAATATCTGGACCTGGCTTACGAGGTGACCGACATGTGGGGTGGATTGCCGGCCGAAATTATACCTGTAGTCGTCTCTGCGAATGGGTTAATTCCAGTCAGCCTCTCGGGTCATCTGAGGCGACTGGGACTCCGTGACGGACCGCTCCAAGCTCAAATGCAGAAGGCGGTGCTCCTCGATATCGTCCGCCGGTTTCTTTCCCTTTCCCCCTAACCCTCGGCCGTTTGGTCTCCCCTGTTGAGGGCTTCCATCTGGTTGTTTTTTTATATTTATGTATTTTTTATGTATTTATTTTATTGATATTTATGTACGTTTACCATGTTTGTTTACAATTATATATTTATATTGCCCAACCAGATGAGAAAACTTTATAGATACCACATAATAATAATAAATAAATATTTATTTCATTTCCAATTACACATGTTTACATACAGGATAAAATATGATTACAAATAAATAAAGTAAAAATACATGCTATGATAAAATTAAAACTATGTGTAGCTTAATAATGTAGAATATACAAAAGAAAAATAAAAAAGTCAAGTTTATAATATTAGCTACCTGCCTGAACTAGGTTGAGTACCTATGTTTCAGACATCACTTACACAATGGGTTTAATAATGTAGGACACTATATATTTAAATAATTAAACTATATTATATAATAAAAATTGTTACCTACAATTAATACAAACTATTTTAGAATTTCTAACAACTTCTCTGTGTCTTTGTAATTTAATTTATTTGGAAATTCCCTTACACTTATATTACAGTTCTTATAACTTAGACTATATACCTTTAGTGACTTGTTGAGTTTGTTATATAGAAAGGGTCCTAAAAATATGTAAAATTTGTTCACAAATGCGTTTGGTTTGAAGGTTTACACAAACTATGTACATTCTTCTCCTCTATGGATTTTAAGTTACATGGAAGTTCGGTATGCTGCTTTAATATGATGTTCAGGATAAACAACTGACGTACAGTTAGTACACTACATGCCAAGTAAAGTTGATGTGTAGGAAACATGAATGGGCGGAAAAAGGCTACCTTTAGAACTGCTCTCTGAGCACGTTCTAATGGAAGCAATATTGTTTTAGAAGCACCACCCCAGGAGGTAATGCCATAAGTGAGTATGGATTGACACAAAGCTAAATAGACCTTATCAATTTGAAGTCAGCGATGTTACGAAGATATTTAAAAATATATATTAATTTACGAACTCAAGCACAAAGTAAATCGATGTGCTTGCGGAAATTTAAATTTCTGTCAAGCGTGATACCTAGATATTTTATATTGTCTGTTTTTGTTAATGCGGATCATGCACATGCAGTGTCATTATACGAGTTACAATTATGAGCGTAAATATTTAGGTGAGTAGGTATGTTATTATTTCTCATTAAAAATAACATATATTGTGTTTTATCAGCGTTTAAACGTAGGAGATTATTAAGAAGCCAATTAGATACTATGTTAAAGCCTTGCTGAGCGTAATTATAAATCTCATCTCGTGATTTAGCTGAGAATAACAGGGCTGTGTCATCCGCATACGACATTATGACATCATTTTGAAGTTGAAGGTTGCATAAGTCATTTATATAAATTAGGAACAATGTAGGCCCCAGGATACTGCCCTGTGGAATTCCATAAGAGCTATTTTGTAATTCAGTACTTGTATACTCACCGATTTTTACATATTGAAAGCGATCACTGAGGTAATCGGAAAAAAAATTGTAGTTGAGTTCCCCTTATGCCAAGTGTTTCAATCTTTTGCAATAGTATAGGGCAAGAAATAGTATCAAATGCTTTGGCAAGGTCTAAAAAGATCCCAATTGAGTGCATACCATTGTCAAGATTACTTGTGACATAATCTGTCAATTGGTGCAAGGCATCATTACATGATCTCTTAGACCTAAATCTAAATTGTCTGTCTGACAGCAAGTTGTTAGTTTCCAGGTATTTTATTAACCTGGTATTTATGATCTTTTCTAAAATTTTAGATAAAACTGAAATCAACCTATAGTTACTAAGTTTTTATCACCAGCTTTGTAAATAAGAGAAACCACTGCTTTTTTAAGCACTTTCGGGAAAATGCCATTTGATAGGCATAATTGAAAGATAGTCAAGTCGGCCAGTAAAGTATGCGATTAGGTATATTGTCCCATCCAACTGCACAATCTTCTTTTAAGCCAGATATTATACTTAAAATCTCATCAATATCGGTATTTAATAATACAAAAGAATTTAACTTAGAAAAGGATGTGGGCATAAAAATTGGATTACGAGTGTTGCTTAATTTTAAAGTTGTCTCTGCTATTTTTTTGCCAACATTAATAAAATAATTATTTACTTTATTAGTTGCTTCGTTTGAGATTTTGTCTAATGACAGTAGGATCAAGTGGGGGTCCAAGATTTTTTGAACTGAAGGTATTATTTTTAATGAACTTCCATACAACTTTACTGTTATTCCGGGCTTTTGTAAAACATTTTTATCGTATTGTATTTAGAGGTTTTTTAATAGTTTATTGCAAAAATTCCTATATCTTTTATACGTAGCAGAAAGTTAATTGTAAACAGTGGTAGAGCCACGCGGCAGCGTTTGCTATCGCACGGATGGGCCGGCTCGAACCGGGGTGGTACCACGGCCTCACAGAAAACCAGCGTGAAGTAGAGGTTCACCTCTGCGTTTCGCTTGGTGAGTGCAGGTGGCCGGAGGCCCTTTTTACTGGAAATGAGGCATTCCATCTTAGTCCTCACGGGTGACAACGCATCTACATTTTGAATTGTAATAGAGGATAGATGTAGATGTCTATGGGCCGCAGCAACCACTTACCATCAGGTGGACTGTGTGCTCGTTTGTCACCCTTATCCTATAGTATCAAATTATCAGGAGAAAGTCTAGATTTTAAATGAAGTTTGTCTCTATTTCTTATACAGCGTACGAGACCAGGTGTTATCCAAAGTTTAATATTATAATACTTACGTGACAGTTTTATTGTTGATGTATTATTCATTATTGCGTATTGTAAAGAATTTATAAAGTAATTCAAGGACGTATTTGCATCGTCAGAGCAATAAACAAAGTCAAAATTAATGCTACGAATGTCATTTTCAAGGTTCGTCATATGGACTTTAGTGTAGTTGCGTATGCAGTTTTTCCTAGGTAAGGCTAATTGTAATGTTAGTAAAATTGCTTGATGATCAGTAAGCGAGGAATTAGTAGCTAATGTTAAAGAAGGTTTATTTGATTTAATCACAATATGTGGTCTAAACAAGAGCCGCTTTGATGTGTAGGGTGGTAATGTGTTGGTAATAGCCCATGAAAAGAGCAAATATTTAGGTAGTTATGTGCATGGTTATCTGTTTTCCCAGGGGTAATGTTAATATTTATGTCACCGGTTAGGATTATATTTTTGTATGTGCCAAGTTTGTTTAAGGTTATATCAAGGGACTCTAGAAATCTATGAATATTTTGTGAATGAGGTCTGTAAATTGCGATAACAATCGTCTCTGAATTAATTCGAATGATTAAGCAATTACTATCCTGTGCCTGCAGTCTCGACATAGATAACAACGCCATAGCTAACTGCCGATTGCTAAATAATAACGTAAAAAAATGTTTGCCGTAACGATGCTTACGATAAATGCAAGTCTCTACAGCCGAGATACCGATCAAAATTCTGACATATCTTCACTATATGATGTTGTTACGCTAAGAAAACACGTATTCATAGTGCGGAGTTTTCTTAAAAAAATATTGGCTGTTAAAAAATCTCTTTGAATCACAGGGAAAATTGGTAGACATAATTTTATAAGAATAATTGCTTTTCTTTGAAAATTGTACAGAAACAGTAGAAACATTATTTTATAAAAATAATTTTCATAGCAACTTACAAGCAGCTTTTACCGTTTCTAAGAATTTAACTAACTTGTTAAATTTCAAAGGATATAAAAGTTTGATTCCTTGCAACACTGTATTAATGTCAAAATCAGTACAAAACAAAAGTTGACAATGCGATGTCTCATTAACTTCTTGCGTTGATTAACGTTGATTGCAAAAATAATTAATTCTTAGTACCTTCGTATCATGTTCTTTTTTGTATCATGTTCGTGATATTTTCAATGGTGGAGAACAGTTATGCAGGCGCAGACCCGGTTTCGAGCTGCACGTAAGTACAACCTACTACACCTAATTTCGAATCTATCGTTGTACCTATATTGAATGCTTTGTTAAAAGACTATGTAATGTTTACATTTTGAATATGCTTCTATGTATTTTTCAGACGTAAACGGACACCACGCATAACAAGGTGGCAGATTGAGCCACTTCTGTCGAAGTCAGCAGCTCGTCCATTTTTGTTTATAAGAAACATTACCGGCCTGCAGGGCAAGAATTTTAAAATGGGCTGGAAGAAAGTAGCCGACGACTTCAACCAGCTCCCCCTTTCAAGACGCAAGAGCAGTGGATAATAGTTAAGTTTCTATTAAAGGATTTTCTAGATTTTCTTCTAATAGCTTATACATAAATCATCCAGCATATTATGCAGCATTAGTGTAACTAATATTTACTTGAATACATAATGATTTATTTTGTAGGTATGCAGAGACTAAAAGCCGGGGCTCACTAAAGCAACAAAGTTAAGGAAAGAAAGGATAAAGACTAGCAACTGAGGCATTACCACTGAACAACAGGTGCATGAAATAATAATGCAGTCACCAGCACCACAAATAAGTAAGTATGAGCTTTGTTATTCATTTAATGCCTACTTACATTATATATTTCTGTGCTCTGCTGTTTTATTTACTATATAAGAGATGGGAAGTATCCTGTGTTAATCCAGGATATGCTCTATATATTATGTGCCAAAGGACAATGACAAAAATGGACATTTATATTTTAAAATTAATGAAGCAATGTATCTATGCAAGTTTATATTAATTATAATTATAAGTTCATGTAAAAAATATTGGGGCTCTAGAATACGGAAGTCATAAGAAATAAATTATTTAATTTATTAAAAAATAGGTTATCTTGCATTAGCAGAACATTATTTGCCAATTAATGTAGTGATTATATTATATACTTTGTTCACCAGACATTTTTTGACATGACAGCCCTTATAATTTTTTAATTGTTATTGCTTTCATCATTGTAACTAGTTTGTATTCAAAGTAAAAGTAGGTACCTTTTCTTCAATAATCGAAATTGTCCCACAGCTGGTCAACCTTTCACATCTCTCTTCGAGCAAGCAATAATTAAGTAAAGACAACATAAATAATTATGTGTAAGAGTTTGATTACTAACAAAATACCATTGACTATGGAATAAACTTTAGTACTTCCATGTCACCTATACTTTACTACACCTATACTTTTTTACATATACATATAAAAGTACTTATTATAGGTACTTATATGTACTTTTTAATACAAATAATATTCAGATACAATTGAGCAATAACATATACTCATAATGGGTGTTTTTTGAATAATACATACAAACAGTCAGGCCTGTCACCCAGAGGGGTAGGCAGAGACTACGGACTTCCATTTGGCACGATCCTGATCCTTTTTTGAATAATAATTTTAGGTTAGTTTCTAGTTTTAGGTTATTTGCTATTTTTAAGTATATCTTTTTTCTCCCACTTTTTTAGACTTACATCCCATTTGCTTTTTTGTTAGTTTTGTAACGATCTACAACTATTAATAAGTTTCCATGATGAACATTACTCCTATCAGTGGATCCCAAAATACATGCATTCTTGCCATCCTCCTTTCATATGAATCTCTTCTGCCGTTATAGCATGATTAAGTAAGAACAAAAATCTGCAAACCAGCATGCTAAAAAATTTGCAAGCATTTAATCTATCTATATTTTTCGTTACAGATGCTGGCTGCCTAAATGCAGGCGGAGGCAGCCAAAGTACAAGCTGAGGCGTCTGTCTCTTTTATTTGGGCAGTAAAATAAGAGATGCATTAATTTTATTGTGAAATAAAAATAATAAATAAATTGAGATGTTTAATGTTTTGTTTCAATTCACACATTATTACTATAGATAATGAAGTAAAAACAGTATTTATGAGTCATCTTTGTATGCACTCTGCAACAGCTTGCCCAGTACCAGTCATTTGTCCTGTGATAAAAACATAAAATTTTAAGTTTATTCTAATATAATAAAGACAAAATAGTATAATCTAATATGTCTCAAACAACATGATCACCTATATCTTCTAGGCCATCATCATTGAAGCTATGAACAATTATTTCTGTGGATGTGGTAAAATATGGTTCCATCAATCTGAATTTAATATGCATGATGTGTAGCACTGCACATGCATTGACTATTAGGATAGCAGTGTATGGCTCATACATTGACTTGTGTTGATGAAATAGACACCTATTAACAAACTAATTTACCAAAGAATATTTTTGTTTCTGGCTCCCAAGGCATTGATTTTTCATTGAGGTCATCAACCATGGCTCCAGAGGATATCCATCATCACTTAAAGATTAAACATAGAAATTTCATTTGGGAGCCTTATAGACATATTCTTCCAAATAAACTTTAACTCACCAAGTAAATGTACAGTGATCCCCATTGTCAAAATATCACCTCATGGTTGAGCATATAAGTGAATTTGCCCAGAGCGTTGTGTCTAGCTCTTGGCCATTTAGTGTTGATGTTTTAAATTAATAAGTCGTGTCACACACCTAAAATATACTTAATTAGATGTACCTATTTGTGCTAAATAAGTAAATAAATTTATTAATGATGTTCCAGAGTGGAACTAGGTACTTGCATTAAAATTATAATGTAAGCTCTTAAGACTAATAAGTATTATTTAAATTTGACCTAAACTGCTGAGTGAAATGTTTTTTCAATAACACTTTTCTTACTGTTAATAATATGGGGAATATACTTTGTTCATATGTTCAAGCAAATAAATAGGTAAAAAATAACTACTGAAGATAAACTTACAGCTTGTATATTTAATGAATGGCCCTCATGTTGAACACTTACATTTGTTAGTACATTACTTACTTACATTAGCTATTTAGCTCCAAAACTGCATAAAGAGGTTATGCAGTTTTGGAGCTATGCAGTCTATGGCTCCAATTGCATTTGGGAATTACTGTTGGGCATATTAAATTTTTTCTTTAGCTGCTCGCCGCTCTTCATGGGTCATAGGGAATTTCATATGTTTTCTCAATAATTTTTGATTAACAGCATGTATTACTCGACTAACCGATTTTTTGCTCATGCTGCCTAATAGTACCCACTACCATAAAATGGAAGTGCCGTCAGTAGGTACCTATTTAGAAGGAAATGAAAGTAAAAGTTAATACAATCGACAAATAGTGTTAGTTTTTTAAAGGTATAGATAATTACATGATGACACTCACTTGAGAATCCACAGAATGTCCGCACGGCTGTTGTTCTTGAAGAGATGGTCCAAATTCACCTACAAGCTAGGTAAACATATCTTTTGTAATTCTGTAAAGGTATAGACATTGACTATCCTCTAAATACAAGGGATTTTCACTTTCGCGCCGGTTGCGTACTATTTGCAGACGTATAACCATAACACGCCAATGTTCGAGCACTAACAAATTCTATGCTAAATATAAATTTGAATAAATGTTAAAACATCAATTCAACAGTTTGCGATCGTAAGGAACACTTATCGGGCTGTCAAAAATGGTTGATAAAATATTTCCTAACTTAACAATAAATCGTAAAGTTTTCAATAATGTGGTTACGGTAACGTTATTAAATTGATAACTTTGACAGTAGAGACTACCAAATATTGTTATATTAGGATTGTTATGACTTAACAACTGATATTGGTTGTTAGGCGATCGATATCTATGTCGAGACTGCAGGCACTGGAATGTAGGTTCTGTGACTGTTTAAATTATTTTTAACATAGATTACTAAACCGTCATTTTGATTAATGATTTTCTCGGTTTTGTGTAAAGAATAGCCATTTAGAATCGGTAGGTGGGGCATATCATTACATTAAATTTGGAAGAGTTGTACTGTTTAATTAGGAATATAATGATGAATAAAATAATATATGATGATATATGACTTTCAAATAAATGTGTTGTTTATTTGTGCTATTGTAACTTAATTGTACTTATACCTGTAATCTTCAAACAAAAAGTTGACAAGATTTTAGTGCTTTCTGATGAACGTTATGGCAGCGCATAACATACGAACAGTTGCATATAAATTTTTATATGTATTAGATAAATGTTTCAATGCTTATTTTTACACTTTATTTTCAAGTAATAAGTCAAAACAATATTTTCTTTCCAAATAAAATTGTTTGGTAACAGCGCCATCTACGTCATTTTTAGGAAAAAATTGTTCATGTAAATTAGTAAAGAAGTATTTTTATTGTACTGTTTACTGTGTTGTAATAGTATAATTTAAAAAAAAAGGCAGTAGTTGAATGGGGGATTCGAACCCACAATCGCTTGTTCGTTTCACCGAGTTTCAAATCATGATTCTAAAGTTTTCTCTCTTAAAAAAGTTTAAACAATTTTTTTTAATTTCAATTGTTCGACTTTGATTTTATATGCCTTTTGTCTCAGCATTATATTATGTAAGTTTAACATTCTTATATTTATAATAATGGTTAACTTTAAGAGTACATCCAGTAAAATCTTGTCAAAAAAATAAAATGGACTGGTCTGATCAGGTATAACTCATACGGCGGTGGTGCCCCTCGATCTGGTGAAATGCCGATTGCAAGTGGACGCTGATAAGTACAAGAATGTGGTTACCGGTTTTAAAGTGTCCGTGCGCGAGGAGGGTATGCGCGGTCTCGCTAAGGGCTGGGCGCCAACCTTCATCGGTTACTCCCTACAGGTATGTCCAAGGTTCAATTCATATTGCTTTAGAATAAGTAGAACGTAATAAAATTCTGAGAAAACTGAAAAGAGACTGTATGTCCAGGGCTTGATTTATAAAATAAATGTATGTAAACCCGCGCTAAAAAAATGTTGGTTGTGGTGGCCTCGATGTTCTTTGAAATTTATCATTTTAACTTTCTAATATATGCCTTATCCAAAATATCCCCAAACCGTCGACAGTGAGCATAGTCAAAGGTTTTTTTCCCCTATAAAAGTGACAAACGAGCACACAGTCCATCTGATGGAAAGTGGGTGCTGCAGCCCATAAGTAAGTATTATCGGGGAAAAATAAATAAAAAATGAGACTGAATGCGTCATTACCGGCAAAAAGTCTCCTATTCTTTACACTCAACATACGAAACACAATATCAGCATTTATTTTTATTATACTGCTTTTTACGCTGATATTCCGTGATCCTTCCTGCTCAAGCCAACCCATTTTTTTTTGCAATATAACAGCAGCAATGTGGCTCTACCACCACGTACATAGACTGTATAAATCAGGGATGTCAAACTTGATTTTCTATACGGCCATTTATAAAATTAAAAGTAGCTGTTAATTTTGTAAATGGCTTTTGATTTTGATTCAGGCTTAAAAGTCAGAATCAAAATTTATTTATGCAAAAAAAATCTTTATTTTGGACTTAGGTCAGCAAGCGTGAGCGAAAACGCGCGAATTTACTAAATTTTGTTGTATAAGCCAGTTACTAAAATGTTTGGTTCTGGTCGCAGGCCCTGAATTTAACACGACTGGTGTTAACATCCGATATTGCCATGCGTGGCTATCTCCTAAGGTTTGAAAATTTGTCGTTACAAAGAAGTGGCGGCCATTTTGTCCGATGGTCACCATTCTCATCCTAGTATAATATTACAAATGTGAATGTTTGTATGTTTTCATTCAATCATGCTCTAAAAGTATTTTGATGAAAGAGTTTAGAGGTAAGTTTTATAACAATTTTCGGTAGGTAGTAACAGTAAATGTCTAATAAAAAATGCCGGAAAATTAATAGATTAAATGTTGGAATAAATACTAAAATAGCTAGTGATGGGGTCTAATTTATAATGTTATCGTGCTGTGCCAATGATTATAAAAAATATCCAATTGTTCCTACCGAACAACCTTGTTGATAACTAACCGTATGAGAATAGCGTTCAGCCAAAACTCGCCCTTATCATATTTGACTTAGGACTAATATATATTTTGTGTTTAGGGTCTGTGCAAATTCGGCCTGTACGAGGTGTTCAAAGTGACGTACTCCGGCATGTTGGACGAAGAGACTGCATACACGTACCGTACTTTCGTGTACCTCGCCGCTTCCGCATCCGCCGAGTTCTTCGCCGATATCGCTCTGTCGCCTTTAGAAGCCGCCAAGGTGAGGCTGTTGACTAAAACCATATTTTGTTTAATATTGGCAGCAATGTACATATTTGCCACCCGTAATGATGAAGGGTTTTATACCCGCACATAACTAATTTGGCCTTTTATATAATCGTTTATCCTTCAGAATTATACCTATACCTATATCTTTCTATTGTCATTAAGTGAAGAGAGAATGAGTGAGGCCCATAATGAATAATTATTTCTAGAACATTAGTGTACAAATAGTTGTACTGGGTCTGGATGTTGCAATGGATTGTGCAATTTATGTATGTGAAACACCTCCAAAAATACAGGGGATATTTCTTGTGTGAAGTAACTTTTTTTCTTAAAATATAAACTATTATAACACTAGTTGAATCAGGCGCTAGTTATCTGCGTAACAGAATTTTAGTGCACGCGTGTGTGGGCAAAAAGAGGTGCGTTATTTATTCCCTTACTCTCTTAGTCCTAACGGACGGCAAACCGACACGTCCGGAATGAGATCATGCGCAGGGCAACGGCTTTGAAACGCAGGTATGAAACACGTTAATAAGATCATTTCTTGACAGAAACCCAATACCTGATTTTAGCCCAACAAGGCAGTAACACATAAGTAAATCTTTTGTAGGCGATTATGTGAAAGTGTCAATAAGACATGGCCTCCATGGCATATATGACACTAACTTTATCTTATAGCAAGCCGGCAAAGGGCAGCAGTGTTGAAGGTTCTAGCCGAGTCCTTACAACAACCAATGATGGTATAGAATACTAGCAATCCGCCCCGGCTTCGCACGGTCGATTTCTGAAACTCTACTTCAACGCCACCTACCGGGTCCAATTGTGAATCTAAACCATCCTCTAATCACACACACAAAATGTCACCCAAATCGGTCCATCCACATACACATGGACAGAAGAATTATATAATATGCATGGATTATATATATAAACCTTCATCTTGATTCATCCTGACTATTGATGAAAACCGCATTAAAATCTGTTGCGTAGTTAGTTTAAAATATCTAAGCGTACAGACGGCGGGAAGCGACTTAGTATTATACTATGGAGAAACTTGGCAATACAAAACAACTTGCCCATCACTAACACATCTCCAAATAAGCATCGCGTTAGCTGTTATAATGTTGTTGAATGATTTTTTTTTAGGATAGGGTGACAAACGAGCACACAGTCCACCTGATAAGTGGTTGCTGTGACCCATAGACATCTACATTTATCCTCAATAAAGAATCAAAATGCAGATACGTCGTCACCCGTGAGGACTAAGATGGAATGCCTCTTTTCCAGTGAAATGGGTCTCCGAATCTCTACATTCACCATGCGAAACACAGCAGTGTCAAGCTGTCATCTTACGCTGGTATTCTGTGAGACTGTGGTCCTTCCCTGGTCGAGCCGACCCATTCGTGCTACAACTATACTACTAATATAGCTGCAGCATGGCTCTACCACGTATAAAATGGAAATCGCGAATGCTTGGATACCATCATTTTTCACTAACGACTAATCGATTTAACCAACACTAATAAATTAATATACAACATACAATCTCATCGTCATCATCATTACAGCCCTTCACAAGTCCACTGCTGAACATAGGACTCCCCCAAGGAATGCCATAAAGCACGGTCCTGAGCCACCTGCATTCATCGACTTACTGCATGTCTTACTAGGTCGTCACTCCATCTAGTGGGGGGTCGCCCCCACACTTCGCGTACCGGTACGTGGCTGCCACTTAAAAATCTTTTTTCCCCATCGGTTGTCGGTTCTTCGAGCTATATGGCCGGCCCACTGCCACTTCAGCTTACTAATCTGTTGGGCTATGTCAATTACTATGGTTCTTCTGTGGATATCCCCATTTCTAAGTTTATCACGCAGAGGAACCTGGAGCAAAACATGTTCACAGCTCGCTGAGCGACCTTCATCGTCTCCATACGGCCAGCAGTGAAGGACCACGTCTCAGATCCATAAGTCATCACAGGCACACTGGTTGTAAAATCTCGTTTTCAGATTTTGAGGTAAACCTGACGAGAAGATGTGTCGTAGTTTCCCGAACACTGCCCAGGCGAGTTCAATCCGTCGATTGACCTCTCGGTCGAAGTTGGACTTACCTAGTCGGACTATTTGTCCCAGGTAAACATATTCGTCAACAACTTCAAGCTTAGTGCTCCCAACAACTACCGGCATAGGTGTGACATAGACATCAAACATGATCTTTGTTTTGTCCATGTTCATCTTAAGACTTATCTGTTGGGAGACACTATAGAGGTCATTGACCATAATGCTTAGGTCCTCCAGCGATTCTGCCATAAGGACTATATCGGCGGCAAATCGAAGGTGAGTGATGTACTCGCCGTTGATGTTAGTACCGTATCCTTTGAAGAGTTTCGGGGATATAATGTCACCCAGTCTTACACCTCTGCAGTTGGATAAGTTTTGTACTCTGATTCTGTACTCGGATAGCCATCTTAGCCCTACTGTACATACACCATACACTTCAGCACTTCGATAGACCGACAGTCATCTTGGCACTGCTGAAGGGACTAGCACCGCCCAAGTTTCGACAATCAAAGGTTTCCTCATATTCCGTCAGACCAGAATATAGCGGTGCAAGTACTGCTGCTTGACGGCAGAAATAGGTAAGAGGAAGTTACCTACCCAGAATTCACAACCTAGACTAAATTAAACACTCGCTACCCGCGGTGCCATAAATCATCGGTGCTATCAGCGTGAGATGTGTGCGGTGCGGCGCTTATACATTTACTCTTTATAATATACACATCGACACAGCAGTAGTGACTGCGTCACTATGCCTGCCGTATGGCCTGTAAGTGCGAAGAAGAGCGCAACGGGCGGTGTTCTGTTGTCTAAGTTGTGAATTCTGGGTAGGTAACTTCTTCCTATTTCTGCCGGCAAGCAGCAGTACTTCCACCGCTATATTCCGGTCTGACGAGTGTAGACAGCCAATATAATTACACACTGTAACTGTTAAGCATTCCATCTTAGTCGTCAGAGGTGACAAAACATTTCTGTAGATTTCTTTATTTAAAGTTGCGTGAAAAATAGTACTCAATATAGGGATTATAATAGAAACAGTGCATAATTATCCGGTACTTTATGATATGTCACACTGTGATTACAAAAATATTAGAATTAAAAACAAAATATGGGATAATATTGCTGAATATAATAAGAGTTAATTAATAAGACTGTTACGGTTAGCCATATTGACTGACGTCCCATCGTAGCACAGATACCATGGCCGCCACTGCGACCGGGGTGATGTGTTGTTGCAGCGGTTGGAGCGCGGCTAACCGCCACTGCAAGGCGCTTGTGTGTGGGAGACTGAAAATTTCGGCAAACTTAAGACACGACGGTTATTTTTATGTAGTTGGGTGAAGGTGAATAAGTAGCAAAGCCTAAGACTCACACTTAAGAGCAACGACATTGAATTAAAATATCGGGAGCTAATTATCCATTGAAAATTCGGTGGTTCCAGGTCAGAATCCAGACGATGCCGGGCTTCGCTACAACTTTACGCGAGGCGTGGCCCAAAATGGTGCAGAATGAGGGCTACGGTACCTTCTACAAAGGCCTTGTCCCGCTTTGGGGTAGACAGATCCCATACACCATGATGAAGTTCGCCTGCTTCGAGAAGACCTTGGAGTTGCTGTACAAGGTACAACATAGCTAGTACATAATATATACATAATCATATTATTTTTCAGTGAAGTCTTTAGATTTACATATGTATTTTATGTTTATTTACATTATAATATATCTTGTCATTTTAAACAGTTTTTAGCACCTACTAATTTTTAATTTATCTATTTGTCCCAGGGTTGACTGGGTAGAGAATGCCATAAGACATTAAGTCCGCCCATTGTAACCTTTAGATTAAGATGTATTACAAAGAAGATTAAGTATATATATAAATATTATGTAAAGCAGGAGAATGACAGCGGTATCTTCCTGATAATGACTCAAAATAATATAAAAACTTCAATTGCTAACCTGCATGCCAAGCGTGGCAATCTGTGGGAGTGGCCTTGTTGTGCAGTGGATAGGCTGTAATGAATTAATGAATAGCAAGGGTTTTTATAGTTGTTTTAGAACGAAGTTCCTAATCGCATGGTACGAATTTGACGAGAAGAATTTGATTAGGCGAGAAAAAGTGTAAGATGTTTCCGTCACGACCCCTTCTGACGTAGTGTAGACGGCCTTGGCGGCTATAAGGAAGCGAGATGGAATAATATCCATCTCCCACGCACTTTTTCTTATCTTCCCATTAAATAAATATTATTTTAAATGACGCTTCATTTTAATAGACGCTGGTAATTCATTTATTTGCATTTGTTAATCAATAATATAATACGTTTATCAATAATAATATACTACGAAAGGAACTTAGTTCCAACCGAGTGTTCCACGACACTCACGCATGTTTTTTTTACTCAAAGCGAAAACTGATAAACAACCATCCTTTTTTTACTACTAGAAGTGCAGAACATTTTGTAGTGCTTAAAATGTTTATACAAACACAGAGTTACTCGCCTTAATCTGCTTTTGAACAACACTGACTGCTTTCATTATTTGAAAAACATTTAGTTTGCTTTTCTGCGATTCCAATTTTCTTTACTTTTTGTCATACAGTACACAAAAAATTTAAACTACATACTTTATAACCACCTCATACATATAGAAAAAGTTGTATAGCGGCGCTATCAATGCCCTACAATGACGAAGTATTGGATCAAAAGCACAGAATAATTAAGTACAGAAATTGCGCTCTTTTGATGTTGACTTCTTGCTGACGTTTTATTTGGATAAACTTTTGGCATGCGTGTGCGCAGTAAGTAGTGCAAATGTCAAAATTTGGGTGTAGGTCGTCATAGCATTTGTACAAAGCTTAGAGGTGCGTACTTGATTTTTTTGTGCGTGTACGCAGTACGTGGTGCCGAAGCCGCGCGAGCAGTGCTCCAAGGGAGAGCAGCTCGTGGTGACGTTCGCGGCGGGCTACATCGCGGGCGTGTTCTGTGCCATCGTGTCGCACCCCGCAGACACGGTCGTCTCCAAACTCAACCAGGTGAGCAAGTGTTTTGCTTTAACTTCAACTATTCTCTATTAACTACACTTTATATGTGTGGTAGAGCCACGCTTCAGCTATATTGTGGTTGCAGCACGAATGGATCGGCTGTTTTACTGTTTTATATGGTGAGTGTAGAGTACCAGTAGAGTGTAGTTAGTCCTCAGGAGTGACAATACGTCTGCATTTTGTTTCTTTATTGTGGATTGATGTAGACGTCTATGGACCATAGCATCTACTTACTATCAGGTTTGTAACCCTTATTCTGTAACAAAAAAAACAAATTTTAAGAACATGGACCACCCATGTTCACGGGTAACAAGCTTTAATTTCGTTCTGCATAGATTTGATCAAAGGTTAATGTTTAAAAGGTCAAGGTAGCCTTCGTTAACTATGACATTGAGACGTCAAACACTCAGTCCAGCCCTAATCAATGGGTGCTGTAAAGCGCCCGAATCGTCGGGAATTAATAAAAGTTAATATTAATTTAATGTGTAATGTTCGCGTAAATATAAGAAGTCAGAATTTTGTTTGTTTTTTTTACAAAGAATTTGAAATATCCTCAATATTTCAAACTTTTTGTATTCATACCCCGTGTAGTGGCGGGTAAGAATATCCACTACCCCACATTTTCCCGTGTATGTCGTAAGAGGCTATAGAGGGAAACTGAGGCACAAGATTGGCAACAGCAGCATCTTTCTGATAAAAGCAAATCAACAATAAAAAAACTGCGGTTGCCAAGCCGCTCGCCAAGCGTGGTAACTATGGCAAATACCCACCAATGATGAGAGTAACAAAGAGACGGCCCCCAGTCCCCGGCGGCCGCGCTATTCCTTGCTACGGTGGCGACCATGGTAACGGCGGGGCAGGGGGTGCTAAGAATCTTCAGTGGAGGTTCGGTTGCCACCTAAGACGACTCGACCTGGCAATATATAACGCACGCACCCTGAAGACTGACGAGAAGATCTTGGAGCTGGAAGAAGAGATAAACAAATTGCGCTGGAATATTATAGGATAATATTAATGTATCATAATGTATGTAACTCTTAACAAGAACTTTAAGCTTAACTGAAGTGCTCAATTTGATTATTAGTAGAGTTAATAACACTGCTGGTAATTCTTTTTAAAACTTGTAAGATGAAAGGGTGTTATGAACATTACAAAGAAAAATTGCATAATTCATTGAAAATCAGATACCATAACCGTTGTTGAAGTACACAAATATTATATGAATAAGTGCAATTAATACAGATTTCAGCAGTGTAAGTATATATGATTAATTTATTTCCTGTTGACTTCCAGGACAAGACCGCGACAGTGGGTTCTATAGTGGGTAAGCTCGGATGGGCTGGAGTATGGAAGGGTCTTGGACCCAGGATCATCATGATCGGTACTCTAACCGCTCTACAGTGGTTCATCTACGATGCTGTCAAGGTAATTGTTGCTTTAATATTTTTACAGTCACCAAAAATACACAATGAGAATCCATTATCCTATTTTAACTCGTGGGTGTCGTAAGACGATACCATGTATGTGTCAGGATCGTGCCAAATGGAAGTCCGTAGTCTGCCTACCCCTGTGGGTGACAGGCGTTAAGGTTTATCTATGTATCGTATTACTTCCGATTGATGGCGGTGCATAATGTCCTCCTGACTAATCTACCAAAACTAAGGACAGGATTATAGTGTATAAGTGTGTGTGCAAACAAACACAGATACGTCATAGATCAAACCCGCAGGGCCAGATTTACGTGCATTCCGATGAACAGGTATGAAACACCGCCAACTTCCTCAGGGTGCTACTTAAAATTTCCTGACAGAAAAACTCTAATATCTCATTTTTGCCAAACCCGGGATTTGTACGTGAAAACTTATGATCAGCATTTGCAACGAGGCAGTCAATGGCGGTATAAACTACCTCGTTAACGCCGGGCGTATAATATCCAGACAAGCATCCAGTGGAGTTCAAATATTTTATTAATTATATTTAAATATTTATCGGTGTCATACTGTAAAATTTACAGTGAGCCCTTAGCCCCTGTGGTACCACGGCTTTTTTCCTCGTGCTCGGCGGTGAAAGAAAACATCGTGAGGAAATCTGCATGTCTGAGAAATAAGAAAAAATATGTTTTGATGAAATTCGCCAACACGCATTGGGACTGCGTAGCGGACATTTCCTTCCTTGCCCTAAAACCCTGAGAAGAGGCCTGTGCCCAGCAGTGGGACGTATATAGGCTGTAAACTATAACTTTTATAGATGTAACCATTAAGCAATAGAGTTTGTATGTAGTGACTGATAAGCATTTAGATCATGACAAAATTATTCGAATAGGTTTTAAACCTATCATGTGACTGCTTATTGCAGATTCACAGACAATTCATAAGTTATGCTCATCATTAGAGTCTTGTTAGTTCAGAGCACGTGAACAGCCAGCTGTGAAAGAAAACTGTGAGGAAACTTGCACATCAACGCGTGCGGACTAATTGCTCACGAGCCCTCTCAGAAATTATAGGTCTGTGCTCAACAAGGGGATGTATGTGTAGGTTGTAACATGACTTCACACTCATCATTAACACCCATAGCTTTCGCTCTCCAGATGTCGCTAGTTGACACTGAGGTGAAGTTTTTTGTTCACCTCTGTGAAGTAAGTTATAAATAAAAGTTTATCAGATTCTAATTATATATTAACACACAAATCACAATGAGTGGTTTTTTTTATTTTTCTACTAATTAATGTAAAAATTAAGTAATAGTATAGGAAAAAAACCTTTACATTTTTCAAATTAATTAACTTCCCTGCTATGAAATATGTAAAATATTATATGTACCTCTTTATTAAGTGGCACCGCCTTGGTGGTGCAAATAGTCGTCATTCAAGTACGCCAAACATAAAATAACAATTCCGCTATTTCTCGTCAGAGATTTCTTTGCTTTTAGATTAGTACCAGATGGTTCACCGTTGTATTTAACCGGTTCAGTGCGGGTAACACGCCAGGCGTGCCATCTATTACTTTTGCGTGTGGCGTATGACACGCGAGTCGTGTCTTTTTAAAAAATCGTTATAACTCGCTCAAATTGCTTTTTTGGAAAATGTATCCAGAACAAAATATTCATTATTTTGCGAGTAGTTCATGCATGCAGCTTCGTTTCTGGATATTTTGAAAATTTGAAATTTTTTTAACGTGTACATGGTATGTACTATTTTTACTTTGTGGGTTTTAAATCATGTTATGGAAAAATTGTCTAATAAGTAACAAATAATAGCACTTTTTGCGGTCGCTCACAAACTCAAGTTGTAAATAAATTGCTGGAAAACAAGTTTCCTGTTAAAAAAAAAGAATGCGTTTGTCTTATTGTTTAATTTTGCTTAAAATGGTTGAATTGCCGTCTTATTACTATCATATGGCCGAATAGACCTACGAAGTACCATGTGCTCTTGTGATATGGTATAAGGTTTATTTTTGCTGGAAACAGTTCGAAACCATTCATGAATAAAAAAAAGTTCGCTAATAAATAGTCTTTTGTCAATCCGCCGCCGTATAGCGCCGGCGTTTTTTTCCTTTTGAAAACACTTGTTTTGCTATTCTTACTAATTAGACGTTTTCAGATCGACTTTACTTTTACATTTGTATAACATTAAATAATATTTAACATTTGTAAATATCAATGAATGATATACCTTTTTTATCAAATTAAGGTTCTTCATTGTTTGATATTTACAAATGTTGTTATTAGGTGAAAATTTAATTTAATAAAAACCAAGGTTTCCAGGGTGATTTAGCTGTACTTACTTATATAAATGATATTTTTATAACAACAAAAAATAGTACAAAAGGTTTGTAATCTCTTCATAAAAAAAGTCACTTACTCTCAATTTCAAAGAAAACGCGTAAAAAACACGTAGTTACCTACTAAAAACAAGTACCCTTCCATTTGTAACTTATGTTTGATGTCAAATAAACTTAATTAGGTCTAAACAAGTAAAAAAAAAGCATAAAAAAGAACATTGCTTTTACATATGGCGGATGGCACAATAGGCGTGTCATGAAATATTTGTTCGCCGCCACAGCTAAAAGTTGTCGAAAATTGGTGCCGCAACGAATCGGTTAACTTGCAGTTTGCAACCTAGCTCTAGTAGTTCCAAAACCCAATGATTATCATAATCAACCAATTGTTCCTACCGAATATTTATGTCGACAAAAGCGTTATGAGGCGACATCCTAACACTAGTAAAACGATTATACATGTTTCTAGTACTAATGCGTGTTTGTGTGTAGGTGTGGCTGAGGATGCCCCGACCACCGCCAGCCGAGATGCCCGAATCTATGCGCAAGCGACTTGAAGCCGAAGAAGCGGCGAAGTCCAAGTGAAATGTTCTAGGGAAAAAAAGCCATTTCTAGCATTAATACACCGACAGTAACTTATTCCATGCACGTATTTGTATTGTTTACCGTAAAGACATTTTGTAACTGTATTATTTAAATTATTTATTTATAAACATATTTGTAAAAGTATTTCTTACATAAAACTCAAGAGATAGGTAATTCAATAGAAAAAAATGTGCATGGATATTTATTGAGCCGACTGTAACAGTATTTCTGTCACATAGATGTTAAATGCAAAATATGTATGGGGGCTTAGAGAAAAAGATGTGTATAGAAGTAGTATTACGATGGCAGTATGTCGGTTATGTAATAATTGTTGCTCCACGTATATATAATAGGTTCAAATTGTAATTACCATTTTAAACAGTATATAAAGTTATTGATCATATTAAATTATTTCTCGAATAAATACTATTTTTATTTATTTATTCTTTATTTTATGATATTTTACGGCCGTAGTAACATGTTTTTTATTACTATATATTATATCTGTAACCAAAGAGTGTAACTCTACATCCATTTATTTGAAAATAAAGCCGATAGTCCAACATATTTGTTTAATTTTATACTTTTATGTAAGGTGAATATCTTTTTATATAATAATAACAGAGTAATAAATATTAAAAAAGGCAAATTCGCGAAAATAACGATCTTTATTGGCCCCTTGCACTTTGGCAAAACACTGAACCATTTCTTAGTAAAGAACAATAGTTTATTGCATTTTATGACCTGACTCTGCCTTTTTAATGCCGCCCCCTTCCCTACAATGTGTTTTCAGTTATTATTCCTGCTAGTCTCTAGTAGTCTCTTGTTAGGAACACACCTAACCTCTATATATTTTATTTTATTTTTTAAATGACATTAAAATTTGAAAGTGTGTGTTGTTATTGTTGCTGTTTGTAATTTTGTGAATTATGTGTTATGAGATGATTGTTTTGTGGTTGACATGTGTAAATGCTGCTAAACACAATTTAAATTGTTGATTTAAGAGGGCGACATCAACAAAACCTTAGTATTACTTATGATATAGATTGTGAAGTTTCATCTAGATACTGGCTGTGTAAATGGCGATTGTTCATGTAAGTATATTTTTAAATATATCTTTAGCTATATACTTAACGTAACTTTGCATTAGCGTTGCCTAATTTCAAAAGTATCAAAACAACATGCCAATAGTGTTACTGAGCCAAAAGGAGTTGCATTGTATTTATTTTTTCTAGGTAGTAATTACGAGACCGTTTTCTTTTGCATATGGATGTAATCAATGTAGAGCTGCAATAAATTGTATATATTTTTCAAATTAAAATTGTTACCTCTTGTATGCTTTCAGTACATAAGGCATTTAGCCTAATTACAGATTAATTTGCATTTTGTGCTTCCTTTGTATTGGTTTGAAAACATTTACAAAAATGTTCTAGTTCAATAAATACGTGGCCGCCATTTTGTGTAATTGTCCTAGTGTGTAGTGCATATTGCTGAATTCGTAAAATCTTCAAAATTAATTTAAACACGAGTAAGATATTAACATTGATTAACAATAACAAATCTCATTATTTGTAATTATTGATGTTACTACATTATTCAACAAATATTAAGAGAAGAGGTAAAGGTACAGATAATTTTTATAAATAGAAGTTTTGTACCGCGTATAATTTCAATATAATATTAAATATACAAGAAAATTAGTAATACAAATATATCTGCCGAAATAAAAGAAATGCAAAACCATAGATTATAATGTTATTTGTAGCAGTGTAATTAGACCAGCTTTTAACCCTGAGTAAAATTAAAAATTAGATTTGTTAAAATGTTAAAATAAAATAGATCTATGAATTTGGCGCATAAAAGGTACCTTATCATTTATCAATCATTATTTTCATGAAAAAAAAATTAGTAAAACTCGATTTTGTATGAAAACTTTAATCATTAATGTTATCAAATTCTTTTTTGGACAAAGATTCACTCACGATCTTGATCTATTCATGAAGTTTCAACAATTTTAACATGGTACAACTATATTAAGATTGAGAAGAAGACAGTAGAATGTGGTGATCACTATACCAAGCTATTTCTAATTTGTTTTGTGTGGTTAATTGTGATTACATTATTGTAAGCTGTTATTTAAAAAAAAATGTCCTGCTGGGTTTCTTGCTGGTTCTTCCCAGGACAGAGGGTTTTTTTTTCGAACCAGTGGTAATTAAACAAAAGGGTGACTTTCAATAAGTATTATTATAATCTATATTGAATATAAAAGTTTCTGTTTCTGATTGTAACATGAATGGGTCGGCTCGACTGGGAAAGACCTACTCTCTCACAGAATAGTAGCTTAGAGTGTAGAGTACCGGAGATACCCTTTTTACTGGAAAAAGAGTTATTTCGACTTAATATTCAGTGAGTGGTGACAGTGCATTCTGCATTTGATTCTTAATAATAGGTTTCTTTCCCTTTCCCCCTAACCCTCGGTCTCCTCTGCTGAGGGTTTCCATCTGGTTGGGTTTTTATATATTTATGTATTTTTTATGTTTTTATTTTATTGATATTTATGTACGTTTACCATGTTTATTTACAATTATATATTTATATTGCCAACCAGATGAGAAAACTTTATAGATACCCCATAATAATAATAATAATGTTTACTATATTTGCTTAAACGAGGTAGCTGAGAGATATAGACGGCCATGATCCATCCATCCACTTACCATTAGGTGAACTTTCTTTTTGGTTACCCTTATTCTGTAAATAAGCCATTCCGAAGATAGGACAGCCAAATACATAAAACTATATCAACATGTAAAATAAATAACTGCTAAAGCTTGATAGAAGTTATTTCAATATAACAGACTACACATCTATACATGTAAATAACATTGAAATGGCAGAGGGTTAATTGATTTAGACAAGAATTTAAAACTCTAATATGAGTTTTCCATCATGTGCTCTAAAGAAAATATTATAGTTTTTACATACTTAAGAACTGTATAATATTCAGTTCTATTATCTAACATTGTTAATAGATAAAACAGTTATATTATGTTTACAATATTGACAACAATATAATAGGTATAAAATATTAGATGGATCTGAAATCATTGTATAGACCCTAGATTTCTTAACATATTATATTTTAATAAAAATCATGACTAGGGAAATTAAACAAAGTTCATCGATAATATATTTATTCAATAAATGTAACATTCATATATATTTTGACAAACTTCTTGCTAATTAGAAATTCACAATATTCGAATTTAAGACTATACTTAATTTTTATTCTATTTGTTTTTACAAGCTTTATATAACTTGCTTCCTTTGTATGCCTTTTTGTTTTAAAATTTGACAATCAATTTTCCAAATACTAGCTGACATCCAATAGAACTGATAATTGTCATGCACATGTAACTTCAATGACAACACAATAATATGGGACATTTGCACTGATTTTATGATGGACAGCGATGCTAGTTTTATAAACACTGAAAAATGCTCGCTTTTAAATATATTTTATTAAGTTACTGTCTGGACACAGGGATCTCCCATTCTCAGAGTTAACTTGCTGATTTAGTAAGTGATATATTTTACAGAAGTGAGTGTTATGTACACAACAAAATAAAAATAAATTGAATATGATTATAATAATTTGACTGGTTTTATACAAAAGTTTTTAAACACATTTTTAAAAATGTGTTCCTTTTAAAAAACATTAAATGTTAAGACAGTGTAGTATAATGTGCAAAAAAATGCTTCACAATTTTAATAAAATTTTTCGGTCAAGTTTATTTAGTAATGGGCTGCTGCACCCCTTAGTTAAAGGTTTATTCTAAACTTTCAGTAATATGTTATGATTAATTAAATTCAAAATGTATCTTAATGTTAATTCATAACTAGAAATACCAGTTACAGTTACAACACTGTTGAAAATACTTAATAGTATTACTAAAATATATTTGTTTTTATACAACCTTACATTGCTATTGAGTTACAGAGCTTAGCCAGAGATGGTGTAACATGGGATGTTTATGTTTGCTTTTTGTGCTATTTTAGTAGCTTCACAATAATTGCTTGAGACACAGTGAATGTGTGCATGTTCAGCTTTTTGCTGTTTGTTAATCATTAAATGTGTTATGTATGGTATATGTGTAGTATGCTTATGAATTATTTATTCTATCACTCTTATGTTCTTGCTAAATAGCAGCTTTGAAAATATTCAGCTATATTGCTTGCATAATTGCTTGCGTAATTATACTGTGCTTCAAATTTTTGTGGTGTTAATTTTTACATATTATTGCAATATAATTTATACACTCTTAATGAATATTTAATAAACAATTAAAAAGACATAAAGGAGGCACAATAGGCAGTCGTATCACAAAGCCATTTCTTCGGACAATTTTTGATATCATTTTAAAAATATGACACATTTTGGAATTGGAAAAACTCAGTAATAACTAAAATTAGTTCTTATGATTTTACTTTGCAATTAAAAAAAAAACAAAGTACTATTAATTTATAAACAACACCAAAAATTTTTAATAATAATTGAATTTTATTATACTCAATTATGAATTCTATAAAACTTAATTTCTCAATAACGTTATTTCAGTTTATAACGTCATTTCAAATAAGGTAAATGCAATATTGCTTATTACGATTAGTCTTACCTTTTAAGTATTTTATCAACTTAAAAATTACTGCGTAATTTATCGTCCATCTTAAATCGAGCTGTTGGTGGTCAAGACTGTTAAAATTTTATTTCAGTTCTATTTCACATACATAACTAAAAATATTATTTAATATTTTATAATTTGACATAGAAATATATAAATTTTTCATAAACCTAAATGTCTTTTTAGTGACAAATTATATAAGATTTTGATTGAGTACATTATGTGAATGTGAACTTGGTATTAACTGCGCAGTAAAAGTTCAAGGTATCAAAACAATGAATATATTTAGACCTGTGTAAGATTTTGCGTCATTTTGATAGTTTTATATACTTGGACATGTAAATAAACGTATTAACGTATGTAAGACGATATTAATACATAGGTAACGATAATAACTAAACTAATAGACGATGTTGGTAAAATTAGTAATTAGTAATATGTTAGATTTGTAAAGAAAAAATACTTGCTAATAGTCAAAATACACTAAAAAAATCAAAACAAGTTCTATACATTCTACGTTAGACTTAATTTCTTTCAAACTTCGAAAATGATGTTCACCTATTTTTTTAGGTATCTTACCTTTTTGGGACTTGGCACCGCAACGATTTCGTTGTGCTTATAAAATGAATATATAAATCACTATTTAAGATATAACCACAATAATAACAAGTAAAATAAAACACGTGAAAACGCAATTCTTTCTCCTTCATCTTCATATTAAAAATGTATACTATCTACTATCTATGCTTTGAGATTACTTTTATACATACGATGAAAGCGCCCTCTGTCATGTATTTACATCGTATAATTTGATTGGCAAATACAAAGGGATGCGATTGGCCTCTCTGTGGACCAATTAGGTTTATCTTATTTTACAGGGCAAATTTTGGTATAAATAGGACCCTGTATTTTACTTATATATTATTATAAATGTCGGAGTCGGAGTCGGGAGTCGGGCAGTCGGGCGAGGGCGAAACGAATGTACTTGTAAAGAAGAAAATGAATACTAGGTAGAGCAGCAATAGGATATAACGCGTTAGAATAGTATAATAATATATCGTCGTCGAAGAGGAAGAAAAACGAAAAACTAAAACAAGAAAATTAGAGAGTGTGAAAGTGATAATAATAATATTATTATATATCCACGTTCGTGTAGGGTCTCGTCGCGTCGGTCGGTCGGTCGGTCGGTCGGTCGGTCGGTCGGTTGGTTGGTTGGTTGGTTGGTTGGTTGGTTCGGTTAGATTCGATTCGATTCGGTTGTGTTATCTATTTTACCTAGGTACCTATTATTTTTTTTTTTTTTAAACTGTGAACGTAGTACGTTGAATTCGTTGAGTAGGAGGTGTGGTGGTGGTGTATATATAGAAGTATTTAGTGTTTTTAGTAAATTGTTGTAACACATTGACGACGGATCTGCGTTTATTGTTTTAATATACGTGACGTGTATTTAGCTTATTCGAACTTATATACACCTACTTAGTTAAATCGTTATCGTGCGTTATAAGTTGTGCGTTCGTTCTTTCGTTGCAATGTTTACATAAGTACATAATATTTTATATTATATTATATAGAACTGCCTGACTGTTTTGATTGAAGTGAGGAACGGTGCGATATAATATAATATAATATAATATATTAATATTATGATAGGTAGGTAATATAATAAGGCAATCATCATGATTGACGTGTGACGTATAAGAAACTCATAGGAAATTTTTGTTAGCCCTGAAAAGGGCTTTTTAGCATTGCGGTCGCTCGCGCATATTCGTATACGACGCGACACACGTACACCATTTATTTTATAGGTATTATTTTTAAGAATAAAATAAAAATAAATAGGCTCGATGCCGCGGCGCTACGAGGCGCTTGCGTTCACCCGCGAGGATCCTTCTCCCGTCCCGTCCCGTCCGTCCCGTCTTGCTGTCACTCTGCCTGCCTGCTTGCCTGCCTACTTACACCTACCTACATGTCTCTCGGCATCAATCAGCCTGCGTGCACTAATGCAATCACATAATATGCGCGCGACAATTTCGTACGAGTACGTACGTAGGTACGGCACGGCGGTTATGACGACGGAAGGCACGCGCGCGCGGTGACAGCGGACCTTACTTTTTAGCAGCGGCTGCCTTCTTCGATGCCGCCGCGGAAGGTTTCGATTTGGGTGTTGCCGCCTTCTTCGGTTTTGGAGCCTTAGGTTTCTTTGTCGGTGGTTTGGCGCTCTTTTTCGCCTTCGAAGCGGCGCCTTTCGCCTTAGAAACTCCGCTTTGGCCAGCGGTTGCGGATTTTCTTGCGGCTGCCGGCTTCTTTTTCGCGGCGGCCGCCTTCTTGTCCTTGGTAGCTGCAGACGGTTTTGCCTTAGACGGTGATGCGGTCGCTGCCGATGCTGCCTTTTTACCCTTACCCGCGGCGGTGCTCTTCTTCACCTTCGCCGACACCGAGCTAGCGGCGGACGCGCCACTCTTTGCGCCACCGCTGCTCTTACCAGTCGACGGTTTCTTAGAGGCGGACGATTTTGATTCAAGCTTAAAGGAACCGGAAGCCCCCTTGCCCTTTGTCTGTATAAGCGCACCCGATTCGACTGCGCTCTTCAGGTACTTTCTGATGAACGGAGCTAGTTTTTCAGCGTCGACTTTATATTGAGCGGCAATATATTTTTTTATCGCTTGCAAAGATGATCCGCTGCGCTCCTTCAGCTCTTTAATTGCGCTGGTGACCATTTCGGAAGTCTTCGGATGAGTGGGTTTCGCCTTGGGCTTCTTTGCACCACCACCACTTGCTGCAGTAGCGGCGGCCTTCGGTTTTTTCGCCGGAGTCGCCGGAGCGGGAGTTTCGGAAGCTACTGCTGTATCTGCCATTACTTCGTAGTACTCGTAGTAGTATTAGGTCACAAACGAACTACAAACACTGACTCACAACTCACGATAGATGATAATAACAAAGGAAAATTGTAAATTGTTGTTATATATCGTACACAAATTGATATTACGTAGGATAACACACAGGTGGCGACACTATCGCACACCTTACCCCCCCCAACCAAAGCTTAACCGTAAGGAGAACCGCGGTGCCGCGAGACGTTTTCTCGTACGAACACTTCTAACTTTTCACTAGAACGTCTCGAATAAAATTTAATTTTTACCGTGACTTATAAATATTATCGCATTCAGAAAGTTAATACGGTATATATTTGAGATTGTGCACGTAACAGACCAACCTTTTACGTTTATAAGCGATCGAGAAACGAGCGACGGATGTTTATTTTGTTCACTATATTCTGAGCGTACCATGAGCCGCCTTTTAAAATGATTTTTCTCTATTTGCTCATTAGTTTAGTTAAATTTAAATCGGTCTATTGAAAGTTAATATCCTGAGGTTAGACAGAAGGCAGAGGTCACGCCGGTAATGCATTATTCGTAATGTAACGACCTATTATACGTCGAAGGTCGTAAAACACGAAGAGGTCTCGACGCCACAGACCGAAGTCCCTATACAAAGCGTACGATCTTTGAAAATAGTCTATAATATTTTAAAATTTGTCCACTGTAATCTTAAATAATTATTATAAATCATCATTATTTCTAGAATGTTGCAACACGTTCCCATACTTCTTCAAAATACGTACAAAAGCTGGGCACGCTTCAGAGCAACGTATGTTTATAAAGCGTTAAGTATTAAAAAAAAAATGAAGTGTGATATTATTAAAATATAGTATATCATATTATTATGTATATATTAAATAATAAGGGAGACAAATAAGAGAAAAAAAAAAATACAATATTCCTACGACGTTCGAACCATTATTTCAATATGGCGATATCTTACACTTGTTCAGTAGGTATCGTCAAACATAAGAAGAGTATAGTCATTTAAACGTGTGTGTGCATACATGAATTGTCGTTTCTTTCATTCAGATCAGTTTTTCGCTAATACCTAATCAAAAAAAAAAACTTATTTTGTTTCGCGTTTAATTGGTATACATATAAATCTTATGTGATTCCTTTACAGCTTTTAAATAATATAACTTTGTAGACAGACACTTCTAATATGCACTTACATACATACATACATACATGATCATAAACACTCATACATTCGCACTTATATACATAATCATGCCATTTATACACACATCCATACAACAAAATACATGCTTGCACATATCATTTCTTTTTTTTTTTTTTTAAATGACGATATTCTACGAAACAAATACAAGTTAGATCGATAGTTTTGCGGCCCTGAAAAGGGCCTTTTTTATTAACTTATACCATTAGGAAAATCGTCTCATCACGTAACTTAACTCTTCAGAGTCCCGCATACCAAGTTGCAAATACACACTGCGCACATGGTGTACTATAGACAACTTAGAGCGGACAGAGAGCCGTAGTACGTGGCGGTGGACGACGTCTCCATCGTAGGTATAAGAAATTAACCACCGAATCCGTAGAGGGTACGTCCTTGACGTTTCAGGGCGTAGACGACATCCATGGCGGTGACGGTTTTCCTCTTCGCATGCTCGGTGTATGTAACAGCGTCACGAATCACGTTCTCAAGGAACACCTTGAGTACACCGCGTGTCTCTTCGTAGATTAACCCGGAGATACGTTTCACACCGCCCCTGCGTGCGAGACGTCTGATAGCCGGTTTGGTGATACCCTGGATGTTATCACGAAGAACTTTTCTGTGCCGCTTCGCTCCACCTTTCCCCAAACCTTTACCACCTTTACCGCGACCGGTCATTTTCGCTTAGAGAAGAAAGACAACACACGAAATAATATAAAGAGACTTAACGTACGTTACGAACGCACGACGACAGATAATTTTTTCGGGCCCGCTTGAGCCGGACCGACCTTTATATAAAGTCACACGGACTGCTGAGACGGCTGAGGCGAGGGTGCGGGGAAGTATAAAATGGCGGGCAAATAAGGTGGAGGGGAGAGGGGGGGGGGGGGTGTTGCTGTAGCTGGCACCCGGTGCGTTGCTGCCACAAAAAAAAATAATTATAAAAATATATAATACTCGTAGGTATCTAATTAGATTCTACGTATTAGGTAATTAACAGGATTTTGTACTGCGCAAAAAAAAAAATGGCTAGGCTCCATCCAATGACTCCTGAGGTCAATCGTTATATTATAAAAAAAAAATAAAGAAATTAAGACAGCCCCCCACTAATTTTAATACTCAAAGCCTGCCATGAACGAATGTCGCGGGGTGAACGAGGTGTATGTAATAAAGTACAGATAATATTATTGTGATAGTGAAAGCTATGAATAAAAAGTATGTGACAAATTGTGTTCTTGTGGCTTTCCTTGGAGGAGGGCTATTTGTAGCAGTGAACGTGTGAAGGGATTTAATAATGATGGTGATGATGATGATGTTGTTGACAGTGGTGGCGGGCGTAAATATAAAAAAAAAAGTATGTTGTTTATATTTTAGTTTTTTAACAAGATAATGTTTTCTGTGAATGTAAGAAACATGTCGTTTTCTATTTTGTATCACTCCATTTAATTTGATTATCCAAAGTACGATATTATAATTTATATTATGAAGACGAAGATTTTTATTTAAAAACTGCATCCAAACTAACAGAAGCGTTCTGCGCGTGAACATTGGTGGTGGTAGTCTTCGCGGTGGACACCGTAGCAGCGGCGGCGGCGGCGCAGGCATCGTCGGCAGCGATCTACGATGATGGTCAGCGATCATCTGTCGTGAGACAGGTAACTTTTACCCTACTGTGTATATCTTATGTAGATGTTAAATAGCATACAGTTTGTCGTCTATACTAGATTAGTGTAGCTATCTATTAATTTATTTAAACGGTATCTAAATAAACATTTCGATTTGCTGAGCCTTAGCTCGATATTACGTTTTTGTTATCTCATAATATTACCATACCATCTATCTATTACTTGCTCGTGTTTAACGTTCTCTTGTATTCTAAAGAAACGCACAGTTTATTGTGTAGAAACATATGCGGCCCTGAAAAGGGCCTTTTATGAAAGTGAAAGAACATACGTTAAAACCAACACAATCATCGTCATCTTGTCAACGTGTAGTTATTAGTTAATGAGGCATATTTAATTTTGCCACTCTCACACTGCCAATCGATGATTGATGTTAAAAATTAAACGTAGTTCACAACACAATCGCGGTAGAGTAGAGTTTATTAAGCTCGTTCCCCGCGAATTCTGCGCGCCAACTGTATGTCTTTCGGCATAATGGTTACGCGTTTTGCATGAATCGCGCATAAGTTGGTATCTTCGAACAACCCGACTAGGTAAGCTTCGCTAGCCTCTTGAAGGGCCATCACGGCGGAGCTCTGGAAGCGGAGGTCGGTCTTGAAATCCTGAGCGATTTCACGCACCAGACGTTGGAACGGCAATTTGCGGATGAGGAGCTCGGTGCTCTTCTGGTAGCGACGAATCTCACGGAGAGCGACTGTACCGGGCCTGTAGCGATGCGGTTTCTTAACACCGCCGGTTGCTGGTGCGCTCTTACGGGCTGCTTTGGTGGCCAGTTGTTTACGCGGCGCTTTGCCACCGGTGGATTTCCGAGCGGTCTGCTTAGTACGTGCCATTGTTACACTAACTAATACACAATATTCACTATACGAGTACACGTGGTTAACGCGCGGGAGACAGTTGAATGTTATAAAAATCGCGAGTGGCGACGCTTTTATATGGTCGACAAATGTGCGGTTACAGGCAAGACTTCTCTACCTATCTCTTTTACTCCCCCCCCCCCCCCCCCCCCAACGTCCTCTTCCTCTTTATTTCATTGTGAATACACCGGGTGGACCAACCAATTATATTTAAAACTTTTAAATAATAATATGTGATACAATATTATGATATTTGTATTATAGAGAACCGAGGGGGTCTTAATTTCTTATGAAATCACCAATCTAAAAATCTTAATCTAAAATTTTGCACACAATATACTCCTTGTTATAATTAACTATCGTTTGTGTCTTAAATTGTAGGTTTATAATTATTGTTTCTATTAGTTATTAAGCTCTCATAGGCGTTTTATACCAGATTTCTAATTCTTAAGCAGACTGACTATTCTAAATTTATTTTACGTAATTTCAAATAATATTCGGAACCCTTATTTTTATTTATTTTTTTGTAGTAGTTTTTGTGTATTTTATATTGTACATTTGCATGTGAGGTCTATAAAAGAATACTCTTAGCGTAGCGGACGTACGAGCGAGTGAGATGTAGGTGACGTTATTATGAGAAACGGATAGTAATACGATATATTTTGTGGCCCTGAAAAGGGCCTTTGAAATACACCTAAAACACACCAACCAACCAGCTTACTTGGAGCTGGTGTATTTGGTGACTGCCTTGGTGCCCTCGGAGACGGCGTGCTTGGCGAGTTCACCTGGCAACAACAGTCTCACGGAGGTCTGCACTTCCCGTGAAGTAATAGTCGAACGCTTGTTGTAATGAGCCAAGCGCGAGGCCTCTGCGGCTATGCGTTCGAAGATGTCGTTAACGAACGAGTTCATTATGGACATCGCTTTACTGGATATACCAGTATCGGGATGCACCTGCTTGAGCACCTTGTAGATGTAGATGGCGTAACTCTCCTTCCTCTTGTGCTTCTTCTTCTTCTTATCCGACTTGGAGATGTTTTTCTGAGCCTTGCCAGACTTCTTGGCAGCTTTACCACTAGTTTTCGGCGGCATCTTTAAGAATATTTAATGTGAATGTGATCACGGATAATACTAAATTATCACTGAACACGAAAAAAAAACGTGTTTTCATTAATAAGGGCGATTACGGTGACTACTAGCTAGTGGTGTAACGAGCGTCTCGAGTGTAGATCAACCAATCAACGACCAGTTTGCACGGACAAATGGAAGGGGAAGGGGTGGGGGGGGGGGGGGTACGGGCGGCGGTTCGGACGGCGGTTTAGTTTAGAAAGACGCAATTTTTTATTTTTTTTTTTTTATCAAACAGTCCAATAAAATAATATATTATTATACTAATACATACCCAACTACTATAATAAAGTAAATCATTATCGAATATTTTATAATAATAAAATTAACGACTGATTATGTTTTTATAATGCATGTAATTTTATAATTATTTACATTATATATTATTGAGTCCATTCATTTCATCGCGGCGAGAAATAATTTTCCTCTAAATCATCTAAAGTCAACGGTATAACGGTGAAGTTCAGAAATAGGAACCGTTTTACTACATATGTTGAACGGTAAGTAATTAATTATTTTTCTTATTCAATTTTTTTTTTTTTCTACCTATTATTCTATTGATCATATTATTATTATTATTATTAATTCATAATATGGTTCTCTTCGTACCGTTACCAATAGAAAGTAATATCGTACAAAAAGGAAGAAGGAATAGGATAGGATAGGATAGAATAGGATAGGAATAACTGAGGAAAGTCTTTAAAGAACGTTCGCATTCTAAGAGACTAAATTTATAAAAATTATCGATCGTATTTGTGGCCCTCAAAAGGGCCTTTTAATCACGTACCACGAACGGTAGATAGCAATAGAGCAATAGAGACACACGAGTCGACGGACGGCGAATGCACCATAAATTATACTAAAGAGCGTAAAACAGAATATGCTATACGTATATAGTATACAATTAGGGCATTACCGATAACGTCGACGACGCATTCTCTTGTCTAATGTTCTCAACCATTTTCTTGGGCCTAGTGGTGGTGGTGGGTGTGTAGTAGTAGTAACGCGACGGGAGTAGTACACACTCGTTTAGGCCTTCTTCTCGGTCTTCTTGGGAAGAAGGACCGCCTGAATATTGGGTAGTACACCGCCCTGGGCGATCGTCACACCGGAGAGGAGCTTGTTCAACTCTTCGTCGTTGCGGATGGCAAGCTGAAGATGTCTCGGAATGATTCTGGTCTTCTTATTGTCCCGAGCAGCATTACCGGCCAACTCTAGAACTTCAGCGGCGAGGTACTCCATGACTGCGGCCAGGTACACCGGAGCGCCGGCACCCACACGCTCTGCGTAATTTCCCTTTCGCAGCAGCCTATGAATACGTCCAACGGGGAATTGTAGACCGGCACGATTCGAACGGGACTTTGCCTTTCCCTTCACTTTACCGCCTTTACCACGTCCAGACATTGTCAATAATCAAATAATTAAACACTCGTAACTCTATATCGACGTCGACACACCGATATAAACTAATTTTTTTAAACCGCGACGTCTCCTTTTTATATATATAGTAAGCATCGATTCGCCACTAGGTGGGGTGGGGATCGCGCACGCAACACGTTTGCGCGGAGTCGGGCAGTCGGGCGAGGGCGAAACGAATGTACTTGTAAAGAAGAAAATGAATACTAGGTAGAGCAGCAATAGGATATAACGCGTTAGAATAGTATAATAATATATCGTCGTCGAAGAGGAAGAAAAACGAAAAACTAAAACAAGAAAATTAGAGAGTGTGAAAGTGATAATAATAATATTATTATATATCCACGTTCGTGTAGGGTCTCGTCGCGTCGGTCGGTCGGTCGGTCGGTCGGTCGGTCGGTCGGTTGGTTGGTTGGTTGGTTGGTTGGTTGGTTCGGTTAGATTCGATTCGATTCGGTTGTGTTATCTATTTTACCTAGGTACCTATTATTTTTTTTTTTTTTAAACTGTGAACGTAGTACGTTGAATTCGTTGAGTAGGAGGTGTGGTGGTGGTGTATATATAGAAGTATTTAGTGTTTTTAGTAAATTGTTGTAACACATTGACGACGGATCTGCGTTTATTGTTTTAATATACGTGACGTGTATTTAGCTTATTCGAACTTATATACACCTACTTAGTTAAATCGTTATCGTGCGTTATAAGTTGTGCGTTCGTTCTTTCGTTGCAATGTTTACATAAGTACATAATATTTTATATTATATTATATAGAACTGCCTGACTGTTTTGATTGAAGTGAGGAACGGTGCGATATAATATAATATAATATAATATATTAATATTATGATAGGTAGGTAATATAATAAGGCAATCATCATGATTGACGTGTGACGTATAAGAAACTCATAGGAAATTTTTGTTAGCCCTGAAAAGGGCTTTTTAGCATTGCGGTCGCTCGCGCATATTCGTATACGACGCGACACACGTACACCATTTATTTTATAGGTATTATTTTTAAGAATAAAATAAAAATAAATAGGCTCGATGCCGCGGCGCTACGAGGCGCTTGCGTTCACCCGCGAGGATCCTTCTCCCGTCCCGTCCCGTCCGTCCCGTCTTGCTGTCACTCTGCCTGCCTGCTTGCCTGCCTACTTACACCTACCTACATGTCTCTCGGCATCAATCAGCCTGCGTGCACTAATGCAATCACATAATATGCGCGCGACAATTTCGTACGAGTACGTACGTAGGTACGGCACGGCGGTTATGACGACGGAAGGCACGCGCGCGCGGTGACAGCGGACCTTACTTTTTAGCAGCGGCTGCCTTCTTCGATGCCGCCGCGGAAGGTTTCGATTTGGGTGTTGCCGCCTTCTTCGGTTTTGGAGCCTTAGGTTTCTTTGTCGGTGGTTTGGCGCTCTTTTTCGCCTTCGAAGCGGCGCCTTTCGCCTTAGAAACTCCGCTTTGGCCAGCGGTTGCGGATTTTCTTGCGGCTGCCGGCTTCTTTTTCGCGGCGGCCGCCTTCTTGTCCTTGGTAGCTGCAGACGGTTTTGCCTTAGACGGTGATGCGGTCGCTGCCGATGCTGCCTTTTTACCCTTACCCGCGGCGGTGCTCTTCTTCACCTTCGCCGACACCGAGCTAGCGGCGGACGCGCCACTCTTTGCGCCACCGCTGCTCTTACCAGTCGACGGTTTCTTAGAGGCGGACGATTTTGATTCAAGCTTAAAGGAACCGGAAGCCCCCTTGCCCTTTGTCTGTATAAGCGCACCCGATTCGACTGCGCTCTTCAGGTACTTTCTGATGAACGGAGCTAGTTTTTCAGCGTCGACTTTATATTGAGCGGCAATATATTTTTTTATCGCTTGCAAAGATGATCCGCTGCGCTCCTTCAGCTCTTTAATTGCGCTGGTGACCATTTCGGAAGTCTTCGGATGAGTGGGTTTCGCCTTGGGCTTCTTTGCACCACCACCACTTGCTGCAGTAGCGGCGGCCTTCGGTTTTTTCGCCGGAGTCGCCGGAGCGGGAGTTTCGGAAGCTACTGCTGTATCTGCCATTACTTCGTAGTACTCGTAGTAGTATTAGGTCACAAACGAACTACAAACACTGACTCACAACTCACGATAGATGATAATAACAAAGGAAAATTGTAAATTGTTGTTATATATCGTACACAAATTGATATTACGTAGGATAACACACAGGTGGCGACACTATCGCACACCTTACCCCCCCAACCAAAGCTTAACCGTAAGGAGAACCGCGGTGCCGCGAGACGTTTTCTCGTACGAACACTTCTAACTTTTCACTAGAACGTCTCGAATAAAATTTAATTTTTACCGTGACTTATAAATATTATCGCATTCAGAAAGTTAATACGGTATATATTTGAGATTGTGCACGTAACAGACCAACCTTTTACGTTTATAAGCGATCGAGAAACGAGCGACGGATGTTTATTTTGTTCACTATATTCTGAGCGTACCATGAGCCGCCTTTTAAAATGATTTTTCTCTATTTGCTCATTAGTTTAGTTAAATTTAAATCGGTCTATTGAAAGTTAATATCCTGAGGTTAGACAGAAGGCAGAGGTCACGCCGGTAATGCATTATTCGTAATGTAACGACCTATTATACGTCGAAGGTCGTAAAACACGAAGAGGTCTCGACGCCACAGACCGAAGTCCCTATACAAAGCGTACGATCTTTGAAAATAGTCTATAATATTTTAAAATTTGTCCACTGTAATCTTAAATAATTATTATAAATCATCATTATTTCTAGAATGTTGCAACACGTTCCCATACTTCTTCAAAATACGTACAAAAGCTGGGCACGCTTCAGAGCAACGTATGTTTATAAAGCGTTAAGTATTAAAAAAAAAATGAAGTGTGATATTATTAAAATATAGTATATCATATTATTATGTATATATTAAATAATAAGGGAGACAAATAAGAGAAAAAAAAAAATACAATATTCCTACGACGTTCGAACCATTATTTCAATATGGCGATATCTTACACTTGTTCAGTAGGTATCGTCAAACATAAGAAGAGTATAGTCATTTAAACGTGTGTGTGCATACATGAATTGTCGTTTCTTTCATTCAGATCAGTTTTTCGCTAATACCTAATCAAAAAAAAAAAACTTATTTTGTTTCGCGTTTAATTGGTATACATATAAATCTTATGTGATTCCTTTACAGCTTTTAAATAATATAACTTTGTAGACAGACACTTCTAATATGCACTTACATACATACATACATACATGATCATAAACACTCATACATTCGCACTTATATACATAATCATGCCATTTATACACACATCCATACAACAAAATACATGCTTGCACATATCATTTCTTTTTTTTTTTTTTTAAATGACGATATTCTACGAAACAAATACAAGTTAGATCGATAGTTTTGCGGCCCTGAAAAGGGCCTTTTTTATTAACTTATACCATTAGGAAAATCGTCTCATCACGTAACTTAACTCTTCAGAGTCCCGCATACCAAGTTGCAAATACACACTGCGCACATGGTGTACTATAGACAACTTAGAGCGGACAGAGAGCCGTAGTACGTGGCGGTGGACGACGTCTCCATCGTAGGTATAAGAAATTAACCACCGAATCCGTAGAGGGTACGTCCTTGACGTTTCAGGGCGTAGACGACATCCATGGCGGTGACGGTTTTCCTCTTCGCATGCTCGGTGTATGTAACAGCGTCACGAATCACGTTCTCAAGGAACACCTTGAGTACACCGCGTGTCTCTTCGTAGATTAACCCGGAGATACGTTTCACACCGCCCCTGCGTGCGAGACGTCTGATAGCCGGTTTGGTGATACCCTGGATGTTATCACGAAGAACTTTTCTGTGCCGCTTCGCTCCACCTTTCCCCAAACCTTTACCACCTTTACCGCGACCGGTCATTTTCGCTTAGAGAAGAAAGACAACACACGAAATAATATAAAGAGACTTAACGTACGTTACGAACGCACGACGACAGATAATTTTTTCGGGCCCGCTTGAGCCGGACCGACCTTTATATAAAGTCACACGGACTGCTGAGACGGCTGAGGCGAGGGTGCGGGGAAGTATAAAATGGCGGGCAAATAAGGTGGAGGGGAGAGGGGGGGGGGGGGTGTTGCTGTAGCTGGCACCCGGTGCGTTGCTGCCACAAAAAAAAATAATTATAAAAATATATAATACTCGTAGGTATCTAATTAGATTCTACGTATTAGGTAATTAACAGGATTTTGTACTGCGCAAAAAAAAAAATGGCTAGGCTCCATCCAATGACTCCTGAGGTCAATCGTTATATTATAAAAAAAAAATAAAGAAATTAAGACAGCCCCCCACTAATTTTAATACTCAAAGCCTGCCATGAACGAATGTCGCGGGGGGTGAACGAGGTGTATGTAATAAAGTACAGATAATATTATTGTGATAGTGAAAGCTATGAATAAAAAGTATGTGACAAATTGTGTTCTTGTGGCTTTCCTTGGAGGGGAGGGCTATTTGTAGCAGTGAACGTGTGAAGGGATTTAATAATGATGGTGATGATGATGATGTTGTTGACAGTGGTGGCGGGCGTAAATATAAAAAAAAAAAGTATGTTGTTTATATTTTAGTTTTTTAACAAGATAATGTTTTTCTGTGAATGTAAGAAACATGTCGTTTTCTATTTTGTATCACTCCATTTAATTTGATTATCCAAAGTACTATTTATAAATTTATATTATGAAGACGAAGATTTTTATTTAAAAACTGCATCCAAACTAACAGAAGCGTTCTGCGCGTGAACATTGGTGGTGGTAGTCTTCGCGGTGGACACCGTAGCAGCGGCGGCGGCGGCGCAGGCATCGTCGGCAGCGATCTACGATGATGGTCAGCGATCATCTGTCGTGAGACAGGTAACTTTTACCCTACTGTGTATATCTTATGTAGATGTTAAATAGCATACAGTATGTCGTCTATACTAGATTAGTGTAGCTATCTATTAATTTATTTAAACGGTATCTAAATAAACATTTCGATTTGCTGAGCCTTAGCTCGATATTACGTTTTTGTTATCTCATAATATTACCATACCATCTATCTATTACTTGCTCGGTGTTTAACGTTCTCTTGTATTCTAAAGAAACGGCACAGTTTATTGTGTAGAAACATATGCGGCCCTGAAAAGGGCCTTTTATGAAAGTGAAAGAACATACGTTAAAACCAACACAATCATCGTCATCTTGTCAACGTGTAGTTATTAGTTAATGAGGCATATTTAATTTTGCCACTCTCACACTGCCAATCGATGATTGATGTTAAAAATTAAACGTAGTTCACAACACAATCGCGGTGTAGAGTAGAGTTTATTAAGCTCGTTCCCCGCGAATTCTGCGCGCCAACTGTATGTCTTTCGGCATAATGGTTACGCGTTTTGCATGAATCGCGCATAAGTTGGTATTCTTCGAACAACCCGACTAGGTAAGCTTCGCTAGCCTCTTGAAGGGCCATCACGGCGGAGCTCTGGAAGCGGAGGTCGGTCTTGAAATCCTGAGCGATTTCACGCACCAGACGTTGGAACGGCAATTTGGCGGATGAGGAGCTCGGTGCTCTTCTGGTAGCGACGAATCTCACGGAGAGCGACTGTACCGGGCCTGTAGCGATGCGGTTTCTTAACACCGCCGGTTGCTGGTGCGCTCTTACGGGCTGCTTTGGTGGCCAGTTGTTTACGCGGCGCTTTGCCACCGGTGGATTTCCGGAGCGGTCTGCTTAGTACGTGCCATTGTTACACTAACTAATACACAATATTCACTATACGAGGTACACGTGGTTAACGCGCGGGAGACAGTTGAATGTTATAAAAATCGCGAGTGGCGACGCTTTTATATGGTCGACAAATGTGCGGTTACAGGCAAGACTTCTCTTACCTATCTCTTTTACTCCCCCCCCCACCCCCCCCCCCCCCCCCAACGTCCTCTTCCTCTTTATTTCATTGTGAATACACCGGGTGGACCAACCAATTATATTTAAAACTCTTTTAAATAATAATATGTGATACAATATTATGATATTTGTATTATAGAGAACCGAGGGGGGTCTTAATTTCTTATGAAAATCACCAATCTAAAAATCTATAATCTAAAATTTTGCACACAATATACTCCTTGTTATAATTAACTATCGTTTGTGTCTTAAATTGTAGGTTTATAATTATTGTTTCTATTAGTTATTAAGCTCCTCATAGGGCGTTTTATACCAGATTTCTAATTCTTAAGCAGGACTGACTATTCTAAATTTATTTTACGTAATTTCAAATAATATTCGGAACCCTTATTTTTATTTATTTTTTTGTAGTAGTTTTTGTGTATTTTATATTGTACATTTGCATGTGAGGTCTATAAAAGAATACTCTTAGCGTAGCGGACGTACGAGCGAGTGAGATGTAGGTGACGTTATTATGAGAAACGGATAGTAATACGATATATTTTGTGGCCCTGAAAAGGGCCTTTGAAATACACCTAAAACACACCAACCAACCAGCTTACTTGGAGCTGGTGTATTTGGTGACTGCCTTGGTGCCCTCGGAGACGGCGTGCTTGGCGAGTTCACCTGGCAACAACAGTCTCACGGAGGTCTGCACTTCCCGTGAAGTAATAGTCGAACGCTTGTTGTAATGAGCCAAGCGCGAGGCCTCTGCGGCTATGCGTTCGAAGATGTCGTTAACGAACGAGTTCATTATGGACATCGCTTTACCTGGATATACCAGTATCGGGATGCACCTGCTTGAGCACCTTGTAGATGTAGATGGCGTAACTCTCCTTCCTCTTGTGCTCTTCTTTCTTCTTATCCGACTTGGAGATGTTTTCTGAGCCTTGCCAGACTTCTTGGCAGCTTTACCACTAGTTTTCGGCGGCATCTTTAAGAATATTTAATGTGAATGTGATCACGGATAATACTAAATTATCACTGAACACGAAAAAAAAAACGTGTTTTTCATTAATAAGGGCGATTACGGTGACTACTAGCTAGTGGTGTAACGAGCGTCTCGAGTGTAGATCAACCAATCAACGACCAGTTTGCACGGACAAATGGAAGGGGAAGGGGTGGGGGGGGGGGGGGTACGGGCGGCGGTTCGGACGGCGGTTTAGTTTAGAAAGAACGCAATTTTTTATTTTTTTTTTTTTTATCAAACAGTCCAATAAAATAATATATTATTATACTAATACATACCCAACTACTATAATAAAGTAAATCATTATCGAATATTTTATAATAATAAAATTAACGACTGATTATGTTTTTATAATGCATGTAATTTTATAATTATTTACACTTATATATTATTGAGTCCATTCATTTCATCGCGGCGAGAAATAATTTTCCTCTAAATCATCTAAAGTCAACGGTATAACGGTGAAGTTCAGAAATAGGAACCGTTTTACTACATATGTTGAACGGTAAGTAATTAATTATTTTTCTTATTCAATTTTTTTTTTTTTTTCTACCTATTATTCTATTGATCATATTATTATTATTATTATTAATTCATAATATGGTTCTCTTCGTACCGTTACCAATAGAAAGTAATATCGTACAAAAAGGAAGAAGGAATAGGATAGGATAGGATAGAATAGGATAGGAATAACTGAGGAAAGTCTTTAAAGAACGTTCGCATTCTCTAAGAGACTAAATTTATAAAAATTATCGATCGTATTTGTGGCCCTCAAAAGGGCCTTTTAATCACGTACCACGAACGGTAGATAGCAATAGAGCAATAGAGACACACGAGTCGACGGACGGCGAATGCACCATAAATTATACTAAAGAGCGTAAAACAGAATATGCAATACGTATATAGTATACAATTAGGGCATTACCGATAAACGTCGACGACGCATTCTCTTGTCTAATGTTCTCAACCATTTTCTTGGGCCTAGTGGTGGTGGTGGGTGTGTAGTAGTAGTAACGCGACGGGAGTAGTACACACTCGTTTAGGCCTTCTTCTCGGTCTTCTTGGGAAGAAGGACCGCCTGAATATTGGGTAGTACACGCCCCTGGGCGATCGTCACACCGGAGAGGAGCTTGTTCAACTCTTCGTCGTTGCGGATGGCAAGCTGAAGATGTCTCGGAATGATTCTGGTCTTCTTATTGTCCCGAGCAGCATTACCGGCCAACTCTAGAACTTCAGCGGCGAGGTACTCCATGACTGCGGCCCAGGTACACCGGAGCGCCGGCACCCACACGCTCTGCGTAATTTCCCTTTCGCAGCAGCCTATGAATACGTCCAACGGGGAATTGTAGACCGGCACGATTCGAACGGGACTTTGCCTTTCCCTTCACTTTACCGCCTTTACCACGTCCAGACATTGTCAATAATCAAATAATTAAACACTCGTAACTCTATATCGACGTCGACACACCGATATAAACTAATTTTTTTAAACCGCGACGTCTCCTTTTTATATATATAGTAAGCATCGATTCGCCACTAGGGTGGGTGGGGATCGCGCACGCAACACGTTTGCGCGGAGTCGGGCAGTCGGGGCGAGGGCGAAACGAATGTACTTGTAAAGAAGAAAACTGAATACTAGGTAGAGCAGCAATAGGATATAAACGCGGTTAGAATAGTATAATAATATATCGTCGTCGAAGAGGAAGAAAAACGAAAAACTAAAACAAGAAAATTAGAGAGTGTGAAAGGTGATAATAATAATATTATTATATATCCACGTTCGTGTAGGGTCTCGTCGCGTCGGTCGGTCGGTCGGTCGGTCGGTCGGTCGGTCGGTTGGTTGGTTGTTTGGTTGGTTGGTTGGTTCGGTTAGATTCGATTCGATTCGGTTGTGTTATCTATTTTACCTAGGTA